>VWZE01018034.1:193633-283827 GCA_013396675.1 Eubucco bourcierii | reverse complement strand
TTGGATGAGGCCTTGAGTGAGCTGTCCTAGTGGGAGGTGTCCCCGCCTATGGCAGGGGGTTGGAACTAGATGATCCTTGAGGTCCCTTCCAACCTTACCATTCTATGATTCTATGATCTAGTTCCAAACCCCCTGCCACGGGCCGGGACATCTACTAGAGCAGCTTGCTCAAGGCCCATCCACCTGGCTTCCAACACTTAGAGGCTTGGAGCCTCCACAGCTTCTCTGGGCAACCCGTTTCAGTGCCTCACTACCTTCATGGGGAAGTTTGAAGCCGTTGCCCCTCATCCTCTCATTCCATGCCTTTGTCAAAAGTCCCTCTCCAGCTCTCTTGTACCCCCCTTCAGATATTGGAAAGCTGCTAGAAGGTCTCCCTGAAATTTTTTCCACACCAACTCTGTCAGTCTGTCTTCATAGGAGAGGTGCTCCAGCTTTCTGATATCTGCTCTTGCAGTTCTATGTTCTTGTGTTGAGGACTCCAGAGCTGGCCCCAGCACTGCAGGTGGGGTCTCAGCAGAGGTGCAGAATCCCCTCCCTCATCCTGCTGCCCACACTGCTGGGGAAGCAGCCCACAACACAGTAGGTTTCTGGGCTGCAAGCACACATTGGTGCCGCATATTGAGCTTCTCATCACCCAGCACCCCCAAGTCCTTCCCCTCAGGATTGTTCTCAATCCATTCTCTCCCCAGACTCTATTTATTTTTGAAATTGCCCCAGCCCAGGTGCAGGATCTTGTTGAACTTCACAAGATTGGCACGAACCTACTTCTCAAGCCTGTCAGTGTCCCTCTAGGTGCCATCCAGTCCTACCATCATTTGAACCACACCATGCAGCTTGTTGTCATCCTGAAAACACTCAAAGCTAAACCCTCAGTTTTTATGTGTTTCAGGCTACACACCATTATAGTCCTAAATGAATCCAATCTTCCCTGCAGCTGCTGAACTATCTTTCATTTTTACAGCTAAGGAGAAAAAAAAAAATTGTAGTAGCTTGTGAAAGAAGAGACTGTTTTGATTCCTGACAGATGCAAAACTGAAAGGATATTTGTGCTTAGCAGCCTGTGTTGAGAAGGTGTAAAAATGCTGCCTGAAGCTGCTATCCATGACCATGCAATGCATTTATATTCATCTTAAAGGTGGTTTTGTTCTTCCTTGTTTGTGAAACATACAGAAAAAAAACAAACCCCCAAAAAACTGAAAGAGAGTTGTAGTAGAATTGAAATAAGGAATACAAAGTCTGGATTTCCGTGGTCCCTTTTCCCAAGCCTTCCGTGCACAGACACATAGAGGGAGGTTTCTGAAAAGACTTTTTAGTAACTTGCTCTGCACATCTAGAGTGCTCTCTAGGAGAATTTCTTCAAACAGTGTCTTTAAAACCTGCACTATTGCTAAATTTGTCGTCCTTGGAACTGGTAAATGTTGTCATAGAGCTCATTTGTCAAAAGATGCAGAAGTTCCAAAGAAATAAATGTACCCAGATGTGTGGTTTCTGCAATTCTCTTGTTTGTAGTGTGCCAGCTACTGCATAAAGTTATTTTTTTTCCCCCATGAGACTGGATCATTTTAAATACCTGATTGATTCAAAATTAATTTTTTTCCTGATGGGGTTTTAAAAACTTTTTTTTTTCTGTTGTTATTGGTTTGGTTTGTTGTTGTGTTTTAATCCTAAGCTTCCATTTTCAATGAGGTGAAGCACTATTAGAAACTGAGTTTGAAAATGTTTTTGCATGGACAAAGTTTAATGAAAGCTCATGAAGAAAATGCTGCTATTTTTGATTGTGTTTGTATCTGAACAAAGACTAGAAATCCTGTTGCCACAATAAACAGAAGACATGTATTAAATACTTGTTCAAATGGAATAAAAAATGTTTTGTATGAGTTCTTGGGGCTACTCATGTTGTTTTTAATAGGTCTCCTGTGAAACTCTCAGGAGGCTGAGGGCAAGCTAGTGTCACAGTGTTTATAGGGCTGGCAGCTTCTCCTCAGTCTCACACAAAATAATGCAGCAACTGGAACACCTCTGCTGTGAGGAAAGCATGAGGGAGCTGGGGTTGTTCAGCCTGAAAAAGGGAAGTCTCTTGGGGGGACCTTCTAGCTCTCTTCCAGTACTTGAAGGGAGCCTACAGGAAGGTTGCAGAGAGACTTTTCATGAGGGTGTCTTGCAGTAGTACAAGGGGGAATGGTTTTAATCTGAGGAAGAGTAGGTTTAGACTGGATCTTAGGAAGAAGGTTTGAGAAGGGTCATAAACCAGCTTTTAAGTCAGGACTGACCTTTTCCCAAGCAATAAATTTAGTAGTTACGGGGGTTTTTTTTGAGCTGTAAGGCCCAGTGCAGGGGAAATATGCTAGGTAGGTCATGGTATATCATCAGTGTGTCCTTTCTGATGTTAACCTTTTAAATGCCTGCCATATGAGGAAAAGGGTGAGAGAGCTGGGGTTGTTCAGCCTAGAGAAGAGAAGACTCTGGAGGGACCTTATAACTGCCTTCCAATACCTGAAGGGATCCTACGAGAAGGCTGGAGAGAGACTTTTCATAAGGGTGTCTAAGGACAAGGGAGGATGGTTTGAAGATGAGAGTAGGTTTAGACTGGATCTTAGGAAGAAGTTCTTCATTGCAATGGTGGTGAGACTCTGGAATGGGCTGCCCAGAGATGCTGTGTCTGTGAGAGTAGGTTTAGACTGGATCTTAGGAAGAAGTTCTTCATTGCAATGGTGGTGAGACTCTGGAATGGGCTGCCCAGAGATGCTGTGTCTGCCCCCACCCTGGAGGTGTTCAAGGGCAGGTTGGATGAGGCCTCGAGCAACCAAGCCCAGTGGAGGCACATCCCTGCTCATGGCAAGGAGGTTGGAGTAGATGATCTGTGAGAGTGAGGTCCCTTCCAACCTAAGTCATTCTGTTAGTCTGAAATTAAGTTCAGTCCATGAGGAGTTAAAATTACACAGTATCACAGTATTACCAAGGTTGGAAGAGACCTCAAAGCTCATCAAGTCCAACCCATCACCACAGACCTCAAGACTAGATCATGGCACCAAGTGCCATGTCCAAACCCGCCTTGAACACCTCCAGGGACGGTGACTCCACCACCTCCCTGGGCAGCCCATTCCAGTAGCCAATGACTCTCTCAGTGAAGAACTTTCTCCTCACCTCCAGCCTAAACTTCCCCTGGTGCAGCTTGAGACTGTGTCCTCTTGTTCTGGTGCTGGTTGCCTGGGAGAAGAAAGCAACCTCCTTCTGGCCACAACCACCCTTCAGGTAGTTGTAGACAGCAAGAAGGTCCCCCCTGAGCCTCCTCTTCTCCAGGCTAAACAATCCCAGCTCCCTCAGCCTCTCTTCATAGGGCTGTGCTCGAGGCCTCTCCCCAGCCTCGTTGCCCTTCTCTGGACACATTCAAGTACCTCAATGTCCTTCTTAAATTGAGGGGCCCAGAACTGGACACAGTACTCAAGGTGTGGCCTAACCAGTGCAGAGTAGAAACACATGAAATACAAGAAATGAAATAATAAATAAAGATGATGGTATAACCAGTGCCAGTCTCAGTGCTCGCATGGACTGCATTTTGCAAAACAAAATTGATAGATAAGCACCATTACTGGATTTTGTTACTAAAACTATTAATCTGGAGTAAAAGAGTAGTAGCAGATGCTGAGTACAACAGGGTTATGTCAGGGTTGTGACTAGCTTGGTTCATTTGATATTTTAAGAAATGAAAATGATACAGTATCAATGTGGCAAACATTGAAGTGCTCCTGGCTGGCTGACAGGCTTTAAAATGTGGTCATGGATTGTGACTCATCATCTGTTTTTTTTCAGTGGGATGCTGTAAGGATCACTGCTCATCTCTGCTGCCTGACAGGTTTAGCAGCCATCCGCCAGTTGGCTGCTGCTGGCTTTTACAGATGGCAGGGGTTTCTGGGGTATTACTTAATTAAAAACTCAGGTCAGTAACAGCTCAGGGTCACTTGGCAAACATTACCCAAGGAAACAACTCCATTACAGTAGCCAAATTAGAAATCATAGATTTATAGAATGGTTTGGATTTGAAGGGACCTTGAAGATCATCTAGTTCCAACCCCCTTGCCGTTGACAGGGACACCTTCCACTAGCCCAGGTTGTTCAAGGCCTCATCCAACCTGACCTTGAACACCTCCAGGGAGGGAGCATCTACAGCTTTCCTGGGCAACCTGTTCCAGTGTCTCACCACCCTCACTGTGAAGAATTGCTTTCTAATCTCCAGTCTTAATCTGTCCTCCTCAAGCTTCAATCCATTCCCTCTCATCCTATCACCACAAGGCCTTTATAAAAGTCCCTTCCCAGATTTCTTATAGGCCCCTTTCAGGTACTGGAAGGCCATCCACTTGTGAAAAAAAAATGACTTCTGTTTTGGTTTTTCAAATGTGAAGGTGTCTTAGCAAGCACTACCTTTAACTGTCATGAAGCTCAACTGAGTTCTTCTAGTGATAGTGGGATTGAAATGATCCAAGTGTGCCTGCCCATGAAACAGAGAGGATAGAAAAAACTTGCACTTGGAAGTTTATTTACTGATTAGATGGTTTGAGAAGGGTCATAAACCAACTTTTAAATCAGGACTGACTTTTTTCCAAACTGTATATTTAGTAGTTATGTTTGTTGGAGCTGTAAGGCCCAGTGTAAGGGAAACATGCTTGGTAGGTCATGATGGATGATCAATTTGGCCTTTCTGATGTTAAACTTTTAAATACTGCCATATGAGGAAAAGGCAGAGAGTGCTGGGGTTGTTCAGCCTTGAGAAGAGAAGGCTTAATGTGGAGCACCACGATAAGGCTGGCTGCCAGGAAGATGGAGACTCCCTTTTTACAAGCAGACCCACAAAACCAAGTTACAGGTTACTCCTAGGAGTGATTCCCGTTGGGATCCAGAAGAAAATGTTTCACCATGAGAACAGTTGGAATTACCTCCCAAGGGAAGCAGTGAATTCTCCTACATTGGACAGTTTTAAGACTCAACTTGACAGGGTACTGAGCCATCTCATTTCAATTACACTATTACCTAGAAAGATTGGAAGGATTTAGACTGGATGTTAGGAGGAAGTTCTTTCCAGTGAGGGTGGTGAGGCACTGGCACAGGTTGCCCAGGGAGGTTGTGGATGCTCCCTCCCTGGAGGTGTTCAAGGCCAGATTGGATGAGGCCTTGAGTACCTGTACTAGTGGGAGGTGTCCCTGCCTATGGCAGGGGGTTGGAACTAGATGATCCTTGAGGTCCCTTCCAACCTTACCATTCTATGATTCTATGATTCTATGACCAGATGATCCCTTCCAACCTGGTGTTCTGTGGTTCTGTCATTCTGTAATATTTGTGTTACTGACAGGGTTATTTCAGTGGGGTTCCAGCACCTCCATAACTGTTTCTTTTCCTTTCAGAACCTGCATCAAAGGAGCCACCCAGACAGCGTCATTGCACGGAACTGATATACCAGTGAGTGAGCCCTCGGGTCCCTAAGGGCCTGGAAAATGGAGCCAATCACATTCAAGGTCAAGAAGAGTCCAACACCCAGTGACTTCTCTGCAAGCTTCAGCCTCCAGCTTGTCGGTTCTCTGCCGGTGCATTGCCTGACCACCATGTCCATGCTGCCGTGGATCGTGGCGGAGATCCGGATGCTGAGTGCAAAGTCTCCCAAAGAAGAGCCTGAGGCCAACCAGATCCGGCTCTACGTGACGCCAGCCAGCTTGCGCTGCGAGCCAGACACGGGGCAGGTCCACCTGTGGCATCCTTTGATTTATTCCAGTTTGTTCGAATACAAGCCACAGCAAGTCCACAAACTGATTCACAACAGCCAGGACCCAAGCTACTTTGCTTGCCTGATAAAGGATGGAGCAGCAAATCAGCAGAGTATCTGCCATGTGTTTAAAGCTGATGATCAGACAAAAGTAAGTGAAAGGAAAACTCAAAACCCACAAAACCCAAACAACCCTGCTTTTGCTTCTGTGCTGTTTGCAGCCTTTCACTGCAGATCTTGTGGTTGTGTTTACAATTAGAACTGGGTCTCACTAAAACTTACTGACAAGCATCAGCTTACTGGCTATGAATGATACAGTTAAGTTTGAACTGCTCAGTATGCATATTGAAAGGTGTGTAAATCTCCCTCAGGGTCAGAGCCTGAGTTTCAACAGCTTAAAAACCACTTTGGTCTGAAATCTTGACCCTTGGGTCAGTAAGAGGTTTTCTGCTGATGTCACCAGGGCTAGAATTTCATCTTGTAGTGGCTGTGAACTTTATCTCATCTTGTGGTTGGGCCTCTCAGATTTCAGTTTTCCTGACCTGAGACCCATGTGACTGGGAAACAGATACCTCTGTTCTCAGAAGGAGGAGGGGGTAGGGTAGACCCTCCATATGTAGCATGCCTCCAGCCACAGGACACTGGAAGCCTCTTCCTAGCTCTGTAATCCAACAGAGCCTGGCGAGTGTTCTGGAAGACCTGGAGAGCAGCCGCAGTGCAGAGCTGCAACTGTGTAAGGCAGAAGCTTGCTGCTGCGTGGCCTGGGAGAGGAGCCAGGTGTGCCTGTCTCGCACTGGGGTGAGATCTGGATCAGGTTGCATTTCCTAGAAGCAAATTGTGTCCCTGCTGAAAACAGCACAGCATGGGACCGATGTTAAAAATAGCTGACCCCTTCTTTTGTTTGAGAGTAATGTGAGACTAACTCTCATGAATGGGTAAGGTGAGTAGGATTTGGCACAGATCCCTTGTCATCTACTGGGACAAACCAGTGACGTGTCCTTCACCCCCAGAGTCTGTCTCTGTTTATAACATTGGAAAACAGCATCTTGCTACACAGAATCATAGCATTGTTTGGGTTGGAAAAGTCCTCTAAGGTCATCAGTCCAACCAGTATCTAACTATACAAAGGCTGATGCTAAACCATGTCACTCAGCATCACAGCTCTGCAGCTTTGAAATACCTCTAGGGATGGGGATTCAACCACCTCCCCAGGCAACCTGTTTCAGTGTTTGAGAACCCTTTCAGTTAAGAAGTTTTTCCTACTGCCCTGCCTAAACCTCCCCTGGTGCAACTTGCGGCAGCTTGAGTTTGATTAGGAGACTTGAAATCTCTCCTGTGAAGAAAGACTGAGAGACTTGATGCTGTTTAGTCTTGAGAAGAGAAAGTGAGAGGGGATTTTATTAATGTCTATAAACATTTGAGGGGTGGGTGTCAAGGTGAAGATGCCAGGCTCTTTTCGGTGGTGCCCAGTGACAGGAGAGGGAACAGTGGATACAAGCTAGAACAGAGGAGGTTCCACCTCAACATGAGGAGACACTTTCTTTACAGTGAGGGCAGTGGAGCAATGGAGCAGGCTGCCAAGACAGTCTGTGGAGTCATCTTCTCTCAAGACTTTAAAAGCTTGCCTGGATGTGTCCCTATGTGACCTGTCCTAGGTGATCCTGCTTTGGCAGGCAGGTTGGACTCAATGATCTCTAGAGGTCCCTTCCAAGCCCTAGCACTCTGTGACTCTATGGTTTCCTCTCATCCTATCACCTGGTATTAGGGAGAAGAGACAAACACTGACCACCTCACTCCATCCCCCGTTCAGGGAATTTTAGAGAGCAATGAGGTCTCCTCTCAGCCTCATCCTCTCCAGACTAACCAGCCCCAGGCCCCTCAGCTGCTCCTCATGCTGCTTGTTTGACTGATAGGAGGTAGGAGTCCTGCTGAAGCACTCTGGAGGTATTATATGAACAAGCACTGCAGATGGGATTTATGCCAACCTAACCAATAGCAAAACATTGTACAGTTCCAAATCCATGGTCTCAAGCTTAGAGCTCAAAACATATGGAACCAGCTTTAGTTAAATCCCTCAGATAAAAGGGAGTTCTGGTAAATTAGAAGGCAAATACATTGTAAATCATAAGCATTCAAGTGAGAAATCCTGTGGAGTTGAAATGCAGGGTGCCAAATTTATGTGTGTGAGGGAGCAGAAATGAGGAATAGATGTTTCAGAACTTGGTATCAAATAGAAACTGGTAGATGCACTTTGTAGTTTGCTTATGCACTTAGTTCTGTTTGTGATTTCAGAGGATTATGGTGAGTACACAGCACTGATCACCCACAGCACGTTTTCTTTGGCAACAAAAGATTGAATTACTTTATCCCTCGTGTTTGATCAAACTCCTAGACATGTTTGAAATGAAAGACAGCAAAAGAAGTCTTTAGTTGAATATGAAACTGTGCCTGCATGGTTTTGGATGCAACACCCAGGATTTTTGGATGCCTGTTTTGACTACTCAGTCCCAGATTCACACAACTCTTAGCCCCTTCAAAAACTACCTTTCACCTAGTCTCTTAATTTGCCTTGCCACAGTTGTTCCTCCTAACGTTGTTTTTTTTCTGCAGGCTAGGTTCCTAATTAAGCAGCAAACATCTAATCACTATTTATGGAGCTATGTTTTAGCAAAAGGATAATGGAAATGCCAGATGTTCATATCTTCTAAAGTGAAGCCTCGTGTGCTTTACTTGAACTCATTTCTGATGAATCTGCCTTTTATGTAAGATGAAGAGATGAAGGATTTATCACTGTGTTGCTGCAGCTTGTGTCCAACTGCAGAGAAACAAGATTTAGAAACTGGACCTTTGCAGCCTCAGCAGACTCCCATGCTGGCACTCCTGCTCCTGAGCACTATCCTTTCTGTTTGCTTCAGGTCTGTGAAAGAGACACAGTAGTCCAGGTGTAGTCACGGAGTTTGTGCTCCTAACAAATCTTTACCCACCACTTCTGGACTTCCAAACTCTTGTGATAATTGCACTTCATCCATTCTTATTTGGAGACTCCCAACTGGTTGCTAAATACAGTACTGTTGTAGTTTGCAGGAGCCACAGTTCATTGCAGATACAAATCATAGAATCACAGAATCATAGAATGGTAAGGTTGGAAGGGACCTCAAGGATCATCTGGTTCCAACCCCCTGCCATAGGCAGGGACACCTCCCACTAGTACAGCTCACTCAAGGCCTCATCCAATCTGGCCTTGAACACCTCCAGGGAGGGAGCATCCACAGCCTCCCTGGGCAACCTGCGCCAGTGTCTCACCACCCTCACTGGAAAGAACTTCCTCCTAACATCCAGTCTAAATCTCCCCTCTGCCAGTTTAAACCCATTGCCCCTTGTCCTGTCATTGCAGGACCTTGTAAATAATCCTTCCTCAGCCTTCCTGTAGGTCCCCTTCAGATACTGGAAGGCTACTATCAGGTCCCCTCGAAGCCTCCTCTTCTCCAGGCTGAAGAGCCCTAACTCTCTCAGCCTGTCCTCATAGCAGAGCTGCTCCAGCCCTCTAATCATCTTTGTGGTAGAACTGTGTCTGACAAAGGCTTCTCAAATTAGGTCAGATCTGATTGAGGATTTGAACTAGAAGGTACTTTGTGACTTTGCAAATGAATATATCTGAAGGTAGATTTAGATTGGAGATTAGAAAGAAATTCTTTACAGTGAGAGCAGTGAGACACTGGAACAGGTTGTCCAGGGAGATCTTGGATGCCCTCTCCCTGGAGGTGTTCAAAGCCAGACTGGATGAAGCCTTGAGCAACCTGGGCTAGTGGAAGGTGTCCCTGCCCATGGCAGCGGAGTTGGAGCTAGGTGATCTTTAAGGTAATTTCCGACTCAAACCATTCTATGGATCTATGAATCCCCACCTTACATTAAGTAGAGTAAAAGAGGGCAGAAGGCTTCCAAAAGGAAGCTTTTTGTGGAGGCTCCAAGCCTGAAAGCATTCCAAGCCAGGATATATGGGTCCTTGAGCAACCTGATCTAGCAGGAAGTGTCCCTGCCTATGGCAGGGAGGGTTGGAACTAGATGATCTTTGAAGTGTCTTCCAACCCAAACTATTCTACGGCCTATGATGTCTGTGAGAGATGCAGCTAGGATGAAAGCTGATGATTAGAAGACTAAACAGTGAAAGGCTTTGAAAGGAGGGACAAGAAACTTGAGCTTCATGCAGCCAGAGGTGAAATTAATGTGCTGGAGGTGGTAGAAAGTACAGCAAAGCAGGAGCAGTCAGGCTCATAGTACCAGCACTGCAGATACCTGCAGTCCAGCATCTATGGGGGTACTCCTTTACAGGTACAAACTGAGCAGTAATGTGAGTAGTGAAGGGTTTGTCTTGCTGTTTGATACAAAAGCATTTTGTTAATGGGAGGGGATTTTTTTTTTTCTGGGTAATATATAGCTAAAATCTAGAATTGATGGAGGTATGGGAATGACTGCAGTGTTTTTGCTGGATTTGAATACAAGGATGTTAGTTTCATTGCTTCTCCATTACCAATTTATCCAATATGGAGAAGAAATGAGCAGGTAGTGCATTAATGCTGAATAATGCTGCTATTCTTTGCAAGGAATTCTCTATTCTGCCCCTCTTTAGGAGTGATAGAAAAGGTAGTGCCCAGTTGTGGCCTTTGTCTTCCCTCTGTAGGAGGGTGTATAGTTATTTCCATTGCATCATCACGGCAGGATCTGTGGCTCACTTTCCCTGCTGGCACAGCAGGAAGTAAGTTGCTCCATTCAGCAGCAGGCCCACATTTTCCCTTGTCTGCCTTCTGTCACCAGTGTAGCTGCCGAAGCCCTTCTTGTTGCTTTTGACATCCCCTGCCAGATTCAGCTCTAAGTGGGCTTTGGCTTCCCTAACCTTGTCTCTGCATTCTTGGACAGTGTCTGTGTATTCTTCTGAAGTTACCTGTCCCTGCTTCCATGTTCCCTATTCTCCCTTTTGATGTTTGAGTTTTGCCAGGAGCACCTTGTTCAGCCATGCAAGCATTTTTACCTGGCTTCTTGGTTGTTGCATGAACTGCTCTTGTGCTTGAAGGAGGTGCTCTTTGAATAACAAACAGCTATTCTGGACCATGTTCCCTCCAGGGCCTGTATTCCATGGGACCTCTTCAAGTAGATCCATGAAGTACTTCTGAAGCCCAGGGTTGTCAACTTGGTTTTTGCCCTGCTGCTCAGGATTGTGAACTTCAGCATCTCATGGTCACTGCAAGCCAAGGCTGCCTTTGACCTTCATATCCCCAAAAAGCCCTTCCATGCTGGCAAATATGGGGTCCAGCAGAACACCTTTCTTTGTCAGTGAGGTTGACGAGTTGTCATCAGTGCTCTCCAGCGAACTTACTGGATTCATTATGCCCTACTGAGTTGCTTTTCCACTAGATACTTGGGTGGTCAAAGCCCCAAACAGGACCCAGGGCTGCAAATGTGAGGTTACTTCTATCTGTCTGTAGAGTGCCTCATCCACCTTCCTGGTCACAGGGTAAATAAAAGTAAGTAAAAGTCAGCAGACAACACTGTTGCTTTTTTTATTGCTGAAGTTCAGAATGTTTGAAAGTTTCTCCCTTCTTCTTTCTGAGATACAAGCAGGAGGTTTAGATGATTTGAGAGAAAAATTGAGCCTGGCATCTTGTAAGGAGAAATACTTCTGTGCCATCATCAGTGACCCATGCAGAACTAGAGTATGAAGAAATGTAGAAAGTTCAGGTTGGGTTTTGAAGGGGTTAAGTTTGGTTCTTTGTGTTCTTTTTCCAAGAGCCTGGGCACACATTGTCATAACAGCCTGGAATAAATGGTGGTGTTTGGCAGAGCTGTGAACACTGTGCTGGCAAAGCACTGGGCAGAAATGTTCTCTTCAATTACAGAGAAATATTAGTTGTAATTCAAGCACTGCACAAGACATGCACAAGTCTGATTGCTACTTCTGGCTCTTTGTTCTGTAGGCTCCTAACTTATGGATAGCTTTTGGCCTGGGAATTAGGCTGCAGGAACACTGCCATGAGTTACAGTGCCTATATGGCTGCAGCAGACTGGGACACCTGCTCCAGACCTGACCCTACTCATTGACTTTGCTTGTGCCAAGTCTGCCCCAGAGCAGATGCAGATAAGCCACAGCTCCCTTAAACTTTTAGCACTTGTCCTGCTGTTGAGTTGTTTGTGTCCTTTTTTGCTAGAGGCTTTCATTTTTGGGAGCATCTACCAATTGCTTTAGCAACTACTATGTTTTTAAACAACCTTCACCTACATTTATGAATTCCATCAGCTTATGCACTTAAGTAGATCATGCAGTATTACCTGGAATGCAGTGCTCCGTTAGATGCTGTTTGTGAGCTGATTATGTGCTGCAGAAGCTGGTTTCAGATGATCAGCACTTAGCTCTCCACGAGGGTAACTTTGGGAGTGAACTTCACATTATTCATCTATAAAAGGAATGGCAGAGGCCAAGTGAACTGCAGAGCAGTTGTTGCGAGGCTTAGCTTCGTGACTGAGAGTCCTTGCACAACTTGTTTTTGTGTTAGACTCTAATTATGGCCTCACTGTGTGTCTCCTTTTTAATACCACGACTTCCCTTTCTTAAAAGAATCCAGGCAAGACAATTTTAAAGATAGAGGTCATCTTTTTCTGCTCTATTTTACTATTTAATGAGCTTAGGGCGATTAAAATGTGGTTCTTCTTTTGCATAAAACTCTGACACAAAATGAGGTAATTAAACTTATTTTGATGCAGCTAAGATTTTGGCTCTCTTCTGCCTTCTATTCTTATGCATCTTTGAGGGTTTTAATGGAATCTGCTTGATTGCAAACTGCTAGCACTGCTTTTTTGTTTAGAAACTCTCTCCTATCTCCCAAATTAAGGAGATTAAGGTAAAAATTAAGATAAAAAATACAGAAGAGGGGGAAAAAAGGCAACAATAAATAACAAAACCCCAAGTAAATACGTATTTGTACATCTTCATGATCTGTATATAAAGTAGGTCAAAGTTTAGCTGTGTAAATCTTGATGTAGTGCCCAGTGCAATGCAAACAGCCAGCTGTGCTTGGGCACTCGCACAATTAATCAGGCTTTATGCTTATCTGAGCCTTAAGCAAAATGTGACTGTACCAGCTATTATCCTGGGATCTGTTCAAAGGATTCATGGACATGAACACTTCTTCCAGTGATCTTCAGTGGCCAATGATTCTTTCCCTAGCAGCATTATCCAAAGCCTTTTGGGGGCTCTTGTCAGACCTTAAAGTGACTTTGTGATGTAGAATCACAGAGAATTGTTTCAGTTGGAAAAGACCTCCAAGATTATTGAGTCCAACCACCAACCCAACAACACCATGACCATTAAACCATGTCCTTAAGTATCTTTCTTGAATACCTCCAGTGATGATGAGATGAGATTTAACAAGGCTAAGTGCAGGGTTCTACACTTTGGCCACAACAACCCCAAGCAGTGTTACAGGCTGGGGACAGAGTGGCTGGAGAGCAACCAGGTAGAAAGGGACCTGGGGTTGCTGGTAGAGAGTAGCTGAACATGAGCCAGCAGTGTGCCCAGGTGGGCAGGAGAGCCAATGGCATCCTGGCCTGGATCAGGAACAGTGTGGCCAGTAGGACAAGGGAGGTTATTCTGCCCCTGGACTCAGCAGTGGTCAGGCCACACCTTGAGTCCTGTGTCCAGTTCTGGGCCACTCAATTCAAGAGAGATGTTGAGGTGCTGGAAGGTGTCCAGAGAAAGGCAATGAAGCTGGTGAGGGGCCTGGAGCACAGCCCTGTGGGGAGAGGTTGAGGGAGCTGGGGGTGTACAGCCTGCAGAAGAGGAGGCTCAGGGCAGACCTCATNGGCACTTAGTGCCATGGTCTAGATGATTGGCTAGGGCTGGGTGATAGGTTGGACTGGATGATGTTGGAGGTCTCTTCCAACCTGATTGAGTCTATGATTGCACCACCTCCCTGGACAGCCTGTTCCAATGCCTGACCACTCTTATCATAAAGAAAGTTTTGCTAATATCCAACCTAAACCTCACCTGATGCAACTTGAGGCCATTTTCTCTTGTCCTATCACTTGTTACAAGGGAGAAGAGGCTGACTCTCACCTGGCTTCCCAGAGTTGCAGAGAGCACTGAGGTCTCCCTTCAGCTCCATCTCCAGATGCAGTCAGTCCTTGCCAGACCTGTTCTCCAGACCTTTCACCAGCTTCATTGCCCTTTGTGTACATCCTGGCTCAGGGAAATGCTCCTGTATTCACCCTTGTTTTGTAAGACCCATAAAGTGATGGAGAGAGTTGTTTGTGCAGTAGCAGTGCTGTTTGTTGACTTAGAGATAATATCTTATAAAGGAGGATGAAATTAATCACAGGGTTTGTAAAAAGAGAGGTCTGTTCCCACTTACAGTGGCAGCAGCATAAAAAAAAATGTGTATTTTCTTGTGATTTCTTCCATCTCCTAAATCATACTGAAGTGTCTGCTACAGAGTGACTTCAGCAGTACAGAAGTCTGGGTCAGATGATATTCTTAACCTGTTTCTGTAGAAGAAATGCGAAACAGTGAAACTGAGACTAAAACCATAACTATCAGGTGTGTGGTGGTGACTACTGACCATTCATTTTGCCTTACAAAGCCTGATGCTCATCACCTCTGAAGCCCAGTACAAGTAATTGGAGCTGTAGTATCCAAGCAACCTCCAGAGTCAGAAATACCTTCAGAAACTTCCTCTCCACACAGAGAAGAGTTTAAGATCTCCAGCAAGAAGCTCACTGTTAACATCTTAAACTAGTCAGAGTCCAGCTTCTAGTGGCCTGACCTTTCCTTGGTTGCTGACTTGCACATTCCCACCTTTACCCCTGCTCTTTTATTATGCTGTGGTATCACTCAGTGAGACAGTTCAGAGCAATTTAAATATTCCCAAAGGAAAAGTGATACAGTTTTGATTGAATCAGGATCCTAACCTGATCACAGAACAGTTTTGTGAGCACCTTTGTGAGAGTGAAGGAGAAACAAGACCATAGTATCCAGAGCAGAGAGATGGCTGTGCCTCAGATCCCCAATTCAGTCGCTGGGTTGTAGTTCAAGTGTTGTATCTAATGATACAGGGAAGAATCCAAGAGCTGTTCTCTGTCAAAAGACACAGGTCTGTTGTTCTTTTCTCCTCTGATCCATCCCTTCACATACATTCTCCATGGTTTCACTTATGCTGACAAGGATGTTTGTCCAGTTCTATCTTGGGGCTGCTTTAGGGGCTAAGGTAAAAAAATGGAACTGCATTGTGCTCATAGCCAACTCAGTGCACCTCAGTAGTGCACCTCACTAGATCATCTGGTGATTGAGAGGGAATGGAGTGAAGTTTAAGGAGGGCAGGTTTAGATTGAATATGAGACAGAAGTTCTTTATAGTGAGGTTGGTGAGATTCTGGAACAGATTGCCCAGGGAAGATGTGGATGCCTCCTCCCTGGAGGTGTTCAAGGCCAGGTTGGATGAGGCCTTGAGCAACCTGGTCTAGTGGAAAATGTCCCAGCCCATGGCAGGGGAGTTAGAACAAGATGATCTTGAAGGTTCCTTCAAACTCAAACCATTCTATGAATCCATGAATCTTTAGGTGTTTTGTCAAATTCTGAATTGACATAAATTTGGAAACTAAAGTGAAAATGTAATTTGTGGCAATTTTTTCCTGGCCAGATGGTGGAAGTAGAGTGCAGCACCAGAGGTACTCCAAAGAGACTGAGCTTTGCAGCAAGAAACCTGATGTTGTTTGGTTTTATGGTGATGCAGATCCTAAAAGCAGGGCTGTGAGGATGGAGGTGCACAGGAAGACCTGCAGGCTTACTTTGTGTCTGTACACAGAGCTGCCTGGACAACGTGTCACAGGCTTTGAAGTCTGTCCTGCCAGCATTGTGTGAAAAGAAGCTTCTGCATACCTGCTCAGGGAGTCCAAGGATGGAGCAGCTTTGCTCTCAGAGGACATGAGCAGCATAGGAACAATCTGAGTGCTGGTAAATATCTTCTTCCAGTCTCGTGCCCATTGCTGTTACGTTGATGTGAGTGTAAGGCTTGTAGTACACCTCCATGATTTACACCTAACTGACTTAAAATGACAACACCAAGCTACCCCTGAGAGGTTGGATGTGCTGTGAGGTACTGCCCTGTGAGAAGACCTTCATTTTTGTGACTTCTGCCTTACTCTGGCGCTGACATTCTGGTACTCATACTGTGCTTTATTTCATTTTCTCAACTGGAATAATTCCTTTCTGCTTTACTGAGCAATAACTTCACCAAGAAATAAGTTAATCTTCTGTGACCAACTTCTTAGATAGTTGTTAGGTAATGGTTGGACTTGATAATCTTAGAGGTCTGTCCAGCCAGAACAATTCACGATTCTTAAGCTTTTCAAGAGCTTAAGAATCATGCTGTGATGCTGTAGTCTTCAAATGTTATTGAAAAACTTGAGGAGAACTTAGTGTGGAACATGAATGTGAAAATTTGAGAAGCTGTTGAATCCACACAGTTATCAAAGTAAATGTAGATCTGTACTGTGCTGAGAGGCTGTTTTGATCCACACTTTACCCCAGCACTAAAGACCTTATATTCCTCAGCTTCAACAAGTGGGAACAATAACAAAAAGAGAAAATGCTGCTTGGTTTATAGTAATACTGAGTATTAAGCTGAATGTATGATACTACAAGGAGAAATAATTAATGCTAAAGGGACTCCAGGTATTTCTTACTGGTGTGAGGGCAGCCCTGAAGACAAGGACTTGGGAGTGCTGGTGGACGAGAAGCGCAGTATGAGCTGTCAGTGTGCACTTGCAGCATGGAAGGCCAATTGTGTCTTGGACTGCAGCAGGAGGAGCATGACCAGCAGGCTGAGGGAGGTTATTCTCCCCCTCTACTCCACTCTGGTGAGACTCCACCTGGAATACTGTGTCCAGTTCTGGAGCCACTATTATAGCAAAGATCTGGACGTGCTGAAACTTGTCCAGAGAAAGGCCACAAGGATGATCAGAGGGCTGGAGCACCTCTGCTATAGAGGCAGGCTGAGAGAGTTGAGGCTGTTCAGTCTGGAGAGGAGAAGGCTCCAAGGAGACCTTATTGTAGCCTTCCAGTATTTGGAGGGGATCTACAAGAAAGCTGGTGAGGGCCTTTTTAAGGTGTCAGTGATAGGACTGGGGGGAGTAGAGCAAAACTAGGAGTGGGTAGATTCAGATTGGATGGTAGGAAGAAGTTCTTTACCATGAGGGTGGTGAGATGCTGGAACAGGTTGCCCAGGGAGGTGGGTGGAAGCCTCATCCCTGAAAGTTTTTAAGGCCAGGCTGGATGAGGCTCTGAGCAACCTGATCTAGTGTGAGGTGTCCCTGCCCATGGCAGGGAGGTTGGAACTGGATGATCCTTGAGGTCCCTTCCAGACCTGACAATTCTATGATTCTTGCAGTTAATTGCCCAGGGGCTTGCTGAAGTGAATTTAAGAGTAAAGAATATTTGGAGGAGTGCTGCCTTGTTGACCTGCAGTCACAAACCAAGTCAGATTCAGTAGATGGTTTCTGGTTTTTGTTTAATCAGTGACCTTAAGGAGTATAAAGTATGCACAGATGTTTTTAAATTAATTTAGTGGGTACATAGTGCAATTAAAAGTCAGAAAGCTTGTTTTAGAGGGGGGAAAAAACCCACCTGCTTTAAAAAAAATCAAGTTCTCATGAAAAAATCAATCTTGCATAATAGAGTGTTGTTGTTGTGGTACACACAGTACTGTAACATGTTTATGGCAAGGCAAGAGAACATACCAAGTGTGTACAATCTGTTTAGAAACACGTGGGAAGACAACTTCATTCAAATACCTGAATGAACAAAGGCCATGTGGATCATGAATGTTAGTGTAACATGCCCAGACAGACTCAAGAGTGGTTCTGGCATGAATTAGCTTGTAGGACTGGGTCCCATGTCACTGCTCTTTCCTCAGCAGTAGTGCAAACAAACCCCTTCTGTTTGCTCTGCTTCATAAGTTTCTCTGAAAAGCTTGGGCTTTAGCTCACTTGGAGCTACTTAAACATGGACATTCATCGTCAGGCAATTGTATTTTCTTACTTCCAGATTGTAGAATTGCCTTAAAGGGCAAACACAAAACCATCCACATTAATATGTGAAGATGCCCATTTGTAAGTTATGATTAATGTAAATTATGATACTGAGTAAATCACCTTCCTGAAATAGCTCCTTAGTTTTCCACACAATCAGCTTTTCGTTCAGAGTTTTGCCTGCATTGGGCTGACAATGAGGCTGTGCCCTCAAGGTCATCAGATGTGGGCTCTTTGGCTGTAGTGGAGCAGAAAACCAAAGCAGAGGAGGCAGCTCTAGCCACTGTATTTACTTTAGCAGCACAATCTCCCATCCTGTTAGATGTCAGAGTGAATAATGGCAACAAATCGCTGTTGTAAAATCAGTGCTTTCCCTTGCCCAGGGTAGACACAGTTGTTCTATATTTCTGTTTTTTTACCCTCTCTGTGGACATCAAGTTATGGGAAGGGCTGTGGGAAATATTTTCCTAAAGAATGATTTGTGTGACTGGACAAATACAGGCTTAAAAGGATATGTGTGTCTGCCCTAAAGGTTGATCGTCGAGGATCTGATACAAGGATTGAGTGGATAATACCAGTTTGTACTTGGTTTGTCCTTTGTATGAAACTGCTGGTTGATGTGGACTTCTCCTTGCTTTCCCACACTACCCCCACTTTTCCCAGTCATTGCTGGTCACAGAAGCAGCTTCACTGCTGCTGAGTCCTCTTGCATTGGGTTAAATTTGGTCCTTCTACTTAACTTTTCATTTGAAAGCTTCTTGTTTCAGCCTTTGAAGGAACCCCCCAGAGCTAGTTTCACACCTGAAGAATGTGCTTTAAAATTCTCATCTTCTGCCTATGGCAGGGGGTTAGAACTAGATGATCTTTGAGCTCCCTTCCAACCTTACCATCCTATGATTCTATGATGCTGAGTTGCTTGTGGACCCATCTGGATGTGTTCCTGTGTGGCATGCCTGAGGTGATCCTGCTTTGGCAGTGGGGTTGGACTGAATGATCTCCGAAGGTACCTTCCAACCCCTACCACTCTGTGATTCTGTGAGTTGCTTTGTTGCTTGTGTATTGTGACTCTAATCATAAAATAATAAAAAAAAAAAAAAACTTAAACAGGAATAGAGAATAAAAGATAAAGTTCATAACTTAATGTGAGGTTTCTGGGGGCCACAGTCAGAACAAAGGTGGAAAATAGAGCTTGCAGTTAATACCTGGTGGGGTATTATACATCTAAACCTGTGTCTAATGGAATGGAGGTGCTTCTTTGAGAGGCCAATTGTACATAAACCTTACTTCTTTAGTCTTTGATCATAGGCATAGAATGGTTTGGGTTGGAAGGGACCTCCAAAGGTCATCCAGTCCAAATCCCCAGCAGTAAACAGGGGCATCTCCAACTAGATCAAGTTGCTCAGAGCCGTGTTGAGCCTGACCTTGAATATCTGCAGGGATGGGGCCCCAACTGCCTGCCTGGGCAACCTGTTCCAGTGTCCCACTACCCTCATGGTAAAAAACTTGTTCCTAGCATCCAATCTGATCTGCTCTTCTCTAATTTCAAACCATTGCCCCCATCTTATGACCACAGGCCTTTGTAAACAGTCCCTCTCCAGCCTTCTTGCAGGCCCTCTTCAGGTACTGGAAGGTCGCTGTTAGTTCTCTCTGGAGCCTTCTGTTCTCCAGGCCAAACAACCCCAGCTCCCTTGGCCTGTCCTCGTAGCAGAGGTGTTCCAGCCCCTGATCATTTTCATGGCCCTCCTCTGGACCCACTCCATGTCCTTCCTGTGTTGAGGGCTCTGTAGCTGGACACACTACTCCAGGTGAGGTCTCACCAGAGCAGAGCAGAGGGGCAGAATCACCTCTCTCAATCTGATAGCTCCTGTCACCTCATTCCCCAGCCTGTATTAATTAAAATTGTTCTAGCCCAGGTGCAGGACCCTGCACTCAGTCTTTTTGAACCTCATGAGGCTCATCTGGGCCCACCTCTGTAGCTGGTCCAGGTCCTTCTTGATGACATCCCATCCCTCTAGCATGTTGATAGCACCACTCAACTTGGTGTCATCTACAAACTTGCTGATGATGCACTTGATCCCACTCTGATTATCATGCTGAAGACCTGTTATCATAGAATCACAGAATCATAGAATGGTAAGGTTGGAAGGGACCTCAAAGATCATCCAGTTCCAACCCCCTGCCATAAGCAGGGACACCTCCCACTAGAACAGGTTACTCGAGGTCTCATCCAACCTGGCCTTGAACACCTCCAGGGAGGGAGCAAAGTTATGCACTTTGTGATCATAGAAACCTAGAGTGGTTTGGGTTGGCAGGTACCTTAAAGATCATTTAGTTCCAAGCCCCCTGCCATGGGCAGGGACACCTTCCTCTAGACCACATTGCTCAAGGCCTCATCCAGCCTGGTCTTGAACACCTCCAGGGAGGGGCATCCACAACCTCCCTGGGCAACCTGTTCCAGTGTCTCCCCACCCTCACTGTCAAGAATTTCTTCCTGATATCCAGTCTAAATCTACCTTCCTCAAGCTTCAGTCTACTCCCTCTCTTTTCTAGAAGCTGTGTTAGGACAACTTCAGTCTGACCTGCAGCCCAGCAGTGATGAGCCAGAGTAATTTCCCTGGTTTCAGTGTGTATTTCAAAAGAGTACAACCGTGGGTAGTGATCTGCTGGAAGGAGGTACTCTGATGCCCAAAGCAGGACCAGGACTGAAGAGAGGAAGCCGTTGCTTCTCCAGAGCTCTCTGCACTAGTTCTGCTTCCACAGAGCAGAGCACTGTGCAGCTTTTAAGCCAGTAACATTCTCCTACATGGCCAGACCCTTAGAAACCTTCGCTAGTGGCAGGAAATGAACTTCTTTGTTCTTCAAAGGGATTAGTTCCCAGAGTGCAGAACTCCTTTCCCCCAGCCTGCTCCTTTCACAGCGAACTGCAGATTCACCACGGTTTAAGACGAGATGTTTAAGTGCCACTTAGTGGCTGCCCAGAGAAAATGTGAGATGCTGCGATAGCTGTGACACTTTGCACCTCTCCTACTGTTACTTTCCACCAGCATTCCTCACCTTGTCTTAGGGATACTGAAAGCTCAATTTAAGACTGGTTGAAATCATTTAAAAGATCCTGGTGGGCTTTCAATAAGCATCTCAGCACTGTCATTAGGATTTTACTTCTTTATCTAAATTATCCTTTTGAAGTTGGGAGAACCCAAACATAACTTTTTTGTTTGGTTGGGGGTTTTTTTTGTGTGTGTGGTGGGTTTTTTGGTTTGTTTGCTTTTTTTTTGTTTTGGTGGATGGTTTGGGGTTTTTTTTTTGGTTTGTGGTTTTGTTTTGGTTTTGGGGTTTGGTGGGGGTGGGGTTTTTTTTGCAACAAAAAAAATAGAATCATATAATCAATTCATTTGGAAAAGACCTTTAAGATCATCGAGTCCAACCATGATTTAACTCTACCAAACTTGGTGCTAAACTGTATCTCTCAGGGCAAGGTCTCTGCAGCTTTGAAACACCTCTGGAGATGGATATTCATCCACCTCCCTGGGAAGCCTGTTCCATCCTTTTTAGAACCCTTTAATGCTTTTAAAAGTATTGTAAGCTAGTTGGTATTTTACTACGCAGTGAGCCAGCACTGGAACCAGCAGTAAGTAAAAGTGCTGTCTCTAGAACTAGTTGCTGGACTATGTCCAGAGAAGGGCAGTGAAGCTGGTGAAGGGTCTGGGAAACAGGTCTGGTGGGGAGTGACTGAAGGAACTGGAGTCGTTTAGCCTGAAGAAAAGGAGGCTGCAGTGGGACCTGAATGTGTCAGGCTGACTGAGGGAACTGGGGTTATTTAGCCTGGAGAAGAGGAGGCTGCAATGGGACCTGAATGTGTCAGACTGACTGAGGGAACTGGGGTTGTTTAGCCAGCAGAAGAGGAGGCTGCAGTGGGACATGAATGTGTCTGACTGAGGGAACTGGGGTTGTTTAGCCAGTAGAAGAGGAGGCTGCAGTGGGACCTGAATGTGTCAGACTGACTGAGGGAACTGGGGTTGTTTAGCCAGCAGAAGAGGAGGCTGCAGTGGGACATGAATGTGTCTGACTGAGGGAACTGGGGTTGTTTAGCCTGGAGGAGGCTGCAGTGGGACATGAATGTGTCTGACTGAGGGAACTGGGGTTGTTTAGCCAGTAGAAGAGGAGGCTGCAGTGGGACCTGAATGTGTCAGACTGACTGAGGGAACTGGGGTTGTTTAGCCAGCAGAAGAGGAGGCTGCAGTGGGACATGAATGTGTCTGACTGAGGGAACTGGGGTTGTTTAGCCTGGAGGAGGCTGCAGTGGGACATGAATGTGTCTGACTGAGGGAACTGGGGTTGTTTAGCCTGGAGGAGGCTGCAGTGGGACATGAATGTGTCAGGCTGACTGAGGGAACTGGATTCATTTAGCCTTGAGAGGAGGAGGCTGCAGTGAGACCTGAATGTGTCAGCTTCCCCAGTGAAGCATTCAGCTTGTGTGCAGGTTTCTCATGGAATGCCAGAATTCCTTATCAGTGCTGGGCATAGCCAGAGAGGGGAAACAGCAGAATCAGGCCGTGATTCTTTTATTGTAACTTTATTTATTTACTTCCTTAAGTAGTGCCCCACATGTCAATATTTTGGGCATTATTTCTGAAAATGTGTACACATTTCCCAAATTTTACCTGTTCCAGGAATCTGTCATCCAGTGAGCTGCATATAGGGGTTGGAGGTTCTGTCCCCAGAGACATTCCATGCAGTGAGGGCTGGAGCACATCTGCTGTAAAGAGAAGACTGGGGGAACCTTATAGCTGCCTTCCAATACTTGAAGGGAACCTACAGGAAGGCTGCAGAGGGACCTTTCGTAAGGGTGTCTAGCAATAGGACCCAGGGAATGGTTTTAAGCTGAGGGAAAGTAGTTTTAGACTGGATGTCAGGAAGAAGTTTTTCAGTACAAGGATGATGAGATTCTGGAGTGGGTGGCTGACCCGTAGAGGTTGTGGATGCCTCCTGCCTGGAGGCATCCAAGGCCAAGTTGGAGTAGGCCCTGAGCAACCAAGTCTAGTTGAGGGGCATTGCTGCCCATGGTGGAGAGGTTGGAGTAAATGATCAATTCCAACCTGGACCATTCTGTGATTCAGGGTCAGGCTTGATGGGGCTCTGAGCAACCTGATCTAGCTGGGGATGCCCCTGCTGACTGCAGGCATGTTGGACTGGATAATCTCTAAAGGTCCATTCCAACCCAGAGCATTCTGTGATTCTGTGATTGTCAGTGGTGAGATGTGGTTAAGGAATCCTGTGATGAGGGAGTAGGTGGTGGATCCGTGGCCGAGGGATAGCTGACATGGCACCCAGAGCCTTCCATTGTTCTGGCAGAGGAGCGGAAACGCAGTCAGCACATGTGGCCAAAATGTGCAGTGGTGTCTTACAGTAACACATCCTGAGCCCTTTGAAGCCATGCAGCTTTATCAAAACCACACAAAAGCCATAAGGACAAATCCTGTTGCTGTATTTTTAAAGGTCTCTGTCTTGTGCACTCTGTTTCACAAATCCTTTCCAGCCTGTTTTGAGGAGTCAAAATGAAATTGGCTTAAAAGAAGTCACTGTGGAATGTGGTTTGTAATGAAGCCAAGAGCTGCAGACTCCTGAATGGAAAGCCAAGTTGTGGGGAAAGGGTTGTTTGGGTTTTTTTTCAGATCTGTAGAAGCAGTGTTTGAATCTTGGTCTTTAAGGTGGCTTATTGGCATTTTGTGGCTTTTGCTGTGTGAAAGACAATGTCTTAATCAAAAAATATACACAGTCACAGAGCAAAAGAGTCAACATCACTGCCAAGGATGCACTCGAGGGGTTAATAAACCCTGAGAAGAGAGTAGGAAGAAACATTAAGTTAAAAATGTGTGCAAGAGAACATTGCTGATAAAATTTTCCACTTCCAGGACAACTGAGAAGAAATGATGATCAACAACACAACAAACAGCACAGCAAAATAAAAAGGCAAATTGACCCTACATGCAAATTATTAAATGAGCAGGTTCCAGTGGTATTCTCAATTCCACATTCCACAGGAAATGTCTAGGGAAGGGCTGTGCTGCAGCTTGTGATGCAGTGGAAGGCTGGTGAGGAGAAGCAGTGCTGAGTTAATTGGCTGCAGGGGGCTGCTGCAGTTCTCCCACCGAGGGTCTGTTCAAGAGCACCGGAGCAGGGAGGTTTATGATATGAGGGCGACTTTACAGAGATTGAAATTTCTTCAGCTGGACTCTGGAAAAGAGCAGGACAAGGTGGTATTTGTTTCCTCTTTTTGTTATCTACATTTAAGATGTGTAAGGATGGCAACTCTGTGTGTGGTTTTAGTGAGGGCAGGATTGACTCCTCAGATAGCTTTTACACCTAGATGCTCATCATATCTGAACTCCAGTATAGCTGCATTGACTGTAGGTAAGTTCTGAACCCTACACCTGCTGGCAGCTAAACCTGAACTGATATTTTTTATTGTTAAGCTCTTTTTCAGCAAAAGCAAGAATCTTGTGAGTTGGGGAGGGTGGAAAATTTTGTGCTAACTGTTGAATTTCTACAGCTGACTCAAATGGATTTTGCTTTAGAGTATCTGAACTGCAGTAAGAGTCCAGCAAAATCAATGTACTGTCTATGGGGATTGTGGCTGAATTCAGTTACAAGAATTCAGTGCTGTCAGAAATAGATTTATTAAGTAAACTGGAGTGAACTGGGAAGACTGGCTACTTTTCCTGGCTCTCCATCCTCTGGAACTCAGGATACTTTCCTAGTCACTTACAATTGCAATAGCAATACACAAAATAATATGCTTAGGGTACTATTTCTGTGCTTATAGCTAATCATACGATTACAGCTAGGCTGTAGCTGTAAAATGATGCATGCAAAATTGCTTATTTTATGTTATTCATTACTAAAGGGTTCTAATAGGATGAAGTGGATGTGGACATCTCAATTAATGTGAAGTTCCTAATGGAAAAAGGCATTCACAGTGCTTGTATATCCCACAGCACATGGGGAATTGATAAATTTTATAATTAGGTTTTGATTTTAACCATTCAGGTCAGAGTTACCATTTTATATTCATAGCCTGGTTTTCCTCAGCACATTCAAGCCTTTTTTTCTCTTTGTTTGTTTTTTGTTTTGCTACATAGCTCACCCATTTGGGGAAATACAAATGTTTAATATTTAATATTTTTCCCCATTGTGAGGCAGTGCTTGTCCACAAAGGAAATGAGACATGTTTTCAAATGAGGTGTCTTTCTTCCCATCTGAGTCACTTAGGTTAACCATATAAGTTTCAAGATCAAGGAACACTTTAAGGATACCCTTTAATTAACTGCATTTCAGAAAATCCTTCTTAAACTTTGAAAGCTGATTTTGTTTTTATTCCTGAGACCTTTCAATGTCTCACTCAAAGAAGCAGTGGAGGGCTGGAGAAAAAGGGTCCAAAGTCCATGGGCCGTGTATTTAGTGCCAGAGGACATTAATCCCCATTTAATTCTCACATCATAGAACCATTGAATGGTAGGAGTTGGAATGGATCTCTGGAGATCTTCTAGTCCAACTTCCCTGACAAAGCAGGATCACTTAGGACATGCCACATAAGAATATATCCAGGCAGGTTCTGAAAACCTCCAGAGAAGAAGACTCCACAATCTCACTGGGCAGACTGTTCCAGTGATGCAGCACAGTAAAGAAGTTTATCCTCATGTTGAGGTGGAACTTCAGGTTCCGTTGTCAGGGGGAATTTTTAAAATAAGCAGTCTTGCATTGTTAATGTTTTGTGGTTTATGCAGTTGTGTCAGGGTGTGTGTGCAGGTGTGTGTCATCCCTGTAGGGGCTACTGCTCTCTCCCCCAGAGCTGCCTCAGCAGCTTGGAGAGCTCAGCCAGCTGTCCCTCAGCTTGCTGACACTGAGATCAAAATATATTGCTCCTCAGGGAGAGAAACAGGAGGTTTCCAACTGTTTTAGCCACAGTGAAGACCAAGCTGATGATCTCAAGGATGCGACCTGTGTCTTTGTCACTGCACACTGGGAACATCCACATTTGTTTTGAGCTCTGTGACCTGCTTCTGCAGTTTGCCCTGCCTGTGCTCTACTCCTCCTTCCTTCTTCTTGGGCTTGTCTGCAGATTCACACTGTGGGTTTTCATTCATTTACAGAGCTCTGATCTGATGATCACAAGTGGATCACTCAGCAGTGCACTTCTGATCTTGCTTGAGCAGATTTGATCAGAACCCACAGCAAATTTCCTGGGAGATGTAAGCTTTTTTTTTTTTTTAATTTTTTGCTGTCTGTATGAAGCCAAAGAACACTCAATCCAGCATAAAGCTTGCCAATCCATGGTTTACTCATCAGTGTTTTTGGAAGTGTTTGAGGTGGCTGGATGTTTTCAGTCAAGATGAGGATGCTGCTTCAGCTGGCCTTAATGTTTCTGAATGAGCACTACGACCCTAAAGCTGCATTGTGTTGTTGCACTGATGGTATATGGACCTCGGATACCTCTTTCCCTTTCTCTGTGTTGCTTTCCCTCTGTACCTGGATTTTGTGGGTACTCTTGGCATGTATCATGTTTGTTAGTCAGGTACTGTACATCTGAAAGTGTTCTTTTACCAGCTTCCCCTCCTGAGTGCAGTTCATGTGTTGAAGGCAGAGCTGCTTTTCTCTTGGTTTAGGTTCTCTATTACACTCATCCTTGTGCAAAGAGAGGTCCCTTATGGGATGGTGCCTTCTCCATCCATACTATTTTCTCAAATCTCATTTGATTATGGATTTGTTTGTTTATGGACCAAAATCTTTCCACCCTGAACTTCCTGAATCAAATGCTATGAGGTGATGCATTCCATTCAAGATACCTGACTGCTCAGCCTAGCATAGAATCATAGAATCAACCAGAATAACCTTATAATAGGGCATAAGAAAATCCCTTCTCCCAAGGTAGACCTTTTCAAAGGGAAAAAAAAATAATGTCTGAACACTTCATTGTCCAAAACAGACCCACAGGGAAGAATGTTATAATAAATGGTAGCAACTAGAAAAGCTACTTCAAGCTCTTGAGGAATTTTGTTATCTAATGTTCTTCTCTCTAGTTGATCTAACCCTGCCTGCAGGACAGCACTTGCCCAAGGAGGACTTAAGTGGAAAACATGACCCTTGGGTTCTTGCACTTCTCTCCTGCATGGGATATGGTCATCTTTCCCTTCACATATCTCTCCTTCCCTCAGTCCTCTTGCAAAGATAATACAATGCATCAGGTTGGAAGGAACTCTTGAAGGTCATCTTGTCCAATCCCCTGCAGTGAGCAGGGACATCTCCAACTAGATCAGGTTGTTCAGGGCCTCATCAAGACTCCAAATGAGCCTCAGCACATGGTAACTCTGACACTCTGCTGGAGAGAGGTTGGGTACTGCTAGTAGGGAAGAGGACAGATATCCCATTGCCAGTGCTGCTCTTCATTCCTGAATGGGAAGTGCTAATGTCACTTAAATCAAAGCATTTTAACAGTTGCAAATTTTGTGGCTGAAAGACAATCTTGTATAAGCTCAAATCTACAGGAGAGGTTTGGAAGGGCTTCACTGCTGAATCAGTGCCCAGCAGTCTGGAATTGTTGTCTTCTGTCTACCACACAGGGAGGGAATTGTACGTTATCTCTGGGCACTCACCCAATGTCTTGGAGTTTTTTCCTTTTTGCTACTGGGTAGCAGAGAGCCAAAACGCTTCAGTCTACACTCTTAACTCACTAACAGCCCAAAGATTACCCAAACCACTGTCATTCCTGTTCCCACTGACTTTCTGGAAAGCACCGAGAGAGTCATTGCATTTTCTGCGGTGGGAGCTGGAGTCCATCTTCAGCTCAGGACAGTGGCCTCCTACACACTTTGTGTTAAGGGGACAGCCACTGCCAGTCAGGTCTTGCTCTTGTCTCTTATCACGGGGCTGATCAGATCTTGTTTGATAAGGTGGTTTGGTTTTGTGATTAATCTTTTTTTTCGTACAGACAAAAAAGGAGTTTGTCCCTTCCAACCTTACCATTCTATGATTCTATGATTCTATGATTTAGCTGAAAGAAGTAACAAAGCAAACTCTTCTCACCACAGCATCTTCTCAGCAGCCAGATGGTCAGGCTCCATTGAGTCTTTAGGTAAGATGAAACCCAGAGGATTCATTGGGCTTTCCTCATTTGTTGAATCTCCTGTCATACAGAGGTGCCATGAAAAGCAAGCATTTCCTTAAACAGACACCTTTTATTACAGCTGTATCTAAGATCCAGAACATGATTACGTTTTGAATTCACATAACAATTCTCCCAGCACTTACTTTCTTTCTACATTTTTTAATCTGAGAAAGAAGAAACCATCTTTACAGTAAGAAAACACCTCTCCAGTGAGAATGGTGAATCATTGGAACAGGTTGCTCAGGGAGACTGTGGATGCACCTTCCCTGGAGGTGTTCAAGGCCAAGCTGGATGAGGCCTTGAGCAACCTGGTCTAGTGGAAGATGTCCTCACACATGGCAGGGGGTTGGAACTAGATGATTTCGGAGGTTCCTTCCAACCCAAACCATTCTGTGAATCTAACCTGTACTTGGAATGGAAATGGATGAGACGAGGCTCAAGGAAATCCAAATGAATGGTGAAAGCTAAGTAATAAAGGAGAAAAATTGTTGGTATTTTAAAATCACATCCCAGTAATGGATACTGGTAATCACTGGCAGGCATAGTCTTTTCTTTCACTTTGCAACTGAATTTTCAAAGACCTTGTGTATAGTGAAAGAAAGGCTGAGACTTGTAACTGTGGATGTGGGCAGGGGATAATCCACAAAAGGACATACTGAAGTACAATTCAGAGGACAAAACATTAAAAGGGAATGGGGTCTGTTGTAAAAACACCACTGGAGTTAACACAAAAACAAGAGGAGGGGCCAGTTCGCAGGTGATACA
Organism: Eubucco bourcierii; assembly: GCA_013396675.1. Lineage (NCBI taxonomy): Eukaryota > Metazoa > Chordata > Aves > Piciformes > Ramphastidae > Eubucco > Eubucco bourcierii. The sequence continues at coordinate 255,077 of VWZE01018034.1, read as the reverse complement.
GTTGTGGCTCTACCCTTAATGCAACTGCTTTCAAGATTCCATGTAGCAGTGACATACTGTGGAGACTCTCAGAAATATTTACAACTATTAAATTTAAAGAAAGCTGAAATAAGAGGAGAGTAAATCAGAAAAGTTTTTTCTTCTGAGTTAAAATGTTGCCTGCAGCCTCCTTTCTTCTTAAGGCCAGGTTGGATGAGGCCTTGACCATCCCGATCTAGTGGAGGGTATCCCTGCCCATGACAGTGGGGTTGAAACTAGATGATCTTTAAGGTCCCTTCCAACCCAACCCATTCAATGGATCTATGAATAACTTACATCACTTTCCTTATCTCCAAATGCTTTAGTTCAATGGAGAGAACTTTGTTGAAGGCAAAAAACTGGGGGTGTTTGAGTAAGTGTAAGGTCTTGAAGGATATCTGTATAACTGCAAGATCACCTTTCTGACCATGGTAAGCTTTAAATTGTGCCCTCAAAGTATTTTAATTACTACCATTTTTGAAACAGCCACAAATATCTTGCATTATTTTCCATGACAGCACAGAAGAGTTCACAGGAATGAGGATTTTGTTTGGTTTTTATAAGATCATGCCCTGAGAAAAGATGGTGTCAAGTGCTACTTGCTGTTTGTGCAGTACAGTTGTTGTTCCCTGGCTCTGATTTTATTTTTTTTTTTCCCATTTACCCAAAAATGGATATCTAGTATTTCTGGAGAGACAGTTATTTGCACAGACCAAACTTAAAATAGAAAAATACAGAGGTTCTGTTTTTAGAAAGTTGGAACATCCTGAGAAATGAATGCAGTTATTGTTCCTACTACGTTACTGAATCTATCTGGGAAGGTGAGTAACACAGTGACCTTTTCATTTACACTGAAGAGTTTCATGAATTGACAGAAGTTTTTATATCTAGACACTTAGGGCTCGCTGCCAACTCTTTCCCAGGTGCCAAAAGTGCCTAGTCCTTCTTCCTAGGAACAAGTGCTAAGGAGAGGAAGTGGCCTCAAATTGCATCAGGGGAGGTTTAGGTTGCTGGCTAAGCTGTCAGCTCGTGGCTTGGATGCCAACACTCTGTGCTGGGTTAGGAACTGGCTGGAGGGCCGAGCCCAGAGAGTGGTGGTGAATGGTGCCACATCCAACTGGAGGCCGGGCACTAGCAGTGTGCCCCAGGGATCAGTGCTGGGCCCCATCCTCTTTAACATCTTCATTGATGATTGGATGAGGGCATTGAGTCAGTCACCAGCAAATTTGCAGATGACACCAAGCTGGGGGCTGATGTTGCTGGGTTGGAGGGCAGAAGTGCTCTGCAGCAGGACCTCGACCGCCTGCACAGATGGGCAGAGTCCAGTGGGATGGCATTCAACAAATCCAAGTGCCAGGTGCTGCACTTTGGCTACAACAACCCCATGCAGAGCTACAGGCTGGGGTGGGAGTGGCTGGAGAGCAGACAAACAGAAAGGGATCTGGGGGTGCTGATTGACACCCACCTGAACATGAGCCAGCAGTGTGCCCAGGTGGCCAAGAAGGCCAATGGCATCCTGGCCTGCATCAGCAATAGTGTGGCCAGCAGGAGCAGGGAGGTCATTCTCCCCCTGGACTCTGCACTGGTTAGGCCACACCTTGAGTACTGTGTCCAGTTCTGGGCCCCTCAGTTTAAGAAGGACATTGAGGTGCTTGAGCATGTCCAGAGAAGGGCAACGAGACTGGTGAGAGGCCTCGAGCACAAACCCTATGAGGAAAGGCTGAGGGAACTGGGATTGTTTAGCCTGGAGAAGAGGAGGCTCAGGGGAGACCTTCTTGCTGTCTACAACTACCTGAAGGGTGGTTGTGGCCAGGAGGAGGTTGCTTTCTTCTCTCAGGCAACCAACACCAGAACAAGAGGACACAGTCTCAAGCTGAGCCAGGGGAAGTTTAGGCTGGAGGTGAGGAGAAAGTTCTTGACTGAGAGAGTCATTGGCTACTGGAATGGGCTGCCCAGGGAGGTGGTGGAGTCACCGTCCCTGGAGGTGTTCAAGGCGGGTTTGGACGTGGCACTTGGTGCCATGGTCTGGTCTTGAGGTCTGTGGTGATGGGTTGGACTTGATGATCTTTGAGGTCTCTTCCAACCTTGGTGATACTGTGACATTAGAAGAAAGTCCTTGACTGAAAGGATTCTTAAAGACTAGAACAGACTCCCCAGGGAGGTTGTTGAATCTGCATCCCTGGAGGTGTTTAAAAGCCTCAGAGATGTGGTGCTGAGGGATATGGTTTAGCCTCAGCCTTGGCAGAGTTAGGGGATGGCTGGACTCTATGATCTTAAAAGTCTTTTCCAACTGAAATGATTCTGTAATTATGTGATTCAAGGCTTACAGATTTCATCCCTGTTTAACAGATGAAATAAAGCAGAAAGAGCTGTGATGTAGCACGCCTGAAAATCATGGCAACAGCAGAAGCTGGAATTCATTCACTGTTACTCTATCTCCTAGTTCAGTGTCTTCACCCCAAGACCACTCTTCCTCTCAGCCCTGTAGGAGCATGTAGAAGGTCTCAGAGTGCATTTTAAACCATACAAACATCACTATAACAATTGCACGCTATGGGGCTGGAGGCTAAGCAGTGTGAAGTGACATACTGGGGCTGGATTTTTGAGCTGGTTGCAGTCAGAGCAAGGAGCCAGATCTCCTGACATCAGCATTCCATGTGTACTCAGAGTTGATGTGTGTATTGTTAGTTTAAAACTGTGGAAGGGTGCCAGTCAGGGAGGGGGAGCTGGAAGAACTTCCAAGCAAGCAGGATCTCCTCAGGGAAAAGGGAAGAAATAATTTCTCAGTGTTAGAGAAATGTAACTCTAATGCTTCCACCCAATAGTGGATAGACACCACTGTGCAGCTATAAACAGCACACAATGAGGAATATTCTGCTTTGCTCTTGCCCTTAGTTTCTCCATGAAATAAAAGCAGGTCCAGATCTGTACTTCAGGATGATACTTCTGCTGTTCTTGTAAGTGGCCTGGTTTAAAGCCCTGAGAACATGTCATTTACTCATGTATGTGCTCTATACATCATGAACTGTAGCAGCAGTAAAAATTTCTCCCTCTGTCATGCTGTGATGGTTTGGGAGTTACCCACCCACCCACACTTTATAAAATCAGCCAGCTGGAAGTTAAGGACTGAAGCTATATTTGCAGCTTAGCACAATATACAAGCAGATATATACACAATATACATGAGTATTTACAGAAATATACAAATTAAAGATAATACAAAAACCCCTCCTAGAAATCAGAGTCCCTAGGAGGGACTCCAAACCATTCTTCCACCTTCCTTCCACCCCTCTACCTTATCCCGGGGTTTGGCTTATGTGCAAGGTGAGTTTGGAGGATGGGCAAGGGGGGTTAGAAGCAAAGTGGTTAGGTTAGCAGAGAGGAGAAGACAAGAACAGCTCCCAGAGAGTGGGACTCTCTGTCTTATCTGTATTTGTGTCCTTGTTTTTGTACATCTCAGCAAGCCTATGAGTGAAGCAGACATCAACATTGTTTTCTTTTCACAACCTATAATATTTTTTTTTTCATTAAAATATTCCAATTAACCTCAAAGCAGCACACATGCTAACAAACCTTTAAAGATCATCACCAGAGTGAGTAGTGGTCATGTTTTGTCATTTGTTTGGCTTAGGACTCAAAACACCTGTGCAATCAAACTGTCCACAGTCCCTACTGTGGTGACAGAAGGGGCTGCTAGTCATCCTGGTGAGCCACCTCTGCTTTGGTCTGTAGAACTATTAGCAAATCTATCTCTATTCTCCTTTTATCGAAGTATGAAATGTATTTGTTTGGGGCTTAATTTCAGAAACTGTAGCATATGTTGTAAGAGGATTAAACGTCAGGCTCAGGCAGGCTTTGGACTCTCCAGCCATCAGAAGGTCACCATAACTAAGTTGCATGCTGGTTTATTGGCTCATATTGTTTAGCATTTTGTGGCTCCTTGCCAAATGTTGATGAAGAGAACGATTTTAAATTCAGCATCAGACTTCTCCCCCAGATTAGCAATGTGTCTTTGAGCAAACCAACAGAACTGGTCGACTACTGGGTAAACTACTATTTAGCTAGTGATTTCTAACAACAGCAGCAGGCTCAGCTGGGCCAGTCCCAGGCTGGTTATGCAGAAGTTTATGCATCCACCACAGCAGGATAGCTCCATTCTTGGACTATCAGTGATGCATTTACCATGACTGAGATGTCCTGCTTCACTGGCTCAATCCTTTCTGTTGTGCCACCTTTTCTGGAGGGGCGTTGCAGCTCTGCATCAGTGTTCTGGTTTCTCTCTGGATGGAATTGTCATTGTTAGGTACTGTGAATGCTGCAGGTACAACCTGAGAAGTAGGTGCAACCTACTCCCAGCAGGAGGAAGGAAGTGATCGTGCCCCTGTACTCAGCACTGGGTCACACTTTGAATACTGGGTTCAGGTTTGGGAGTCTCACTACAAGAAGGACATTGAGGTACTGGAGTATGTCCAAAGAATCACAACGAAGCTGATGAAGGATCTGGAGAACAGTTGTGGTTAGGAAGGTCTGAGGGAACTAGGATTGTTTAGTCTGGAGAAGAAGAGGCTGAGGGGAGACCTCAGTTGGAGCTAGGCGGGGTTAGTCTAGTATCAGTTGGCAAGAGACAGTGGTCAGAAATTGTGCCAGGAGAGGTTTAAATTGGATATTAGGAAAAATTTCTTTATGGAAAGAGTGGTGAGGCATTGAAACAGGCTGCCCAGGGAAGTGGTGGAATCAGTTTGAGAAATGTGGACATGGCATTTCAGGATGCGGTTTAATGGCCATGGTAGTGTTAGGTTGATGGTTGAACTCTGTGGTCTTAGAGGTCTTTTCCAACTGAAACAATTCTATGATTCTATGATTGTAAGAACTGCTTTTGTGTTGTACCTCAGCCCACTGTGGCTCATCTTAAGGGCAGTGAGGCTCGTGAAATGCCTGGAGCACATGACCTACAAGGAGCATCTGAAGGAGCTAGAGGTGTTCAGTCTGGAGAAGAGGAGGCTAAGGGGAGACCTCATCACTGTCTACATTGCCTGAAGGGAGGTTGGAGTGAAGAGGGGGCAGCCTCTGCTCCTTAGTATCAAGCAAGAGGACTAGAGGAAATGGTTTCAGGCTGCACCAGGGGAGGCTCAGGCTGGACGTTAAGAAATATTTCTTCACAATTACCCTTCACACAGTAAGGGTTATCAAATATTGGAATGTTCTGCCCAGAATGGTGATGGAGTCACCATCCCTGAAGGTGTTTAAGCAACTTGTGGACCTGGGACTTAGGGGATATGGTTTAGTGTTGACTCTAGTGTTTAGTCGAAAATTGGACTGGATGATCTTTGGTGTCTCTTCCAACTGGATGTTTTCTGTGATTTTACACACAGCTAGCACTGTGGCTCACACCAGTGCAGCACTGGGAGGTGATCCAGCTCTCAGCAGCTGCCTTGTTTGCTTTGTGTGAACCAAACCCAGGGCGGCAGGATCATGCAGTCTGGGACAGGGGTCGAAACTGCTCCTTTTCTGCTTCAGTGAGCTACGAGATTGGCTCTCTTTCTTCCAGCTCATGGGTGCCACTCTTTTGCTCATGTACTCATGGCTTAGAGGCGTGGGACAGTGTCAACTTCCAACCCAGGGATTATTTCAGTGGGCCTCCTGTGGAAGTGCAAGCAGATGCAAGACACTGACCCAATGGGGTGACTTTTGGTGGCAGTGTCTTTGGGCAAAGCAGAGAGCTGAATTTGGCACTTTGACATCTAACTATGAGCAGTTGGATCTTATTAGGGAGAAGTGCAGAGCAGACGCCTATGCTTTTCTGTTCCAGTTTTGCAGCTCTAGTCCTTCACTTTGTTTCTCTGCGGTGATGGAAATAAAGGGCTTTTTGTTTTGAGCCCGATGGATTATTTCCTGTAAAATGCAAGCCTTTTCTAAATCCTGGTGCTGTGCCCTTCCTCCAAACTGCGGAAAAGGAACTCTTTTTAGGCAGCCCTGCAGCCACAGTGTATGTTCACCCACATAGTGTGTGTTCACAAGCTGTCCAGCTGGAGAGACAACAGGAATGAACCAGCACCTTTCCTGTCAGGCTGGCAGGTGGCATCCTTTGACCTGCCAGAAATATTCAGACTGTTCCCTGGATTTTGAATTCTCTTCAACATCTTACTTCTGAAAGTAGAACTACTGGTGTGTGGTGTCAGAGATGCCATTAGCTGACCTGAATGGTAAGTCTGACTGGAAGTGGAACATCGCATAGCCATTTCAGGCAGATGAGAGGATTGAGGGGGGATCTCATTAATACCTAATTGATAAGCACACATCTCCCTAGTACCAAGTGACAGAACAAAGTGAAACGGCCTCAAGTTGCACCAGGGGAGGCTTAGATTAGATATTAGGAACAATTTCTTTCTTGCAAGAGTATTCAGGCATTGGAACAGGAGACGGTGGAGTCACTGTCACTGGAAGTGTTCAAGAAAGGTGTGGACATGGCACTTTGGGACATGGCTTAATGACCATGGTGGTGTTAAGTCAATGGTTGGTTGGACTCAGTGATCTTAGAGGTCTTTCCCAACTGAAACAATTCTACGATTCCAAAGGGTGAGAGTTTCAGGAGGATGGATCAGACTTTTTTCAGGGTGCCCACTGACAGGTTAAGAAGCGATGGACACAAACTAGGACACAGAAGATTAGATGTAAACAGAAAGAAACAATTTTTCACTGTCAGGGTGGCAGAACCCAGACTGGTGGTGGAGTCGCCTTCTCTGGAGGCATTTCAAACCCACCTGAACATGCTCCTGTGTGATTTACTCAGGGTGATCCTGCTCTGGCAGAACAGTTGGACTGGATAATCGCCAGAGGTCCCTTCCAACCCCTACCGCGCTGAGATTCTGTGGTTTTTTGCGCGGTCCGTTAAAGTGAGGCACATCTCCGATTCCAGCCTATGCCCAGAATCTCCCCGGGCCGGGGTGTTGGCCGCCGTCGCGAGTGCCGAATCGCCCCGCAGGCCGATGAGGTAACAGGGGGCTGCCTGCCGCGGGGTGCCGCCGCAGGGCCAGCCCGCAGGGCCGGCCCGCTCCCTTCCCGCCTTCCCGCGGACAGGCGGCGGAGGCGGAGCGCGGCGGAGGCGGGACGCGGGCCCGGCCTCAGCCCCCGGCCCGGCTCGGCCCTTCCTTTCCTTTCCTTTCCTTTCCTTTCCCTTCCTTTGCCTTCCCGCCGCACTTCGCAGCAGCCGGCTCCGCCGTGGGGATCATCCCGGGCGCGGCGAGCTCCCCCCGTCCCGCCGGCTGGGAATCTCGGAGGCCGGCCGAGCTGGCTCCCCGTTCCCGGTGCATGAGGCGGCAGGCGACCGGCAGCGGGGAGAGGCGGAGAGGAGCGGCCGAAGCCGGGGATCGCCGCCGGCCGCCGCGCCGGAGCCCCTAGGATGTCACCATTGTTCAGCTGGGTGGCCAAGGTAGGCGGCGGCGCACCCGCCGTCCTCCGCTCTCGGGAGATAAAGTCCAGCTAGGAGTTTGCAGATGTTGGCTTGTAATCCCAAGGCAAGTCACCCCTCTCCGGGAAGAGCCGAGCCGTGCCGCGGTGCTCCGCCGGGGCAACGAAAAGCACCCGCAGTTGAGGAGCCGAGGAGAGCGGGTAGAGCTGGTGCTGGGCGCTTGGACGCTGCGGGTGTGCCCAGCTGTCCCGCCCCGTGCGGGTCCGGGGATGGCAGAGCTGCGAGCACAGCTGCTAGGAAGATGTGGTCTTGCACTCTGCTCACGTTTGGTGCTTCTTGAGTGCTCTGGAGGGTGGATAAGAGCACTCTCACTGCTCGTTTGGGCTGTGTTGCTGGATTTTGGCACACTCTGAATTTCTGAAGAGAAATAATTGGCTTTTAGTGGGCATCTTACATATTTAAAGTGTGACAGCGTGTGTCATGTGCTGGCTTCTACATCTGTGTGTCCAGGGGCTTCAATACAACCTCCCAATGCAACTGTGACACTGCATATGGGTGCAAAGAAGCAGAGATGGTTAAATAAATTCAGAGTTGTTTGGGATGGTGTTTCAGAATATATAGACATACAAACACACACACACACACACACATATTTCATTTTTCCAAACAGTTAGTTATTCTGAATTTAAAATTACTCATATGCGATACTGTGCCGGGGTTGATTTAGGTTGGATATTAGGAACAATTTATTCCCTGAAAGAGTGGTCAGGCACTGGAACAGGCTGCTCAGGGAGGTGGCAGAGTCACTGTCCTTGGATGTGTTCAAGAAATGTGTGGACATGGCACTTCGGGACATGGTTTAGTGGGCATGCTGGCAGTTGAACTTGATAACCTTAGAGGTCTTTTCCAACCAAAATAATTCCATGGTTCTATGATATTCTGTCATGAGGCACAGTAGGAAGTGTAGGACGAGACAAATGGATAAAGCAGAGCGGGATGACAGGCCACAGTTAGGGGTTTCCTTGGAGGAATTAGCTGGGAAAAAAACAAACACAACTGTATCTCAAAATTAAACTGACAGGCAGGCTAATCTACTAGGCAGACCACAAAAAACCTGGTTCTCCCTTCTGTTTTGCCAGGTGTAAATGGCTGCTTAATCACTGTTATGCATCCCTTCCCTTGAATATGTAAAAGAGGTGAAGTATCTACCCTGGGAAGATGGTAAGAGGGAAGTGCTTGATGTGCTTGCCCTTCGGTCAGATGCTCAGATAAAAGGATTTGCTCTGTTTTATCTCAAAAGGAGCTTGTTTAATTTTAGCCATGCCCCGGAAAAGAGAAGTTTATCCTTTCCTCTTTCCACCTGACTTTCTTTCTCTGTTTAAATAGCTATAAGGTGGGGTTCTTGTTACAGTAGTTCCCTTTCTGTCATCATTGTGTCTCTGTCTGGAGGGTGATTTAAGGCTTGACTTGCTGTGTTATCTCAGGGCATGATGCTGTGTGATTTCTATGCCAGGCCTTACATATGTGCCAATCTCCTATACAGGTTTGCTACTGTCAAAAATCAGTGATGCTGTTGGGTAAATACTCCAGGATGCCACAACGGGGTGGCTCATTTCTCCCCTCGTTCACTTGTCAACTGGACAAAGCAACTAGTCAGAGAGGAGATAGTCTTGGAGGAGGTGCAAGCAGAACTGATAATGTGGAGAGTTGGCCACATCTCTAGAGAGAGTAAAAGAGGCTCTTGCAGAAACACACATTCATAACTCTGCCTTCAGGAGTACTTTCTGGGCTTTCACAACTAATTATTGCAGTCCTGGTTCCTCGCAAGTGTTTAGTTTTGTTCTTTCAACGGTCATTAATCATCAGTACTAATTAGGGGAGGGAAAGCAAAGAAATATAAAATGAGACTTGTTAATGGAGAAAGCTTTCCTGCCTGCCAAAATCTGATCAGTGAAAATGCAGGAACTAGTGCTGGAGGCTTTCAACACAAATGCAGTTTTTAGAAGGTGGTGGTTTGTTCCAGAATGGGTTTGGACTGCAGGGTGGAGGAGGAGAAACCTGCCCCTCTGTAAACAAAGCTATCTCCCTGCAGTAACAGGTAAAAAGAGTAACTCCCCCAAGCAGCAACACAAGTGGTTAGCATCACCAAGTCAGTCCCCAGGCCCACATGTACTTAAAAGTGAAGTAATTTACTCCCATATGCTCTAAAACTAGTCCCCAGTGTTTGTTTAAACATTACCTTTTAATACATCTTCATGACAAGTTTTTACGTACTGCTTTACCCAGTTTGTCTCCTACCTACATGCAGGCTCCTTGGGGATGAGTTTTGAGGAGCTGCCAGCCCAGGTTGTGGGGCCCGTTCTGGGCTGGAGGATAAAGCCCTGCTTGAGTTTTAGGTTGGTGTTGCCAACATAGGCCATATGGATGCTGATGCTGGCTGAATCACTCAAGTGATGAATTCCTAAGGACTGACTCGTTTTAGTCTCCCAAAGTTATTTAAATAAAAAAGAATAGTTATACCTGTTTTTCCTGCCCAGTTTTACACAGACAGCTGACTTCAGGGAAACCTTTGACTTAACATCTTAAAACACCATTGAAAGTGTGAATCAACTTTGCAGCATTGTGGGTAGAATATAGAGTGACTTCTGTAGATATATAGAGATATTTGGATTTATGTTCAGTTTAGTTCACTGCAATAACTGTTACTAAAAGAAGTTACTTCAGAACAAAAAAAAATCAAAGGTTTCAGACTGCAAGTAAAAGAAGTAGATAGAAGTGCTGATTTTTGGTAATTTATGGTATACTTGGCACATCATTAACTCCTTGGTAGGAGATGATAGTACAGTGATAGTTGTTGAGAACAGTTTTATTTATTTCCATTATATTTAATAAGGCTTTAAAGTAAAACAACCCACCAATTTCAGTGTCAGTAGTCTACAATTACACTTTATAATGCAAATTTTTATTCAGAAGCAACTTGACAGAAACAAGAATTAAAAACCCGATGGCTAAAAAAATGGAAATAAACAGTTTTTCAGTTAATAAATTGTACAGATAGGAAATTGGAGTAAATATGTTCTCAGATTATGACTTACCTCAGCAATTTATGCACACTGTCTTTCTATTAACAAAGCCAGTGCCACCTATAAGATAAAGGCTGTGTTTAGCTTCAGCTTATTTTAGTTAAAGGATTAGAAACCAACCAGGAACCATTAAAGAAACTAACTAGGGTAAAATACAAAGCAAAGAAGAAACCTGGATTTAAATAGTGGTTTTGCTGGTATGATTAAATCATCCCTGATGAGGATGCCTTCAGGAGAGCAGGTGGGAAGGGGATGCTCCCCAGTTCTTTCATGAAGTTCCTCTCCTTGCAGCTTGAGGAACCTCAGAGAGTGGGCCACCAGCACTGGCAGAGAAGGTGGGTTTACAGTGTAGCTGTCTCTAGCTGGTTTGGCTCATCTTTGACCTTGGATTGAGAAGCTGCTCTAAAGATTCAGATTTTAAGGTTCATTCACAACAGATGCTCTGCAATTCCCAGTAGCAAAGCAAGAAGTGGGTTGGGGTTTGTGTTGGCTTTTCTTTCCCAGGATCTGCTGAGTCAGAACTGCCTGTGAGCTTTGCTACAGTTTGGGAATCTCTCAAGGCATCAAGACAGTTTAGGATTCAATGCAGCAAGGCTTGGTTTTTTGGCTTGTTTGACGAAACGCTGTGGAAACAGTAACTATAATCATATTGTACATGCCACTTGTCTTGGAATCTTAATGTAATTTGATGTGCTGTGTTAGACTTGATCTTGCTGCTGAGTTGCTGTTACTTTTACTAGTTTCTAGATAATAGGAATGTCTAGTAGATCTCCAGGGGAGAACACATAGCAGTAACAATCTGCTTCTTAGTGTAGGTCAGAAGCTACACATAAAATGAATTTGCTTTTTTGATAGACAATGAGAAGGAATGAGAGACTGAAAATCAGGAAGCTCAAGAAATCTCCCCCTTCTTGTTTTTGTTTTGTTTTGCTGTTGTGGTTTTGTGTGTGTGTGTGTGTATTTGTTTTGTTGGGTTTGGGGTTTTTTTTTGGGTTTTGGGTTTTTTTTTTTGTTTGGTTTGGTCTGGGGTTTTCTGTTGGGTTTGTGGTTTTTGTTTATTTTTCCCCCCTTTTTAAGAGTGTTCTGAAAGGGTAATCTTGGCTCTTTTCCTGGTCTGCTTTAGGGTATTTTGTTCCAGCTGTACTGACTTTCTTGTTTGCTTTATTCCCCACAGCTTCCAGCGAAGTTGAGCACCTCTGGGTGTCTTCAGCCCCCTACTGAGTGACTAGCTTTTGAGCCAAATGAATCTAGGTGTGGTTTCTTAAGGCAGCCTTATAACCAGACATTTTAACACTGTCTAAAACCCACCAATGCCTTTAAGTTTATTCAGCCTGTCTTAGTTTTTAAGCCCATGTTACTTAGAGTAACTTATGTGGAGAGGTGAATAAACGATGGTGGCATCCTGTGGTGTGCAACCCTTGTTTGTGCCGGTGCGTTCACCCCAGCAACCCTTTTTGGAAGTGAATTTGAGTATTTGGATACTGCATCAAGAATCGGAGTTAATAGAGAACTAGTGTCAGGGAAGAGCTGGGAATCGTTGGGGAGGGAAGGCTCAAGTGCCACGGCTTTGCTTGTAGCTGCATCTCCTCGAGGGCTGGAGGGACAGACCCTCGCTTGTCTCCGGGGCCGGATGCCAGCAGCGCAGCAAAGAGAAAGTTCAGATTCCTGCCAGAGCTGGATTTCGGTGCCCGAGTTCGGACAATGCCCCTGTCACCCAACACCACGGTGCCGCTCAGGCTGCTTCTCCAGGTCGGTTTTTGTTCAGGGGGAAGACAACTTTGTGACCAGTTACCAGCTTCCAGATAGACGCAGATTACCCCCAAACACGGAGCAGTCGAAACGTGCTGATTTCTGTATGCCAGTCACTCCCCACCTTCCCCGCGGGGGTCTGGCTGATGACCGAGGGATACGCGCTCAGCATTTGCAATGAAGTCAGTGCTGTGGTGAAACCCCTCAGTTACTCAGCAGTTACGTTGCCTTCGGAGCCATTCCCTTTTATTCTTCATCCTTCGAGACCTAAATTGTTCTCTTCCTGCTCAGACATCCCCAATGCGATGGGAGAGGGCCAGCATACAGCCTGGCTCTCAAGGCATTTATGTGGCTGGGCAGACGTAGTAGGTCAGTGTCCTCCGCATTTGTAAGGTGCATTACAGGTGCTTAGGCAAGAGTAGGGCTTTTCGTAGCTAAATTCCTGCCCGTGTGGAGTGCAGCTTACTGAGGCTGTTCTCTTGAATCATTTATGACTTTTTGAATTAATTTCTTATGAAGATCTACTCTCAGGTTCATGTTGACCTTCAGCTTTAACAAACCAATCCTGGTGAGGTAGCTGAGCTTGCTTTTTTGTACAGGTCCCATTGTCTGCAGCTGAAAACAGAACATTGAAGCTCCACTCAAAACCTGTCTGCTTTCTTCTGCTGAAAAGCTCTCTGGAAATTGGTGCTATTAGCTGTCTTCGTGTGGGTAACACATTTTTGAGCCAAACCAATAGCAAACCGATAGTAAATCCTGCAGGATCAGGGAAAGCTCTAGGTCCCACCAGAGATGGAAGGTACAACAAAGGGTTGTTTTGGGCGTTTGCCATATAAATATATATGGGGCACCACAGTTTGACTTTATTTGCTTTACATTTGATGATCTGAAATACAGTTTCACATGATAGCTTGCTTTTTTGGAAGGCTGTTATAATAAAAAACAGTCTTTTATGCACACTAGAGGTGTTTCTGAGAGCACAAAAGCAGCAGTTTGGCTCTGGGTTCCCCAAGTAGAAATACCTTTAAGGGAAAACTTGGGCAAAACATCTTTCTTCAAAGATGTTCTCACAGAGCTGCAAGACAATTCCAGTTTGTAATTCCCCATCATTCTGAATATAGAAACTGTGGCATTTCTGAGAAACCTCCGCTTTAAGGGGATGTTGGAACATTTTTACTGTGCCAACTAATAAATACCTCCGATTTTGAAAGAAAAATGTTTAAAAGACCTCATAAAGCTGAAGGAGCTGAAGTTGTGTTTGGTGCACAGAGGTTGACTGGTGACTTAGCAAGTAAACCTTCAGTAGAAACACTGTTAATGGAATTACATCTTGGCTATAATTTTATATTTTAATTAGAAGCCTTTACAGCTTAACTGTTCAGGCTGAAATACTCATGGATAGCAGTGACTGCGGTGAAAAAAAATCTCAGCCTTGGTTTTGTTGCTGTTTCACATATCAGAAAAGATACACAAAATATGTCAAGAGATTTTCCCAAGTAGGAGTTTGTTTACTAATTTGTATGGGGAGTTAAGGTAGGAGACCAAAGAGCAGCTGCAAGAAGCAAAGAATGGCATTAAACACTGTGTATTGTTTTTAATGACTGAGAGTTTTGTGCTGAATTTGTGTTAGTTATTCTGTCTTTTTAAACAAGTTGTAATTAAAAAATCCTCAGATGTTGCACCAAAGGAGGTTTGGATTGGATATTAGAAGAAAATTCTTCACTGAAAAGATTCTCCAACATGGGAACAGGCTCCTCAGGGAAGTGATTGAATCCCCTTCTAAAGAAGTGTCCAGAAGCTGTAGAAATGTGGTGTTGAGGGACATGGTTTAGCACCAGACTTGATTAATGGTTGGAGTTGATCTTAATGGTCTTTTCCAAACCAAACAGTTCTATTATTCTATAAATATAAAATTTTAATAGGAGAGATTTACATCTTTCTGAAAAACAGACATTTTGCTTGAGAAGTAGGAGGGGAGGCTCAGGCACCTTTACCTTGTTGAGGTGGACCAGAGTGGAACAAGTAGGGTTTTGCTACCTTTTTTTCCCTCTGCGTTTGCAGATTCTAAAAGGCCAGACCAGTATTCCCTGCTCAGCTGGCCAGGTGTGTGAAAGGTGCAGTCATAAGCCTGGATGAAGTCATCTGTAGGTTGCATTTCTGTTAGTAACTGGCATCCAGCAACAGACTGTTGAAGGGCAGGTGCTGGGGAGGGAACTGCTAGCTGCCTGTTTAGAAGGGCTTGTAGCAATAGGAATTTGAAACTGAAGCAGGGTAGATTTAGGTTGGACATCAGAGGGAAGTTCTTTACAATGAGTGTGATAAAATACTGAATTGCATTGCCCAGAAACGTGGTTGAGGCCTCATCCCTGAAGATGTTCAAGATCAGACTTGGTGTGGCTCTGGGCAGCTTTATCTAGTTGAGGGTGTCCCTGCTGGGGGGCTGGACAAGATGACCTTTAAGGGTTCCCTCCTGCCCAGTGCGATCTGTGAATCTGTATTCAGGACAGGTTGTGTACCTGGTTCAGGGAAGCAGATTTTACTTTGGGCTAGCCCTGATTTGGTGCTGTGAACCAAAGGGCTGTTTGCAGTCAAATGCATCACAAAATGAAGGCCTAGTTCTCTTTAAATGGACATCACTTCAGGCACTTTGAGAAGTGGGTTGGGATAATCCACAATTAGGCACATTCCTGTCCCAAATTAGAATAGTGAAGTAGTCACACCTGTGTATTACTTGAGAATCCAGCTGAAAGAGCTGGACAAACAGCATGCACATGGCTTTCCAGTAACTGGCTCTAATGCAGGGAACTGGTCCCATCTGAGTATTTTTGGGGTTTGAGGATGTTGGTGTTTTGGCTACTGCTTTGTAAGAATTTCAGGCCTGTGAGCTAGACTTCTGTCACTAACTGAAGCTCTGTGGAGAGGGAGTGAAACTCTGCTCTTGTCAGACCCCATCTGGAGCACTGTGTGCAGTTCTGGAGCCCCCAGCACAGGAAGGACATTGAACTGTTGGAGCGGGTCCAGAGGAGGGCCACAAAGATGCTCAGAGCGCTGCAGCAGCTCTGCTATGAGGACAGGCTACAAGAGTTGGGGCTCTTCAGCCTGGAGAAGAGAAGGCTTCCAGGAGACCTTGCAGTAGCCTTCCAGTATCTGAAGGGGGCTTACAGGAAGGCTGGGGAGGGACTATTGACAAGGTCTTGCAATGACAGGACAAGGGGCAATGGGTTTAAACTGGCAGAGGGGAGATTTAGACTGGATGTTAGGAGGAAGTTGTTTGCAGTGAGGGTGGTGAGGCACTGGAACAGGTTGCCCAGGGAGGTTGTGGCTGCTCACTCCATGGAGGTGTTCAAGCCCAGGTTGGAGGAGGCCTTGAGTGACCTGTACTAGTTGGAGGTGTCCCTACCTGTGGCAGGGGGTTGAACTAAATGATCTTTGAGGTCTCTTCCAACCTTACCATTCTATGATTCTACGTATTGCTTTCCCCTCTCAGGGCAGCTCCCACGTGAGCATGTGTTGATGGTCATGTTAAAACAAAACAAACCAAAAATTCATCATGGCTGATATATCTGGAAGCTTCTTCCCAACTCAAAAGAATCTGGCTTTGGAAGTGTGAATTCTTCTCTTTGTACCTTTAGAGCATCATCACTGTAGACCAGAAACATACCTTTTTTTTTTTTTTTTTTCCAAGGGGAACCTTTGATATGCAGTGACCAAACAGGATTTTCAGGTGCAGATTATCTTGTGAAATTGCAGGTTTGAGAAAAGACCACAATTTGTGCATAGTTATGCTGGAACACTCCCAGCTACTGAAATAGGCAATGCTAAGCTAAGCAGCTCCTTTATTTTTCAATGAAACTTTTTTTTTATGTGTTTGTATGTTTATTTCAAGGAACTCTGGGATGAAATACCTTAATTTTCACAGATTTTATGTAGAGTTACCTCTCTACATTTACTGGACCATTGGTCTGCTGACGTAGTACCAGTGAGGTGAGCTCACTGAAGCTGTTGTCATAGAAATTTGGATGGTTAACACTAAATGTTTCACACTGGCTTTGTTTCTTTGGACCTTTTTATAGCTTCCAACCTCTTCAAATGAAAACCATGAAAAAGGAGATTTGTAGAAGTGCTTTGGAGCTTTAGACGATTATGTACAAGAGGCCTGCAGTTAGAACTCCTGGTAGTTACCCAGAACCCGAACCAAAAATACCTACTGGAATTTCAGATTTGGGGTAAATCCTACTGGAATATATAACATGTAGGATTTAGCATTCTGTGGAAGTGGTTGACATTTCCCTTTCACACAGTCACCTGAGGCAGACTTTTATAGATTTAGGAAACATGAGTTTTCATATGCAAGCACAGTTTGTGGAGCTGATGCCTTTTCTTCTATGAAGTGCAGAATCATGTGCAAAATGAGTTCTTGTAAGTTGTTGTAACTCAGGCAGCATTTGTTCTATGGTATTTCTAGAGATTCCACGAACCTTTCACTCCTATTTAAAAAAACAAACAAACAAAACAACAACAAAACCCAGCACTAAAAGGCCCAGTCCACTTGTATATCAGGTGTGGCTGAAATACCAGCAGTCCCAAGTGCTGCCACAGTTCTAGAGCAGAAGAAGGGAGATCACAGAATCACAGAATGGTTTGGGTTGGAATGGACCTTCAAGATCATCTGATTCCAACCCCCCTGCCATGAGCAGGGACACCTCCTACTAGAGCAGCTTGTTCAAGGCACCATCCAATCAGGCTTTCAACACTGCTCGGTTTGGAGCCTCCACAATTTCTCTGAGCTACCTGAACCAGTGCTTCACCAGACCACCTACCTGTGGAAAAATTTCTTTCTATAAACCTACAGTTCTGTGAGAATTTCTTTCTATAATGCTACAATTCTGTGACATCTGTGTTTTTTGGAAGTGCCAAATGCTAACCACACCCTTCGCATTTCCTTGCCGGGTGAAGGTTTAAATATAGAATATGTGGGAATTACTGTGAAGATCAGAATTCAGTCCCTTTGAAAGGGGTGTGGCAGCATGGACTTTCCAGCTCTGCTACAATTCCATGTTTGGTAGTTGTTCATCTGATTTACCATCTTCTAAAGGCACCCAGCCTTAACTTGTTGGGGAGAGTGGAAGAATAAAAAGGAGTAATGGAAAATTTACTGTTGGAAAAGACTTGCTAGGCTTAAAATAACCATTTTACAACAGATTCTGCATTTTTATGTTTCTTGTTATAATTTGCAGCTGAATAAAATATGATGGAGATCAAATCTTGTATTTATTAAGTGCTAATGCGGATAGGTGATGGAGCTCCTCAAGTCTCATGATCACAGGCCAACATACATTGCTGAAAGTCTTTGCATATGCTCTTAGTGGTGTTTTTATTACTTGATTTGATTTCTCTATCTGTTCTACTGTCATGCAGACACATTGTTTGGAAAAGCTAGGTGTGTTTGGTGTAGTTTTGGAGTGGATTAGATTGGATATTACAAGAAACTTCTCACTGAAAGGGTTCTCCAGCATTGGGACAGAATCCCCACAGCAGTGGCTGAATCCTCATCCCTGGAGTTGTTTAAGAGGAGCAGAGATGTGGTGCTGAGGGACATGGTTTAGCACCTGCCTTGGTCAAGTTACATAATGATTGGACTCTTCCAGACAAAACAGTTCAATGGTTTCTCATTTTTTATTTCACATCAGTACAACTGACAAGCAACCTGATGGAGTGATGGAAGAACATTTTTACTACTATATCAAATATCCTGAGAATATCTTGCACTTTCAGTCAATCTGGCATTGTGTCTGTTGTATGCTGTGTTTTTTGTTGCTTTTACTTTTTTCCTGCATTGCTTGCTTACTAAGGAACAAGAATTTCAAGACTGAGACTCAGTGAAGTTCCCTTAATTTCACAGATTCACAGAATGATTTAGGTTGTAAGGGACCTTGAAGATCATCTAGCTCAGATTCCCTATCAAGGGCAGGGACATCTTCCACTAGAACAAGTTGCTCATCCAACCTGGCCTTGAACACTTCCAGGGAGGGGGCATCCACAACCTTCCTGGGCAACCTGTTCCAGTGTCTCACCACCCTCACTGTAAAACATTTCTCCTCTTACTGTGTTTATTACTGCAAAAGGCATCTTAAGAGCAACATCATGCTGTTCAAAGCACACTCAGGAGTTTGCCTGGGCTTAAACATGGACAAAAAATAATAGCTGTTTAGCTTGGATACTAGAAATAATTTCTTCGCTGAAGGGGTTATCCAGCATTGGAATGGCTTGCCCAGGGAGGTTGTGGATTCCTCATAGAATCATAGAATGATAAGGTTGGAAGGGACCTCAAGGATCATGTAGTTCCAACCCCCTGCCATAGGCAGGGACACCTCCCACTAGTACAGGTTACTCAAGGCCCTCATCCAACCTGGCCTTGAACACCTAGCATGATGCAGGCCAATGATCTGACTGCAGCTTTAGAGTTGATTATAGTTTAGCATGGCTCATGGTTGAAATCCAGCTGTTATTCTTTAGTTACTAAGGATTTTCTGCTGCTGAGATCAATCTGCAGCTCCTGCATAGGCCAGGTAATAGAGCTAAACTGAAATGACCATAGTTGTATGAAAATAAAGTTTTTGGCACAGGCTGCAGATCTAAAGATCTGCCATTGTATGTCTGTAGTTAGTTGGTACAGGACATAATATGGATTTTATCACTGGGCATCTTACCTTAGGAAAAATCCAGCATAACTCAAAAAACTCCTAGACAGGAGAAACCATTTGTTTGACATCCAAAAAGGACTAAACCTGCTTTTCTCAAATGTGAGAGAAAACCCAAAAGTGCATCAGCAGTGTGATGCATCTCTCTTGAGGAGGAAGCACCACTGCAAAATAAAGCACTCCAGCTTCAGTAGAACATCAAGTCCAGTTATGTTCTATTTCTGAGCTTGTTTGCAATGATCTATAAACAGATTCTGCAAATATTGTTGGGTTTGGTTTTTTTTTCAGAAAGGAAATAAACCTTTTTGTGCCTCTTAAAATTGCATGAAGTGCTCTCCAGCTCACATGACCTTGCAAAAAGTGTAACTTGTTTCATCCTGCTAAGGAGTCCTGAGGGAGATTCTCAAGCTGAGGTTTGTGATAGTAAAAGAAATGTGATAACTGTGAAAGTGGCAAACAGTGCTCCTGGCATCAGGCTGCATTGCTGAGCAGTCTTGATGTATGTAGGAACCCCAGTCACCTTTTATGGCTTTTTATGGTAAAGTGTAAACTGCAAGGGTTATGTGTTGGCTGTGTGTAGCTCCACTCTTGGTTGTCCAGATCATCTCAGAGGACACTAGTGTCACTCATTTACCATGCTCCAAGTCTAAAAAAGAGCTGGATTTCACAAGAATCACAGAGTATCTTTGGTTGGAAGAGACCTTCAAGATCATATAGTCCAACCTTCAACCCAGCACTGCAGGGTCAACACTAAACCATGTCCCTAAGCAGGTGACTCACTTCTGCCCCACATGGAATATCCTTTGAATTTTAGTACACTCTTGTACATCATTAGGTTGGATATTAGGAAAAAAAATTTCACAGCAATAGTTCTTAGGCATTGGAACAGGCTGCTCACAGAAGTGGTGGGGTCACCTTCCCTGGAGGTATTTGAAAGATGCATGGATGTGGTACTGCGGGACGTGGTTTAGTGGCAGCAGCTTAGCAGCAGTAGTGGTGGAGTTGTGAGCTCTAGGTGAGCAGTTGCACCTGATGATCTCAAAGGTCTCTTCCAACCTCATCAGTTCTATGATTCTATGATCAGTTTCTTACATACATCTCTGCAAAAACTGAACCTTGGCCCCACCACCCTCGCTTCCGTTCTCTGTGTAATGCCCATTCACACTTCACTAAGCCAACTCCCCAGGCAGGCAGGCAGGCAGAAGGTCACTTTTCCTTCCATTGCTCTGTGGTAGTGTTCTTCAGCTGTCCAGCTTGCCCCTAGAAAGGCTGAAACAATCTCTGTTGTGCTTTTCCAGGACTGATTTCACAGTCCTTCCTCAGTAGCACACCTGTGGTGTGGTTAGCCTGGTTGGCTGCTAGCCTGGCCACCCCTCCCTGCCCTCTGATTGTGCTCTGACTTGTTCTCCTTTCTCAAAAGATACTCACAAGTCCATGGTTAAGTGAGACCCTTTGTGCATTTTAGGTACTATAGAGGGAAATGAGCTACACCAGCACATGTGGATGGTAGAGCTACTGAGAGTTGATAGTTGTTTTATGAGTTGTCAGGATCCAGCAGCTAAGTTTTGGAGCATACATTGAGTCATGGTGACCTCTGTACTCTCTTAAGTACTTAGGGACCTCTTGGTAAGAATCTCACTTTGCTCTTCCTGGGATACATTTGTCATGCACAGAAAAACTGCTGTGAGGTTGCAAAAAGATGATTGTCATCCAGGAGCTGGAGGAACTGAACTTTCTGCTTCTGAATTAGATCTTGGCTTGAAAGTGGCTTTGTGGGAGGAATAAAAGTCAGCAAATAGGAAAGGGAGAAAGACAGTAATTGAAGTGCTCTGTAGAACTGTTGGTTAGGAGTTGAGGGATGAACATTTGCAAAAGGAGAATTAATGACTAGAAAAAGTCAGTGACATGTAGGAGGCAGTCTCCAAGCAAGATAAGAAAAAACCCTGTGAAGACATTTGAGATAAGACTTGTACATAAAAGTTGGTTGGAAATGGACTTTAAGAAGTGTGTTACTCTTCTACCTTGAATTTCTACTAGTGCTGGAAATTCTGTCACTTTTAACACTTCTTCTGCCTTTGCGGAAGACCTAAGACTGGTTCTGTGCTTGAAGTTTTGAGTTTGCTCCTTGGGTAAAATAGTCAGCAACACCTATCAATCAAAAAAGAAGCTCAGCTGAAGGCAGGCCCTTCTTTTTCTGGCAGTTGGAAATTTCCTGTGGGGAAGAGGAGGTTCTGGGGTGCCCATCATGGGGACTACTTGGAACCCAGGCAGAGGTGACCCTCAGCATCTCATCTAAGTTTAAAGTCAGATCTAACTCAAAAGTTTGCCTTGCATTGTGTGGGAGGCCACACCAGCAGGGGTCACATCCAAATTAAATTATGTTGTGATTCTGAAAAGGGAAATTTTGCAGTACCTTGATTAAAATGCTAAAATCCAGTGCAACCTCTAAATTAAAATGCTATGTCAGTAAAATGCTAAACTTCACATCCAGAGGAGTGGAGGAATGTGTTCCAAAAACACCAGCTCCCACTAGTCTGGGTTGCAGGAGTGGTGAGGATGGGAAGCATTGATCTGTTGCGCTCCTGCAAGCTGTTCTGCTGGCAGTGTGCCAAGATCAGACCAACTGCTTTTTGGTACACAGCAAACTGCTGAAACTAAAGATATTGTGCAGCCTTTCAAAGATGCTACTACATCCTTTGCTATATCATCTTTTTTATTTATGTTGTGTATGTCTCAAAAACTCTTGTCCTGTTTTCTGTTCTACTATTTTTACAAAGTAAGTATTCCATGATTATGAGTACTTCATGGGTGACAAAAATATTGCTGTCTGTCCTGATGCAAATAGAGAGCTTCTCTTTCACTTAAACATCAGGAAAAACTTCACTTTGAGGGTTCTGGAGCACTGGAACAGGCTGCACAGAAAGGTGGTGGAGTCTCCTCTGGGGACTTTAAAAGACCTGTGTGGATGCAGCCTGCCCTAGGTGATCCTGCTTTAACAGGGAGAGTTGGCCTAAATAATCTCCAGAGGTCTCTTCCCACCCTTAGCACTCTGTGACTCTCCCAAGATAAATAGCTTTGGACTCTTTTTTTTCCTGTAGCAACATACTCCAGTAAAATAGAGAAGGAAAGGTGTTAATAGCAAACAGTATGTTAGGCTTCTAGACATTTTATTGAGCTTGCTATGGTCATAAGAAGGGCAAGTAGAAATAACTGAGATGTCATCTCGCACTTGAGCAAGCATTTGTAAAAGACTTCTAATGGCTCTATTATAGCCAGAGTGGCATGAGGCATTCTGAGGTTCAGAAGATCTGAACCAAACAGTTTTCAGTCTCTAAGAATTTGCGGAGTGTAAGGGGAGGCCTTCTTCCTCTACAGCTACTTGAAGCTGTAGCAAGATGTTTGTCTCTTCTTCTTAGGAACAATGTGATAGTATAAAAGGAATTGGCCTGAAGTTGCGCAAGGGAGGTTTAGACTCCCTGTGAGAAGGACTTCTTGACTGAAAGGGTTCTCAAAGACTGGAACAGGCTCTGCAAGCAGGTGGTGGAATCACCTGGAGGTGTTTAAAAGCTGCAGAGATGTGGTGTTGAGGGTCGTGGTTTAGCACCAGACTTGGCAGAATTAGATAATGGCTGAACTCCATGATCTTGAAGGTCTTTTCCAACCAAAATGATTATATGATTGTATAAGATAACTTCCTGCCGTCAAAGGTCTGTCTCTCAAACAAAACCACCTGCTCCCTTGACATCATTAAGCCTGTACTGAAGTCTTGTGATGGTGCTGGTAGGCATAAACTGGTTTGCATAGCACCTAAAATCAGAACTCATCCCACTTGGTTTTTTTTTCCTCCTAGTCCTGGCCAGCTGATGTGTTAGCAGTTCTTCTGTGGCACAGTTGGTTTCCTACCTGCTGTGTGCTGAAGCAACAGGGCAGCAGGGAATCCTTTTCCAGCAGGCAGCTGTTTTCATTCAGCTATTACTGGGCTTTTTTTCTTTTTTAAAATTTTTCTCATTCAGTTTCTTCCTCTTTCTCAACTTCACTGGCAGACGTATAACAACATCTTACTTGTTTGTAAACTTACATGTTGGCTTCTGGTTGCATGGGAATAAAATGTCACCACAGTTTCTGTGAAGGGAAGGAGCTGTTCCCTTTTTCTTCAGTGTTCTTAAAAATGATTGTCTTCTCTGATGATTTGGTGCCTGGTGTGAAAGCTGGAGCTGCTTTGTCTAGTGACAGGCTAAGGTGCATCAGGAAGGTCTCCGTGTTGGGTTGTGCTTTGCTTCATTACTCAAGAGTCAAGTCCTGAAAATGCACAATATTTCAATTCCCTGATTTGTCTTTACATATAATAAACATTCTCATCACAGCAGAAATAACATGGTCTGCTTAACATGAAATACACCCAGTTACAGCAGTCCACTGTTCTGGGTGCATAATTTGTTGTTGTTGTTGTTGGTTTGGGGGGTTTTGGGTTTTTTTTTGTATCTAATTCAGACACTCCAAGTGCAAAAACTTTCCTAACACATTTCAGTTATGTCTTCTGTTCCCCACTCCTGTTTGGCCCACAGTGAGTGGTGAGAAAGTAATGTTCTGAGCTTGGTAAACTTTCCTTCTTGCTTACACGGTTGTCTATATTTAGTTTTGTGGCTTTGAGGAAATAATTTTAGGTCATCAGCAGTTGTTTTGTTGTTTTTTGTTGGCTTGGTTTTTTTTTTTTTTTCTTTATTACAGAAATAATCTTTCCACTAATTACATATTTATACTGAGAAACAAGTCAGAAAACATTTCAGAATAGAAATGTGCTAGAAAAGAGAATCTGTGTGTCAGGAAGAAGGCATATATGTATGCAGCAGTCCTTCCACTCTCTTTTAGCAGATTCAAAGTAGACCTACAGGTCTCTGTAGGAGGTGTTGATATTTATGTCACCAGGCTGAGATTGGATAAGACCTCTGGATGTTAATCTAGTTCAGCCCTATACTCAAAACACAGTCACCTAGAGCAGGTTACTGAGGGCCATGTCCAGGCAGTTTACATATCTGCAGAACTGGGAACCCTGCAATCCATCTGGACAGCCTGTGCCAGCATGTGGCCACCCTTACAATAAAAAATGAGCTTTCCATATGGTCAGAAAGAACCCCACAACCTTTAAAAATCTCCAAGTGACATTAACTTAATTCTGGGGCAACTTGATCTTTGTTGCTTTCTCATACAAATTGAAGAACCATAAAAGCAATTAATTAGTTGCTAGAGACAAATTGACAGCCACAACTCACAACCACACCGTGAGATGTGGTTACTGATGGCCTAGTGGTGTGCTGCTTAATCTGGAAAAAATCCAGCTGTGGTTAATAAACATTTGGCAGGATGGAGCCTACACTGTTGATTTTAATATTTAATAATAATTATTGGTTATTTACATTTCACAGATTAATTTTTAAATTATTTTTTCATTTGAACTTATGTTTTACCTAATCAGTTTTTGTGTATTCAGCACCTAAGTGTGTTTGGTGAGGGAGCCAAGATCAGAGGACAGGAGTCTGAAGGGATTGTTTAGTCTGAAGAAGAGGAGCCTGAGAAGAGACCTTATTTCACTCTACAGGTACCTGAAAGGAGGTTGGAGTGAGGCTGATAGTGACCTCTTTTCCCAAGTAACTACCAACAGAACAAGGGGAACTGGCCTCAAGCTGTGCCAGGGGAAGCTTAGATTGTATCTTAGGAAAAAATTCTTTCCTGAAAGAATGGTCAGGCATTGGAACAGGCTGCCCAGGGAGGTGATGGAGTCTCTGGAGCTGTTTAAAAGCCAAGTAGACGTGACACTTCAGGACATGGTCTAATGGCCATGGAGGTGTTAGGTAGAAGGTAGAAAACAAGACTTTTCCAACCTTGATAATTCTGTGGTTGTGGTATCTTGTCTCTACTGATGAAAACAAATTCATGTTTAACATGCACAAGGGTTCCAGGAAAGTAAGGTGGTGATTTGCTGCTTCAAGAGCCTGATCAGAAGTAATGAAATTATATCAAAAGGCCATGGGGGGGTTTTAGGTTAATAAGCAGGAAGTCAAAATGTACCTCAGTAAATGTAGCATGTCACCAGCTGTTACTGATAAATGGCAGAAGTCAAACTTTATCATGTGTGAAAATAAATAAAGACTCCCCTTGGTTTTCATCTGCAGGCCTACAAGGCCTCCTCAAACAGAAATTTTGTTAACTACTGGCAAGTCATTCAGGGTTTAGTGTCTTTCTCTGGCAGCTGCCTGTGTGTCATGTCCAGCCACTGCTGAGTAGTAGTTTGGTTGATGACCAAGGTGTCTGAGAATAAAAAAAGAAGAAATCAGATTCAGTAACTGTGCATTTGTGATGGATCCATAATGAACTGTGTGCAGTTCTGGAGCCCCCAAAGAAAGAAGGACATGGAACTGTTGGAGCGAGCCCAGAGGAGGGACATGAAGATGCTCATAGGGCTGGAGCTGCTCTGCTATGAGGACAGGCTGAGAGTTGAGGCTCTGCAGCCTGGAGAAGAGAAGACTTCCAGGAGACCTTGTAGTAGCCTTATAGTATCTAAAAAGGGCCTACAAGAGGGCTGGGGAGGGACTATTTAGAAGGTCTTGTAGTGACAGAATGAGGAGTAATGGGTTTAAACTGGCAGAGGGGAGATTTAAACTGGATGTTAGGAAGAAGTTCTTTCCAGTGAGGGTGGTGAGGCACTGGCACAGGTTGCCCAGGGAGGTTGTGGCTGCTCCCTCCCTGGAGGGGTTCAAAGCCAGGTTGGATGATGCCTTGAGTAACCTGTACTAGTGGGAGGTGTCCCTGTCTATGGCAGGGGGTTGGAACTAGATAATCCTTGAGGTCTCTTTCAATCTAAACCATTGTATGATTCTATGTCTTGTCTGGGCTTTAACTCAGAGCAGCTGCTTCTAATACCTGCACTGCTGGAAATTCTCCTTGAAGTTCCTAGAATGGGTGCTGTTGAGGGAGCTTATCCCTGGCTGAGTTGGTGTCTGTCTTCACCTGTGTGAAAGGTGATGTTCCTGGCTTCAGCAAAGTGTTTTCCAGAAAATACCTCCTTCCTTTGCTGGTGCCTCTGCATCCTCAGCAGAAGCAGAGGTGTGATCACAGCTTTGTGTTTTAGGCAACTCAGAAGCAAAATAGCCTGTGGCTGATGAGTCCAGACATTTCCACAAGAGCAAAATGTGCTCACTAGGAAATGCTACAGCAGTTGTCACCTGAAATACAGCTAGAATAAAGTTTTGTGTTTCACTGGCACACTCATATGTGACTGAAAATTGGTTCTTTGATGAATCATAAGGTAAATAAAACTGAGGTGACCCTTGAGTCCACTGTGGAGCAGATGCATGTCGCTTGAGGTAATAGATTCCTTATTTGAAGGTGATTAAAAGGCATGAAGCTGCTTGAGCCCAGGGCTTTCTGACTGGCTAGAGAGAGGGCTGAGCACAGACTTCTGAAGTCATGACCCTGCTTTCTTACTTCTCCTCCATTGTCTTTGGTGATGACTCATGCCTTGTGATCAAGGGTAAAGTAATGCTTCCTGAGGCATCTTATTTATTTTGTAATGCTGTTATCTTAAATCCTCTGATTATATGTCTATCTACATACCCTTTCATATCTATCTGTGTTTCCTTATCTAGGAAAAAAATAAAAATCCTACTGACATCTTTATGAGCACCCAGAATACATTTGCTTTTCACTCTTCACTCTTTCCTCCATGTCCTTTCCTGGGTTAGTTTATGTACATATTTTATTACCATTTAACTGTTAGATAACCATAGAATTGCCTGTGAGAGACTGAGACCGTGCCTCCAGAGTATTCTTTAGACTTAGGGATGCCTTTTCTCATAGGGGAGGTGGTTGTTTTGACTGCTGTTTTAGTCTGTTTCTTCCAGGCTTCTTTCTGTACTATCCTCAAGGATCCAGAGAGGTGGTGGAGTCACCATCCCTGGAGGTGTTCAAGAAATATGTGGGCATGATACTTTGGAATGTGATTTAATGGCCTTAGTGGGGTTAGGTCAGTAGTTGGACTTGATGATGTTAAGAGGTTTTTTCCAGCCAAAACAATTCTATGATTCTATCTCTGGAGACATTCAAAACCCACTTGGTCATGTGCCTGGGTGACCTTTTTTAGGTGAACCTGTCGTGGCGGGGGATTTGGATTTGATGATCACTAGAGTTTTCTTCCAACCCCTAGCATTCCATGTGTGATTCTGATTCTCCAGAAGTAAGCAAGCTCCAGCTGGTATTTGTCAAAGGGACATTTGTCAAGAAGCTGACACACCTTGCATGGATTTTTCTCAGAGCAGTTTGGGGAAATGAAAAAGTTGGCAGAATTATCTGTTGTAATCAGAGGTGCTGGCCCCACCGTTGTTGCTGTGGCACTGACACAGGCTGCCTTAATCTGTGAGGCCAGTCAGAGGAGTGGGATGGAACCAGATGTGGCCCTCACAGCAGCTGAACAGAGCACAGTGTGCTCCTCCCCAATGACCTTATCAGAAACTGTCACCATTTACTGTTACTTAAAATATTGCAGGTGGCAGTTTGGGTTTTGGTTATGATTAAACATCTGTGGGCTGTCACAGACTTGCTCTCTCATGCAGATGTGCTCTGCAAGTGATACTAGATGTGGAAGGAATACTTATTTGAGAGTGTCATCTAACCTGGTAGAATCAAAATGAATGTCTGAAGTACTTAATGTATTTCTTTAAAAGCCACAGTGGTTTACAGTTAAAACCCCTCCAATCACCAACCTGCCATAACGATGTAAGATGTTCTTATGAGGGCTTACAAGAGACTCATTAATGTACATGTTGTGAATGCTTGACTAAGATAAGGGAGTGAAGAATAACAGAGATTAAATAACTTTCTCAATTAATTAGTCTGGGGCCTCTCTTCTGCTTTCCTAGGTATTTTTATCTTTCATTTTGAGTTCAAGCACGACACATTGTACTGGTTCCTTCAGAAGTCAAACTGAAAACACAAAGATGAACCTCTTCTGACAGTGATGGTGATTCATAGATTCACTTAGAGAATGGTTTGGCTTGGAAGGGACCTCCAAGATATTTAGTTCCAAGCCCCTGCTATGTGCAGGGGACACCTTCCGCTAGAGCAGGTTGTTCAAGGCCTCATCCAACCTGACCTTGAACACCTCCCGGGAGGGAGCATCCACAACCTCCCTGGGCAACCTTACCACTCTCACTGTAGAGAATTTCTTCCTAATCTCCAGCCTAACTCTCCCATTCTCAAACTTCTATCCATTCCCTCTCAGGATGAGCTCTTGGCAGGGAGACAAAGGAGCAATTCATGCAGGCCTCTAATGTGTCCGTTGGACAAATAGAAGATCGCTTCAACTGGCCTTTCAGGAAACAAAGCCAAATTAGCCATTCCAGCAAGATAACAGCAGGGAGCACCTCTTACTGTTTCTCCTAGAAGCACCAGATGTTCATGTTGTGCATTTTGTTTTCCCCTCCTGTAGGTGCCTGAGATCATCAGCTCCATTCGGCAAGCTGGGAAAATTGCTCGGCAAGAAGAGTTCCAGAACAACCTCTCAGATGTTGAAGACCCTTTTGCCAAAAAGTTTGAGGTGCTGTTCTGTGGAAGGGTGACAGTAGCACACAAAAATGCACCTCCAGCACTCATAGATGAATGCATTGAGAAATTTAATCGTGCAAGCTGCACCAAAAAACCAGATTCCAACTCGTCATCCCAACAACATGAAACTGCCAATAACTTCGGAGGCTTCTCTTTAAGCAACAAATTTCGGTCTGTCTTCCAGCCCTTGGTCAGTGAAGAGGAGGAGAAAAGGCCAATTAGGAAATCTTATTCTCAGCCTGGGCTTCGTTCCTTTGCTTTTAAGAAGGATTTGCAAGAGGCAAGCCAAAGGAGTAACAGCTTTGTGCGCTCTTTTGAAGAAGATGCCCTTTCACTGAACCTCAAGAGTCAGCTCGTCTATGGCCACAGTGTTGTGCAGCCGACAGACATTGCGGAGAACCGGACCATGTTGTTTACGGTAAAGTGAGAGTTGCAGCTCTTGTGGGCACGCTCCCATCTTGGAATTTGGAGTGGCAAACACCAAAGCAGATGTTCTGACAGATGGCAGTTACTTAGTTTGGAACTTAACTGCCATAACCAGTGCTTAACCTAAACTTGCCTGTTTCTCTCAACTGTGTTAGCAGTCACTGTTCATTGTTCTGTGCAATAAAAATAAGTTTATATTAAACAGCTGAAAACAGCATTGCCTGAAACACTGAGCTTCTAAAGACAGCTTTTAAAAAGCAGCAGCAAGTTAGTGGGTAATTAACTAATGGCAAAATGGTACATAGAATTAGTTACACTAACTAGTAACAGCAGAAATAAATTTCTGGGTGAGTGAGCTACCTGCAACTAGAGCAAAAAGCCTGAACCATGACTGGCGGAGCAGACTTTTTATGCCTGGTGATAAGTAGTACCCTTCATGAAGGTGTTCCTGCTGCCAACATGGGTGCGTAATGATGGAGTAGTATAGCAGCTTCCTAGGCTGCTCCACACCTGCCCCCACACCTATCCTGCTTTTGTGTGGCTAGGAATGCTTTTGCCTTGGTAGGCGAGCAGCAAAACTGCTTTCCAAGGCCTGAGGAACAGGTGAGGAATGTGTTATTTGCTCCTCTTCTAATCCTCATGGTAGAGAAGTCACATAACATTTATTTTAGAGCTCTTGTGTCTTTTGAATGTAATGCAAGCCTGGAGCTGATACTGTGATGATTTGCTGTCGTAAGTTCATCTTGAATCTGTCAGCTGCTATTGGGGCTGGGAGATTTTAAGAACAGCAACAGCAGAGTGAGTGCAGTTAGAGCAGACTTGTTGGATGCGGGGAGAGAAGTGCAGCTTTAAGGACTGCCAAAGTGTTATGTCTGTAAAAATAACAGACAGGAAGAGGTGTAGTTAACCATAGCTGATTAAAACTTCTGTGTAGTGGTGGCAGGCCAACAGCAGAGAGAGAAGTGGGAGGTGAAGAGAAATTCTGTGCATGATTAAAAAAAAATATACTGGATGTTTACTCTTCTTCCCCTGAACACGTTTCACACAGCAAATACAGCTGCCCTTCATAATAATACCTAATTTTGAAACAAATCCTGACTCCATTATTAATTCATGGCACAGATTTTTAGAGAGAGGGAGATTATAGATGGACTGCTTAGGCCCAGATTCTCTTACTCCAGTGAGTGCATTTTAATTCACATTAAATAGAAGGAACATTTCTCAAAGGCATATGCAGCTTCAGCCTGAATACAATATCTAACACCTGCTGACAGACTCACTTCCAAATTCTGAGACTCTGTTGATCTTGTTTCTGTCTTGGATTGCTTTTAGCCTGGGAAAATATTAGTTTGTTTCACAGTTGTATTCTTTTGCCATTCAGCTGATCTAAATCCAGATGAATGCCAGGAAGTGAAGTAACTGTGGTTTGTGCCTCCAGTATCCACAAGGCAGCAGCTGGTGACAGAGCTTAGTTTCTTGGTTAGCCGTTCCCTGTGCTCAGCAAGTTCTGAGGAGCAGTAGGCATGAAGTAGGGATGCAGCAGGCACAGGTTTTCTCTGTTCATCAGTTTCTGGGTGACTATATATGAAACATTTAAATAACTTTATATCCAGAGGGGAAATGTTTGTTTGCGTTTTCTGAGTTGAAGTTCTTGCTTAGATTTTTCCCAGGACTGCAGCAGAAGTTGGTTGGTGTAAGAGGAGGTTACCTGCTGGCTCTCCTCACCTGGTTCAGTCCTGGTTTTGGTATCTTTTCCTGAAAAGCTGCTTTCCAAGCCAATTTCTTAGGATTTGGGGGGCTTTGTTTAGGCTTTTCTCCTTGCTGTATTTCTGAAGGAGACAATATGTTTTTTGCCCGTGTTGGCATCAAATGATCTGGGACCAAGTGTGAAAGGAACATATGAGGCTGAGTTAAAAAGGAGCCTCTCACTGCAAGGAAGGGAAGGCAGCAGTGCACAGGAGCAGGCTGCCGAGTAGGTGTTGGAAAGAACAACCCTATGAATACATGAGGTCATTCTTGGGGACTATGCAAGGAGACCAGCAAGGAGTTGGGGAAAATTGCTGTGACTGGTTAAAGTGGGAGAAGATGTGGAAGTGGAATGCATAGGATCTTTTATAGACACACAGAAGTGACACATCTCACTTCATCCATTCACACACAGGATTCTCCCCTTCCCTCTTCTCTAAGAACTTACAGGTCTGTTGGTGCAGCTAATGTTTTGATGTGCTTCTTGTGGGATTTGGTAGTGGTTGAAACTTCAGCAGGTTTCATAGAATGGTTTGGGTTGGAAGGGACCTTAAAGATCATCTGCTTCCAACCCACCTGCCATAAGCAGTGACATCCTCCACTAGAACAAGGCCTCAACCAGCCTGACTTTGTCTAAATCATGCTCATGTGTCCATCTAGATTCCACTTATCTCCCCTAAAATCTGATATGAGACTCATCCTTAGCAGACTTTCTGATATGCTAGAAACTAAAGGGTTTAAATTTTGTTGATTAAAATCTTATGGCCACACTGCAAGTAGTTGGAAACTTGAAACCAACAGCTTCACCTATCAAAAGTTAGCATCAGCTATTGGGTCACTCCTGTGCAAATTGCCTTACAGATGAAATGAAGTTAGAAAATACACTCCAGTAAGCTCTTCTGTGTAGTGTGAGTTAAAGCCTTTGAATTAAATGCTGTGTGTATCTTAAAGAAAACCCTGCAAAATATAATTAGGTGGGATAAAGGTAGAAGCACACACCTGGATTTGAATTTTAGGGCAGTTTTATTTAGTAGCTTTTGGGAATGTGATCTGTGCCAAAACTGCAGAAAATAAAGGGAGCGTGAGTACATTTCCTCAGTGCAAAGAAAGTTACTGGTGGTATAATATTACTCCTATCTAATTAAACACTGTTCTCAGTCTCTTATCTCAGATGTGAAACTGCACATCTGTTCAGTGATGTACAGAGCTCTGAATGCCAAATTACAGTTTCAGTGTTCTTTCATACTCTGGTGATAATACACTAATAGACCTAAATAAGTAGGGGGAAAAAAATGGGATTTATGTCCAGGAAACATTTTTAGAATGAGGCTAATTAAAAAAAAAATAACAAAAAAATGATGTTGCTTGTTACCATCTTGTTATTTATTTTACTCTTTTTAGATTGGGCAGTCTGAAGTTTACCTTATCAGTCCTGACACAAAAAAAGTAGCAATTGAAAAAAGCTTTAAAGAAATATCCTTTTGTTCTCAGGTAAGCTTGCAGTTCACTCTTTTTCTCTTTTCTTGTTCGTTTAAATGTTCTCAGCTTGTGGATGCTCACTTTCTCCTCTCTTCTAGCACTTCAGATGGCTTCTCACCCCAACACTTTCAGTAATTGCTATTGACAAGTTGCTAGTTAGTTAATCAGTAATTTCATAAACTTGTCATTCTTTTCCCATGCTTTGCATTGACGTTTCTGAGATAAGGACTCCTGTCCTGGTGTCATAGAATCATAGAATCATAGAATGGTAAAGGTTGGAAGGGACCTCAAGGATCATCTAGTTCCAACGCCCTGCCAGAGACAGGGACACCTCCCATTAGTACAGGCCACTCAAGGCCTTGTCCAACCTGGCCTTGAACACCTTCAAGGAGGGAGCAGCCACAACCTCCATGGGCAACCTGTGCCAGTGCCTCACCACCCTCACTGCAAAGAACTTCCTCCTAACATCCAGTCTAAATCTCCCCTCTGCCAGTTTAAACCCATTGCCCCTTGTCCTGTCGTTGCAAGACCTTGTCAATAATCCCTCCCCAACCTTCCTGTAGGCCCCCTTCAGATACTGGAAGCCTACTATAAGGTCTTCTGGAAACCTTCTCTTCTCCATGCTGAAGAGCCCCAACTCTCTCAGTCTGTCCTCACAGGAGAGCTGCTGCAGCCCTCTGAGCATCTTCATGGCCTCCTCTGGACCTGCTCCAACACTTCCATGTCCTTCCTGTGCTGAGGGCTCCAGAACTGCACACGGTGTCAACCACCTGGTGTCAACAACCTGTCTGGTGGTTGAACAATGAAGGGTCAGGTCTGCTTTGAGATTCCAGTGAGCACGAGTCACGGTTGTGCAAAACTGAGATTCTCTGAGCCATATTTTTCAATAAGTGGTAATGAAAGGGGAAACCTATATGTAAGAATTTGGGTTGGAAGGGGCCTTCAAGATCGTCTAGTTATGACCCTTCTGCCATGGGCAGGTACACCTCCTAGTAGACCAGCTTGCTCAAGGCTTCATCCAATCTGGATTTCAACACTACCAGCCTCAGAGCCTCCACAGCTTCTCCATGAAACCTGTTTCAGTGCCTCACCTCCCTCATGAGGAAAAAAATTCTTCTTGTCACATCTAAATCTGGCTTCTTCCAGTTTGAAGCCGTTCTCCCTCATCCTGTCTCTCCATGCCTTTGTCAAATGTCCCTCTCCAGCTCTCCTATAGCCCACTTCAAACACTGGAAGGCTGCTAGAAGGTCTCTTCGGAGCATTCTTTTCTCCAGACTGAACAACACCATCTCTCTCAGCCTGTCTTCATAGGAGAGGTGCTCCAGTTCTCTGATTGTCCTCATGTCTCTCTGGACCTGCTCTGAAAGACTGATGAAGTAATATATTCGAAACCAGAATAGATCTTCTTTAATGACCAGGTGGCTTTAATGTAATATGTGAGCTATCTGTAATGCTTAGACCTTTTCTGCTTTTGTTACTGGAATAAATGCAGGTACTAAGCAAAGCTGATTGCCCTGTTACTGCTGTTTTTGTGCTAGGGAATTAGACATGTGGATCACTTTGGATTCATCTGCAGAGAGTCATCAGAAAATGGAGGCTTCCACTTTGTTTGCTACGTCTTTCAGTGTACAGATGAAGCATTGGTAAGTGATAGAAAAGAAGATCCTAATGGAATATTGAACCCTAAAAGCCTTTTGTTGTTCTATGCTCTGTGTTTTTTGCTGAATGTCTTTAAATCCTGCTCCACACAGAAACAGATTTATTTCAAAAATATGACTTAATGCAGCAGTCTGCAAAGGAGCTTTTAGTCTATTTTGAAGGCAGAGGTTAAAATCCTCTTTAAAAATCCTATCACACTTCCTTTCATTGCACAATCTAAGTTTTTGGAGGAGGGTTTTTCGTAGTACACTTGTTCAGAAAGTCAGCACTACAGTCCTGTGCTCTCAGTCAGGCCAGTGCATCACAACTACAGGAAACTTTTTTATCTCAGGCAAGAAAAGGAGTCTAGATAGAGGTAGTATCTTTTATTACACCACAGTGTGGAAGAGGTAAGATGTCACAACGAGTTTTGATTTGCTTGTGTGTTTGTGTGGAGAAATGGCATGGGAACAGCTTTTCTTTTTAATCATAAACTCTCCCAAGCAAGCAGCAGTATCATCTGGAAGGATGTTGTGTTAAGGAAAGCAGATGCTCAGTGAAGGAGTAAAGTTCTGTTGTGCTGCACTCTTCTCCTTTTCAGGTGGATGAAATCATGATGACATTGAAACAGGCTTTCACTGTAGCTGCTGTGCAGCAGACTTCCAAGGCACAGCCCCAGCTCTGTGAAGGATGTCCTATGCAGAGCTTGCATAAACTCTGTGAGAAGATAGAAGGTGAGCTTTAAACAACTTCCCAGTGGAATGTATTTTTCTAACAGTTTTATGTGGATACAATCTTAGAAACTAAGAAAATAAGGAATGAATACTTAAGAAGAGCTTGAGACTTGAAATGGAGGGTTGAAAACCCTCTACAAGACTGCAGTGTCAAGTTATCTGTATGGGAATAAGAATTTGCTAACAAAAGTTAAGCTTCTTTCTTGTAGTTTGATTTTTAAAAACAAGAGTCTAAATATTACTGAATTGCAGCTAGCTTGGCTGTGTTAGCCAAGGAAGGGATTGTAGGTCAGGAACTTTTCAGAAAACTTCTCACAGCTACTGCAGTGAGCTGCTCTCCTGAATCCACAGCATTGCCACTAAACATGAACCAAGTGTATGGTTCTAATATGCAGAGTTTGTGGTCTTCATCCATGGTCCTTCATGAAAAGGCAGCAGAGAGAGAGTTGTAGCTGTTGCCCAGAAAATAAATTCAGGACTTAAAAAAACCAAACAAACATCTTTGCTTTCCAACAAATTCGACTGGTTGTGTTCATTTGCCTGGGGTGAATAAAAGGCAGCAGTAGCTTGTCAGATCACATGACAGTAGCTTGGTGAACTAAAACCTGTCTAGTATTAATTTGATGAAACTGGAGAACTTCCAAAACTACTTTTCACTCAGTTTTGGCCTTCAGCTAGCTATGAGTTTTGAGGAGTTTCTTAATGCCTTTAATCATGCCAGCTAGTTAATCGTATCATCTGCTTCTGAAGGAGAAATGCCTTGATCAGAAACTGAAGTACAAAATGCTGTTCATGCTTTGCTGTTTTTCCACAGAAAACAGAGGAAAAGGAATTTAATCCAGAATGAGAGCAAATAAAGCATAATCTGAATGAGAGGGTAGCCTGCTTTAGACTGTCAGTAAATGTTTTCAGCAGGCAGCAAAGCAAGAACTTCACTAACATGCAGCAAATGTACTCTTTTTTTTTTTTCAGAAGGCATACAAATGGGAGAAAAATCAATGGAAATTGTATTTCTATCCCAAGCAAAATGCAAGCAGTACTGCTCAAAACCCCACTAAAGCAGTCTGCTAACACGTGGTAGATTGTGGCTTTATCTTCTCTTGTGTGATAAGGGAGTCTTCAGCTAAGAGTATAATCTTGCTCTGCGCTCAGTAAATCTCCTCGTTGTAGAGCTTGTGTCTCTCATTCTAAAGAGTTCAGTAGTAGCTTGAAATTAACCTAAAATTCTTTCTAATGCCCTGTTATGAAATCAGTGCAAGGGCTCAGCTCAAATGACTGATAAGCTTGGGCTAAAATTGTGTGCAGATTTATGTGATTGATTAATTCTGACGTATTTGACCCTGTGATTTGTTCTTTTTTTGTTTTTTTCCTCTTGGTAGGGTTACATCCTTCTAAGACTAAACTAGAACTACAAAAGCATCTAACAACACTAAATAATCAGGAGCAGGCCTCTGTTTTTGAAGAGGTTAAGGTAAGCCCTCTGTTTCCTGCAAAGCCACTTTTGCCAACATTACTGTGAAGCATGAAAGTTTCATAGATTCAGAGAACAGTTTGTTTGGGAAAGGACCTTCAAGATCATCCAGTTCCAACCCTCCTGCCTTGGGCAGGGACACCTTCCACTAGATCAGATTGGTCAAGGCTTCATCCAGCCTGGCTTTGAGCATCTCCCAGGAGGGAGCATCCACAACCTCCCTAGGCAACCTGTTCCAGTGTCTCACCACCCACACTGTAAAGAATTTCTTCCTAATCTCCAGTCTAAATCTACCCTCCTTAAGACACAACTTTTATTATTTGTGAACTGTTAATTATTTTTAATAGACTTTTAATTACAATATTGTTGTTTTTCTAGAGCTGATGAAAATGGCTCAATTTACTTCTTCCCATACTACTACTTGTTCTCTATGCAAGTGATGACATAGAATCATAGAATCATAGAATGGTAAGGTTGGAAGTAACCTCAAGGATCATCTAGTTCCAACCCCCTACCATAGGCAGGGACACTTCCCACTAGCACAGGTTACTCAAGGCCTCATCCAACCTGGCCTTGAACACCTCCAGGGAGGGAGCAGCCACAACCTCCCTGGCCAACCTGTTCCAGTGCCTCACCACCCTCACTGTAACATCCCTCCTAACATCCAGTCTAAATCTCCCCTCTGCCAGTTTAAGCCCATTGCCCCTTGTCCTGTCGTTGCAGGACCTTGTAAATAATCCTTCCCCAGCCTTCCTGTAGGCCCCCTTCAGATACTGGAAGGTTACTATCAGGTCCCCTCGAAGCCTTCTCTTCTCCATGCTGCAGAGCCCCAACTCTCTCAGCCTGTCCTCATAGCAGAGCTGCTCCAGCCCTCTGATCATCTTTGTGGCCTCCTCTGGACCCGCTCCAACACTTCCAAGTCCTTCCTGTGCTGAGGGTTCCAGAACTGCACACATCTTGAGTAAAACCCCACACGTTTATTGTGGATGAAGGTAGCAGCTTTCAACAGTTACTTTGACCCAAAAAAAAAGAAAAAAAAAATACTTTTAGCACTCGCAGATCAGAAAATTTCCCACCTAAACTTTATCCTAGTTCTTAATACTTGTCAAACTAAGGGGAAAAGTTGAACTTACTCTCTTCTGAATGAAATCCCTTTGAGGAGAGAGGGCAGCAGCTGGATCACAGACAGATGCAGAATGTTGTATCGCTGGACTTGGCACACTGTTGAAGATTAGGAAATTTCAGACATTTTTAAAAATACTGTTTCCTTCCTCTCTTGAGTCATTTCAGTCTCTTCATGTGTTTCCATGTGGCAGTTTATCATCCAGTACCATATTTGGAAGTCACTCTGTGGGAGAGATTCCATGAGTAATTTGTTGGTAGGCAGCAGCTAGCTGGTCTGCACAACCATTGCTAGTAGTCACAGGAAACTCTTCATGCCTTCTGGGGGGAGCCTGCAAACCATTAATTTGCTAAAACCAGGGGTAAGGTGCATCACTCCTACCTGTGTTTTGCAGCTGATTTTTTTTTTTGAGTTGAATTGCCTGAAGTATTTGTTGTATTCTTACAGCTCCATGCACTGTAACGGTAATTTGTAGTGTTAGGTAATGCTCTTTGGAAGGGTATTTTTATTATTACTCTGCTGGGCTGCCCTGATGTTAACTAGTTCATCCTGTGTCCTCTGCATTGCATCCAGAGACTTAAACAGCATCTGCTTTTCAAGATTAGGTTTCTAGGATTCAATTCTACAACAAATTGTTTTCAAAACATTATCTCTTGCAGTGATTCAGACCCACTATATGAAGAAAGGCTGAGAGAACTGGGTTTGTTCAGCCTTGAGAAGGCTTAGGGGAGACCTTATTACCATGGACCAGCACATAAAGAGTAGCTACCACAAAGATGGAGACTCCCTGCTTGCAAGGAGTCACATGGAAAAGGACAAGGGGCAATGGGCACAAATTACTTCTGGGAAGATTCCAGTTGGACTACAGAAGAAAATGTTTCACCATGAGAATAGTCAAACGTTGAAATCCTCTCCCAAGGGAAGTAGTGGGTTCTACTACACTGCACAGTTTTAAGACTCAGCTTGACAGGCTGCTAGACCATCTCATTTCAACTACACTATCACCTGGAGTGGTTGGACCAGATGATCTTTGGGGTCCTTTCCAACCCAATATTCTATGATTCTCTGATCTAAATAGAATGCAGTAGAAAGAAATACATTCACCTTCTGCACTTTTTTTTAAATAAAAAAAAGTCATTTAAAAAAATTGTCATTCCCTAAAATGAGATATTCAATGACAATAGAATCATAGTTATCTTGGTTGGAACAAAAGACCTTTAAGATCGTTGAGTCCAGCCAGTATCTTAACTCTACCAAATCTGGTGCTAAACCATGTCCCTCAACACCACATCTCTGTGGCTTTTAAACACCTCCAGGGATGGGGATTCAGCCACTTCCCTGGGCAACCTGTTCCAGTCTTTGAGAACCCTTTCAGTCAGGAAGTTTCTTTTAATATCCAACCTAAACTTTCCCTGGTGCAACTTGAGACCATTTCCTCTTGTCCTATCACTTTTTACTTGGGACAAGAGACCAACATGCACCTCATTACAACCTCCTTTTGGGAAATTGTGGAGAGTGGGAAGGTCTCCCCTCAGTCTCTTTTTCTCCAGACTAAACAACCCCAGTTCCCTCAGCTGCTGAAGAGAAGGATTTCTAGGGCAGAATTTCTCTGAAACTGCAGTCTTAACTTCAGTCAGTATTTGACATGTGCTACAAGCTCTGAACTATGGACTTTTGGTTTTCTTCACATCAAAACCAAAGTGGCAGAAATATATTTTGGTCTGTGTGTGTGTTTGGCAATTTGATAGCTCTAGTTAGTCTTTATCTTCTCATGTCTATGCTGTCATGTATATTTGTTAGCTCTAGTTAGTCTTTATCTTCTCATGTCTATGCTGTCATGTATGAAGTGAGGC
This sequence comes from Eubucco bourcierii, assembly GCA_013396675.1. Classification (NCBI taxonomy): domain Eukaryota; kingdom Metazoa; phylum Chordata; class Aves; order Piciformes; family Ramphastidae; genus Eubucco; species Eubucco bourcierii. The sequence goes on along the minus strand of VWZE01018034.1, from coordinate 216,051 downwards.
CAGGCGTTTTTCTGGCTGTGTTGCTGCTGTGCCCGGAACACTGCTGTCCTCTGGTGGAATGAAGTAGTAGCATCATCAACCGAATCGAGGTTTAACGAGATACTGACAGTAGCAAAATGAAGAGACTAAATATTTGCTGTTACTCAGATGTGTAATTATTGTGCTTGTGATGTTTTCAATTAAAGAAATTAAGACCAAGAAATGATCAAAAAGAGAATGAGTTGGTTATGTCTGTTTTGAGAAACATGTATGAAGAAAAACAGAAGGACCATGTTCATGTTGGAGAAGCAAAGCAGGTAAGTGTAAGAACAGACACCTTTGAACATGTACTCTCAGCAATCATTAACCCATAACATCCTGATGTCCCTGTTCACTTCTTCTCTACATAAGTGTACACTTTTGTGATTTTATCACTTGTTTTCTTTGATTTTTAAGGCAAAAGAGAAGAGGAAGAAATGTATGTTGTTATGATAGTAGTGTATGCATCTTACTGAACAAAAGTGACCTCCAGAATGAGTGTCTTTTCATGACAGCAGGTAGCATCTGATTTGCCCTTTCAGGAGATGTGATGAGCGAAGGTAAAAAGAAAATAGAGAATCACAGAATCAGAATCACAGAATGGCTCAGGTTGGAAGTGACCTCAGAGATCATCTACCCCAACCCCCTGCCATGGGCAGGGACACTTCTCAGCTAGTCTTGACTGCTCAAGGCCTCATCCAACCTGGCCTTGAACACGCCCAGGGAGGAGGCAGCCACAACCTCCTTGGGCAGACTATTCCAGAATCTCACCATCCTTATACTGAAGAACTTCTTCCTAAGATCCAGTCTAACTCTGCTCTCTCTAAGCTTCAAACCATTTCCCCTTGTCCTGTCTCTTAGACACCCTTACAAAAAGTCCCTCTGCAGCCTTCCTCTAGGATCCCTTCAGCTATTGGAAGGCAGCTCTAAGGTCCCTCTGGAGCCTTCTCTTCTCCAAGCTGGACACCCCTAGCTCACTCAGCCTGTAACTTTATCATACTAAATCATAGAATGATTTGGGTTCAAAGGGACCTTCAGCATCATCTTATTCCAATCCCCCTGCCCTGAGGAAGTACACCTCCTTCTAGACCAGGTTGCTCAAGGCCCCATCCAACCTGGCTTTCAACACTCCGGGCTTGGAGCCTCCACAGTGTCTCTGGGCAACCTGTTCCAGTGCCTCACCATCCTCGTGGGGAAGAATTTCCTCCTAATGTCTACTCTAAAGCTATCTTCTTCCAGTTTAAAGCCATTAGCCTTTGTCCTGTCACTACATGCCTTTGTAAAAAGTGCTTCTCCAGCTAATCTGAAAATAGGAAGCTTTTAAATACTGTCTAGACTGACATGCTGTTCAGATGTATTTATACAGGTCAGGCATTCAGATTTCTAAACATAGGGCCAGGTAGAGAGCTGGTGGCTGGCAGCTTCAGGATGAACCTCCAAAAGTACCACTGCAAACTGTTCTGTACTGCAAGGTGTTAGATTTAGATGGCGATATTTCTGTATGTGCTATGCTAGCCTTCACAAGCAGTGAGAATGGACCAAAAGATTTAGTTCTAAAGCAAAACTCTGGACAGACTCTTAGTTTTAAGGTGAAATTATTTCTACTGGTGAAATACAGAGAAGAACTTGATTGTTATATACTTTGCTAGCCTTAAAAAGCCTCATTTTAATAGAATTACAGAATCATTTGGGTTGGAAATGACCATTAAGATCATCCAGTCCAACCAGTATTTAACTCTACCAAGTCTGGTGCTAAGTCATGTCCCTCAGCACCACATCTCTGGCTTTTTGACACCTCCAGGGATGGGAATTCAGCCACCTCCCTGGGGAGCCTCTTCAGTCAAGAAGTTTCTTTTAATATCTGAGCTAAACTTCTCCTGGCACCACTTGAGGCCACTTTCTCTCTTCCTATCATGATATCTCATCTCCTAATATAATGGAGACACTTCAGAGTTTCTACTTACTATGAGCTTCGTCAACTTCAATTAATTTCTTGGCTGAAGAAAAGTAAATTCCCTCAGAAACCTGTAATCTGTTACATTTAAATCTTTAGAGTGTGTATACTTTGTCGTTAAAGAAATGTTGTCACCACAGCTTCAATTCCCTGCCATAGTGGCAATTTTTCTGAAGCAGGCTACTGTCCTCAGCATGTTTCCTTCAAGAGGTTTACTGGTCTTGTGTTAATATTGTTTGCTATCAGTATCAGCAGAGAAAAAGACATGAAAAGCCAAGGGTGCCAGGAGGAAGTATTGATTCAGGTTGCAGAGGTCTTCATACTGTTCACTGAGGTTCTGCTCCTTGCTGCTGAATATTTCATATCTATGTTTTCAAACTTGCAGGCTTCACAGCCCCCACCTGAGAACACTGTAAACGAGGTTCCCAGCAGCACTCCAAGGTTCAGATTAGATATGTTAAAGAACAAAGCAAAAAGGTCTCTGACAGAATCATTTGAAAGCATTTTATCCCGTGTGAGTATCTGCATCTTTATTGCCCCTCAACAGAATTTTATTGTTTGCTTTATGTGAATAATAGTAAAGTCATATTTGTTATCCTGCCAGGTTATAGCCAACTGATTATTAAAGGCACAGGGTCAAAAATGTTTGAAAGTCTCTCTTGGCATTCACATGGAAGATGTGAATTCATTTTTAGATGGAAAATAAAGTATATGGACATTCCATAGCCTTGTAGAATGGTAGGGGTTGAAAGGGACCTCCAGAGATCATCTAGTCCAAGCCCCTTGCCAAAGCAGGATCACCTAGAGCAGGCTACACAGCAGTGCATCCAGGTGGGTTTTAAAAGTCTCAAGCTGGAGACTCCACAGCTTCTCTGGGCACATTGTACCAATGTTCTGCCACCCTCAGATGGGTGCAACTGAGCTTCTAAATGCTAGAGATTGTTTGAAGGTGTAAAGAAAGAGAAAGACCTCTATGATCATCCATCAACCCAGGGCCACCATGCCCACTAAACCATGTCCCCAAGGGCCATGTCCACACATGTTTTTTGAACACCTCTAGGGGTGGTGACTCCGCCACCTTCCTGACCACTCTTTCAGTGAAGACATTTTCCCTAATAACCAGCCTAAACCTCACTTGGTGCAACTTGAGACCATTTCCCCTTGTCCTGCTGCTGGTTATATAGAATCATAGAATAGTAAGGTTGGAAGTGACCTCAAGGATCATCCAGTTCCAACCCCCTGCCATAGGCAGGGACACCTCCCACTAGTACAGCTCACTCAAGGCCTCCTCCAACCTGGCCTTGAACACCTCCAGAGAGGGAGCAACCACAACCTTCCTGGGCAACCTTGCCAGTACCTCACCACCCTCACTGGAAAGAGCTTCCTCCTAACATCCAGTCTAAATCTCCCCTCTGCCAGTTTAAACCCATTGCCCCTTGTCCTGTCATTGCAAGACAAAGAGTCTGTATCATGGAAAGCTCACGAGAGCTCTCCACAGGATCCTTTAAAATGCCAGTGACTGTCCTGAATGAAGCCTCTTGTTTCTCAGAGTGGCCAAGACTATTCTTAGGTATTTCAGAAAATTAATTTGATGCTATCTGTAAAGCTTATGGATTTTTACTGTGCTGTACAAATCTCCTTTTGCTGTGCTGTATATATATCATAGGCTTAACTGTGTGCTTTACCTCTGCAGGGTAGTAAAGCCAAAGGCGCACTGGACAATTCTGTGCCTGGAGATTTGGACAACACTACGTCCAGCACTTTAAGCAGGACGAGTAAAGTAAGTAAAGCCTGGGGTGAGAAACTTCAGATAATCTTCCCTGAAATAACTTGTCCTGTGTGAATGTGGTCACAAACTGCTCATTTTCTGTTTTAACACCTTGCATTTTGCTTTGGTTGTTTTGTGGGGTTTGACAAGGTGACTGATTGTGATTGTGAGTACTTCCTGGATGCTGGGCATTGAAGAACGGAGCTTAATCCATGTGATCCCTCAGCTTTATACTGAATATGATGGCTATGGAGTGGAAGCCCTTGTTGGTCAGTTCAGGGTGATTTGTCCTGTCTGTTTCCCCCTGCACCCCAACATGGCACACAAGACTTAACAGTGACCTTGATCTCCATAGGAACAAGTGTAAGCAAGAACCTTTCTGCACCTCAGTTCTTGATAGGAACTACAAACATCAAACATCTACCACTTGTAGAAGCAGATACTGCAAAAAAAAGTAGCATTAATTTCAGAAAGGGCAGTTACTTAGAGATTGAGCTGGAAAGGGACATCACTGAACAGAGAACTGACTCTCTCTAACTCAAACCATGACAGTCCCTCTAAAGGTCACAGGGCTGCCTTCACCGCAGGCAACCTCCTGGCTCTTCCACTCCCTTTCTTTTTTGTGTCCCCATCTGAAGCAATATTGAACTGTTTTAGAATTTTCAAGTTGTTTCCCTGTGTCATTTTTCATAGATAGAGCATCTTACAATATGTGTGAGAATGCCCTGAGGGACAACTTCAAGAAAGTCATTTCACAATTTACTCAGGAAGCAGGCAAACAGGCTGAAAAATAGCAGTCACATGGCAACATAGTGGTCATGTGCAAGATCCTGCTATCTGTAGGGTTTCACTGGTGATTTCCATACCTTTTGACAATTTGGAACTTATGGTAAGTCTGTGTTTCTCTTCTCCATAAATTTCAGCTTCACAGATTCAAAGAATGGTTTGGGTTGGAAGTGATCTTGAAGATTATCTAGTTCCATCCCCCTGCCATGGGCAGGGAGAACTTCTACCAGACCAGATTGCTCAAGGCCTTCTCCAACCTGGCCTTGAACAATTCTAGGGAAGGGGCATCCACAACCTCCGTGGGCAACCTGTTCCAGTATCTCTCCACCCTCACTGTAATGAATTTCTTCCTAATCTCCAGTCTAAATCTGCACTTTCAGTTCTTTCATGCTGAGCTTTCAGGACTTCCATTCTGATGTAAAAAAGAGCACTACAATTCAATCTGCATTTAAATTAGAAATGCATTGTACTGTGAATAAGTAAACATGATTTATGCATGCATCTTATCGTGGGAGTCTGTATGTGACATAAAATACTATGTCATGTCTGAACCTCACAACAAAAGATGTAGGTTCAGCTAAACAAGTGTGATAATAGGAGTCCTGAGCTGCATCATGAGCAGTGTGGGCAGCAGGGCAAGGGAGGGGATTCTGCCCCTTTACTCTGCTCTCCTCAGACCCCATCTGGAGTACTGTGTGCAGTTCTGGAGCCCTCAGCACAGGAAGGACATGGAAGTGTTGGAGTGACTCCAGAGGAGGGCCACAAAGATAATCAGAGGGCTGGAGCAGCTCTCCTATGAGGACAGGCTGAGAGAGTTGGGGCTCTGCAGCCTGAAGAAGAGAAGGCTTTGAGGAGACCTGATAGTAGCCTTCCAGTATCTGAAGGGGGCCTACAGGAAGGCTGGGGAGGGATTATTTACAAGGTCCTGCAACAACAGGACAAGGGGCAATGGGCTTAAACTGGCAGAGGGGAGATTTAGAGTGGATGTTAGGAGGAAGTTCTTTCCAGTGAGGGTGGTGAGACACTGGAACAGGCTGCCCAGGGAGGTTGTGGCTGCTCTCTCCCTGGAGGTGTTCAAGGCCAGATTGGAGGAGGCCTTGAGTGAGCTGTACTAGTGGGAGGTGTCCCTGCCTATGGCAGAGGGTTGGAACTGGATGATCCTTGAGGTCCCTTCCAACCTTACCATTCTATGATTCTATGATGAAGGGTAATGGCTTCAAACTGAAAGAGGGTGGATTTAGGTGAGACATTAGGGAGAAATTTTTCCCCCTGAGGTTGGTGAGGCACTGGAACAGGTTGCCCAGAGGAGTTGTGGAGGCTCTGAGCCTGCACGTATTCAAAGCCAGGTTGGATGGGGCCTTAAGCAAACAGGTCTAGTAGGAGGTGTCCCTGCCCACGGCAAGGGAGTTGGAACTATATGACTTTGAAGGTCTCTTTCAAACTGGATTGTTTTATGACTACAAATTACCCTGCAGCTGATCCTGCCCTGCTTGGTTCCAGCCCTGCAAGTCCATACCATCTATGTAGGATAACATTCATAAGAAACACAAAACAAAAAGCGGAGTCATTTCCCCTCTTTGTGCGGTTAGAAAGCTTTTAGTCTGAGTAAAACAACATAAACAAAGAGCACAGAAACCAGTCAGCTTCCCTGGAGGCAGCCCAGCACTTGGACAGTTGGATGCAGCTATCGAATCTGCTCTAGTGCCTAGTCACCTACTGCCCCCTGACTACAGGTTATCAGGAATCTGCTTTTTCTGCTGATGTTTCTGGAGAGTGTCTGCTTGTGGAGGAAATGTTGTTGGGAGTGAAGACGTGCATGGTTTTGCAGGGAAACAGGCATCAGGTCATGAGACTGAAGTCCTTTGTGCAAACCTTCAGCTACAGAAGAGGAATATTTTAATGTTAGAAGGGATGCCAAATGTACAGTACTCTGAAATCACAGAACGTTTGGGGTTGGAAGGGACCTCTTAGAGATCACTGAGTCCAACCCCTCTGTGAAACAGGATCACTTAGAGCAGGCCACACAGGAATGCACTCAGGCAGGTATTGAAAGTCTCCAGAGATGGAGACTCCACAACCCCTCTGGGCAGCCTGGCCCAGTGCTCCATCACCTTCACCATAAAGAAGTTTCTGCTTATGTTGAGGTGGAACCTCCTGTGTTCTAGCTTGTACCCCTTGTTCTTTGTCTTGCCACTGGGAACCACTAAAAGGAGACTATTGCATTCATCTCAACACCCACCCCTCAGGTGTAGACATTGATGAGATCCCTTCTCAGTCTTCTCTTCTCAAGACTAAACAGCCCCAGGTCTCTCAGTCTTTCTTCAGGAGAGATGTCCCTCAATCATAGAATCATAGAACCAGTAAGAGTTGAAAGGGACCACAAGGATCATCTAGTTCCAACTCCCCTGCAGTGAGCAGGGACACATCACACTAGATCAGGGTGTCTAGAGCCTCATTCAGCCTGGTCTTAAACACCTCCAGGGATGGGACTTCCACCACCTCCCTGGGCAACCCATTCCAGGGTCTCACCACCCTCATGGGGAAGAACTTCTTCCTAACATCCAGCCTGAATCTACCCATTTCTAGCTTTGTTCCATTCCTCCTAGTCCTCACTACCTGACATCCTAAAAAATCCCTCCCCAGCTTTCTTGTAGGCCTCCTTAAGATACTGAAAGGCCACAATAAGGTCACCTTGGAGCCTTCTCTCCAGACTGAACAGCCCCAACTCCCTCAGCTTATCCTCATCCAGAGGTGCTGCAACCTTCTGATCATCTTCATGGCCCTTCTCTGGACACCTTCTAGCACATCCATATCCCTCTTGTAACAGTGGCTCCAGAACTGGATGCGGTACTCAGGTGGGATTTCACCAGTGCGGAGAGAGGGAGGATCACTTCCCTGGACCTGCTGGCCACGCTTCCCTTGATGCAACCCAGGATCTGCTTGGCCTTCTGGGCTGCAAGACCACACTGACTGCTCATACTGAGCTTCTCGTCCACCAGCACCCCCAAGTCCCTCTCCTCAGGGCTGCTCTCAAACCAGTCACTGCCCTGCCTGTATTGGTGCTTGGGATTGCCTCAACCCAGATGCAGGACCTTGCACTTGGTCTTGTTGAACCTCATGAAGTTGGCTTGGGCCTACCTCTCCAACCTGTCAAGGTCCCTCTGGATGGATTCATGTATACTCTAAAATACAGTTATTCTCAGAATTCCTTTTTCTCTCTGCTTTGTCAACCTAAATGATTGATAACAAAGTCATAACACATCAGAGATACTTTCTTTGACCTAGTTTGAAGCAGGTCTCTGTGAGATGTGAATAATAACACGTGACTGCAGCCTCGACGATCGGTTCTAAACCCAGGGGTTGATAACTTTATTTTTTTCACTCCTAGGATCCACCAACATGTGAAAAGGAGAAAGACAAACTTCCTACACTCCCCGCAGAAAGCTCTGTCAAGAGCAGTGAGTCAGTGGGTGATCTTTGCAGCAACACAGATGATTCTCCTCTTGAGCAGTCCGTTATGGTACCTCAGCAAAGCTTTCGGAGGCGAGCCAACACTCTGAGTCATTTACCAACAGAAAGCCAGGAGTCTCTGGTACCTGCTGAAACATCTCCTTCTGTTCCCCAGAGGAAACTAATGAGGTATCACTCAGTGAGCACAGAGACTCCTCACAAAAGAAAGTAAGACTTACTGAAAGCAGGCTATGATTTCATTTGCTGAGGGCATATTTGGGAATGACAATTGCATACCAGGTATGTTCTCTTAATGGATAAGAAATGTATTGCAGCAGCTTGTCATTCTTTGGAGGTCTGTAGGTATTCTGTTTAAAAACACTTTTAACCCTGTCTGCTCCACGTGGGAGAGAAAACTTGGCATCTGCAGTTCCACGATCTGTGTCACACAACCAAATGTAAGCACAACCTTAGGATTGCTCAAAAGGGTTTCAATTCTCTTTTTGCAACAAATAGTCGTTATTTTTTCTTGGGTTTGTTTGCTGCTTCTTGTTGTCTGTAGAGAAAAATCCAGCAGCATTTCTGATGCTGAAAACCTGGCTAATTGGTGGAATCATTTGTGACTTTAAAATAGCATACAAAATGGACAATTAGGCAGTTTTTAATTGTTGAGAGAGGGCAGGATTCTTTTTGTCTTGCTTTTCAATGAACCTGTGTAGATTTTACTCACAAAACTCATCTACTAATTGCCTTCAGGCTAATAGTGTTCAAACTGTCCCCTTTTAAAAGCCTACCTCTACCTCTCTGAACTCTCTGCTTAACTTCACAGCAGTTTACTTCCCTCCCTCTACCTGCTTTTCTCCAATTTCTGCGAAAGCATTTCTGTCTGTAGCCTTCTGTTTTGCTGCCCCAACTGCTCACTGACACAAATCAGAGAGGAGGAAATCTTTGTGTTCCAGCTGATTTTTCCCTGCAGGAGGGAGGGCAGTAAATGAACATGCCTGAAATAGGTGATGACAGTGGAAAGAAAAGAATGACAGTATTTGAAAGGAAACAACCTGGGTTGCCTTTTTGTTCCTTCTTTGAACATTTTTTTAACCTGTAGATTTAGATAATGGTTGGACTCAATGATCTTAAAGGTCTTTTCCAACCAAAATACTTCAATGACTGGACTTTTTACTCTAAAAAAGTAGATTTTTTTTTTTTTGTAGTGCCACTTAGGATTTGTCTTGTTGGTCTGTCATCTTCATGAGATAACCTGAACAAGCAGCTACAAGCACCAATCAGTTCTTATCTAGTTACAGGAATTCCACTAGAAATGAAGTATATTTTTCATTTCATGGGTTATTTCTGTTTGGGCTTGATCATGTAATTTCTTAGTCCAACCTGAGTGTGCCTGCTTCCTCCCTGGAGATATTCAAAGCCAGGTTGCATGAGGCCTTTACTAGTCTGGTCTAGTGGGAGGTGTCTTTGCCCATGGCAGGGAGGTTGGAACTAGATGATCTTTAAGGTCGCTTCCAACCCAAAGCATACTCATATCTAATCTATGATAACTATTCTAGTCATATCTACTCATATCATATTCCATGATAACTTAAACCAAAAAGAAATCCCTGCTTTGTTTTTTTTTCCTTTCATAGCAAATATACAAAACCAGGAGAAATGGAAAACTTAGAAGTATACTTCAAATCCTCAAAAATCACCACTAGCATGACAGACTTTTAACAGGTCTTACCCATATTATGAGTGTTTTTGAACAGCTGTACCTTAATGCAGAAATTGTTTCCAAAGGTTAAATAAGTTCAGTTCTTCCTGGTGCATTTCACTTCTCATCCACTAGAACTCTTGATCATATGCCTGGCTTTATCTTAGAAACCAAGGGAAAGCACCTATGAGGAAAAAGAAAGGGGAAGGTTTGGGGGAGCTTAAATTCAGTCATGCACTGAAAATGCCTTGCTGAAGCATCTGTGTGTGTACTGGAAACTTTGCAGATCAGTTTAATTTGTTTAGCCTCTTACAGTTACTGTATTCGTGTAATAGGAAACAGCTCATTTGTATCTACCAGGTCCCTTCCAAAGATCAGACAAGGAATTTCGCTTTGTTGATTGTTTTTCTTTTGTCTTCTCCTTCTCCTCCTTTCCTCTCCTCCTGTGTTGTGTCCTTTGTGCTACCTCGACTCCATGGCTCGGGTTGGAATCCTCCTGTGCGGTTTGAACGCATCTGTCGGCGAATCTCAAAGTTCTCCTGGTCAACTTGCACGTTCTCCTACTCTAGCTCGTCTTAACCCCTCAGCCTCTTCACCCAACTTCTTTAAGTACCTAAGGCATAATTCAAGTGGAGAACAAAGTGGGCATTTTGCACAAAAGAGGTGAGCTAGCACCTGTACGTAGTTTGGGGTAGAGTTTGTTTTACTGTGTCATGAATATGAAACTCTGTAGTGTAAGTAATTAAAACAATTCAATGTAGAACAAAAGGGGTAGATTTTTGTGGCAGAGGGAACTCCTCAACTGCTCTGTTACTGAAGGTAGAGCTGCTACTTACATAATACTTTTTGATTTAATAAGTAAAATTCCTTCAGACATGTGGATGCATTACTTATTTTAGAGCAAATTGCTCCAAAGCAACTTCTCATTATGCAGCAGACAGCAGCACAGCTTTAGGTAGTGTGAGGGATATGTTGCCAAGAAACTTGTGATCCAGCTCATTCTGCACTCCCAAATCATTCAGTTCTGTTCTACTTTCTTCATGGTAACACAGAACCACGTTAATATTTGGCATTAAAGGCAATTTGAGTAAGGTAACTGAATGGGGCAAGAAATAACAAGAAATTGAGAACTGGTAGGAAAAACTCCAAAAAAAAAGCCCCAACCCAATAAAATAAAGCAACCAACCAAACAAAACCAATACACCTCCCCCTACCCCAAACCAAAAGAACAGCAAACCGAAACCCCCAACCTATCAGCTCATACATTTGTTTCAGTTACTTTGAGCAATATCAAATGATGTTTTCTGTGCTTCCATTCGTAGAACACAAAAAAAAACCTTGCAGAGGCCATTGAGAAAAAGATATTAACTCTTCATTTCCCCTGAGAAACTGAGCAGCTCCCAAAAAGTCTGAAGTGTGAAACCCATTTTTAACCCTTTGAGCTAAAAGTTTTTGTTCTAGCTCAAAAGGCTAATGAGACCAAATGGTGCCCTTGGAAGCGCTGTCAGCAGTCGCTGGCCGTTGGCAAATCATTTCTATTTGTTGCTGTTTGGTTTTGTTCTCCTGGGTGAAGTCTTCCTCTTTCCCCAAGGATCTTGAGAAAATACTCATCTGAAAACCTTGTTTCACCAGTTCCTTCAGCTATATTTGCTGAGTACTAACTAATTTCTCTCAATTTAGTTTCACCTCAGAAATACGGTATAGCTCAGGGAAGTAAATGTGAGCCTGCAACATCCTCTTTACTCTTCATTTTGATAAAATTTAATTACATCTTGAAGGTTAAATTCTCAAAATTAGATTTGATAATGGTTCTGCATGTTCAGCAGCAACTTTTCCTTCCATTTCCCTGTCATTTAACACTATACCATGTAGAAACTTAGAGCAGCAAGACTGAAAACAGAAATTGATAAAGCTAACAGATAGGTTAATGAGTTCAAATCAATGAAGTCAAACTGCCCAAGCTGATTGTGATCTGTAAGTGAAATTCCTCTTTAACTGTGATGGATTTACAGTGTGATCCATTGCAAGGTACATCATGCTTCGTGCTCAGTCCCAGCCACTGAAGAACAGCTTTGCTTTGTGCTGCTGGTTATCCCAGAGTATGCCACCATCTCAGTCACACCTTCAGTGCTATATACCCTCCACATACAGATCCATATGGTTTAACAAAAGTAGTTCTTTCTTAAACTTAGTTTTTTTCAGGTGTAAACTGCCCTACTCTCATGTTTTTGTGTACTCATAATTCTAAATACCATCAGCCAAGGAATTTTCTCTGTTTTCGTTCCATTCAGAAGCTGTGGTATTTGGCTTGTTCACCTTTCCTTCTCTTAACCATCCTCTGAGTATGCTGAGGGCTTTTTATTTGGGAAAAAAAGAGCAGGATTATGTTGGCCAGAAGACTACTGATGAAATTTGATCAGTGCTCCTGTCTGTTGCATGGTTAGAGCCACAATGACCAGTCAAAAGGTGCAGCTTTTAACCTTGAAGTCCCATGCTTGTCTGAATAAGACCCTGTTAATGCTTTACAAAATGGGGTTTGCCAAAGTCTTATTTTTCACTTAGCAGTGTAATGATTATCAGTGTCAGCTTTTCCTAACCTTTTCCCCCAACCTTAGTCATTGAAACTGATACTCAAATAAATGTGCAGTAATAAAGCTGACATTAGTTCTTACTAAGTTAAAGGAATTTACTTGAAACATGTGCTATGGACATAGCAAAGAATAGCAACTTTACTGGAAGTCCATTTATTTATAGTGGGACATTTTAGTTTGCCCAAACAAGTATGTATTTAAAAGTAGCACTTTGTTAGCAGTTTTAGCTTTGACTTTGGTTTCCTTGCTATTCAGGCCTTTAGGATTTAGCTGCCTTTTTTTTTTTCCTGATTGAAATGTAGCAGTGTGTATTATTTTTATTCTGTGGGTTTATGCTTCTTTGTTCTAAACTTTACTTTTCCCAACTGCACTCTCAGCATCTCCTACCGTACTGCCTTAAGGAAAAAGCTTCATTCTTCCTCCTCTGTGCCAAATTTCTTAAAATTTCTGGCTCCTGTAGATGAAAATAACACCTCTGACTTTAGGAACACAACAAGGTAGGGTTCTCTCCTAAAGCCTTGGAGGTAAAACTGTATTTTCAAAGGTTTCTTTGTCTAAGTTATTTCAAATGCTTCTCGCACTTGCAAATTCTGATTTGTGCAACAAGTTACTTGCATGTGTTCTGCATGTGATTGCTGTCCAAAGGATGCATCTATCCCAGACTCCTCTCCCACTAAGGCTGCAGAACTTAGCTATTTTGATGTTGTAATGGTCTTGCAACTTCCATCTGTGTACTTCTGTGATGATTCCTGCCAAAGGACTGTGTTGACAATTTTCATTCAAGAGAATATACATGGCTCATCTAAGCACTGGTAGTGCCCTCAAATTGGAAGGAGGGGATGACCTGTGAAATATTTCTCCTAGCTGCTACCAGAACTGTTTGTCCAGAGCTAAGTTAATTTGACTCTCTCACCTTCATCAAAGACTCAAGTGGCCACTCAGCCAATAGCAGGGATAAAAGGAATTAAAAGTTTAAAGATGTAGTGGGTAGAAGTTAGGGGGATTTTTTAACAGGAAAGCAACATTGCTGTTCGCTATTCAAAACCCTCTGGGTGTAGTTTGTGGAGTACACCAAAGGGGTAGCATCCAAGCTTCCTGGACACTGCTACCAAATCTGTTGCTTATTTCAGATGGTGATTTAAGAACACAAATGTTGAAAGTTTTGCTCCATGTTTTGCTGTGAAGGAATATATTACCTACCCAGTTCACAGAAAGTTGAAAGTTTACTTGGTGTTCATAAAGCTTCTTGATGTGTGCTGTTAAAAGTCATTACCAATTGTTTGTGTCTCCTGTGAATTGCTAGATTGAGTGGATGGCACTCAAATGGCAGTCTAGTAAAGATAAGTTATGGTGTATGTGTTTTCAGTGCATTGTATTTAATTCACTGCTGCAAAGAGAGCTGAAAATTAATTAAAACTGGAGAAAGCAAATTGCACAGAGATGCTCCAGCCCCTTTTGGGGAACCTAAATGATGTATGCAGCCTTGTATAAGCCTGCTGCCACAAAGCAAGCTTCACCTACCTACCACTGAGAGCTTGGCCCAGCATGTGCACAGGTCACTGCACTCCTTGGCTCATGTTACAGTGTTTGCTGAAGACTGTGTCACTGCGATGAGCAGATTCAGGTAACCTACTCACAAAGCCTCTTTGTCCCATCATTTTAGTGACCACAAGCACAGCCAGCAGGCCGGTGGGGACAGCCCTGTCAGGACGCGCCGGCACTCCTGGAGGCAGCAGATATTCCTGCGAGTGGCAACCCCGCAGAAAGCCTGTGATTCTCCCAGCAGATATGATGGTAAAGTCTGTGCTTATGGCCTCCCATGAACGGTCTTGGTGGATGTAGACTTGTGAAGTGCAGATCACTTTGCAGATGTGGCCCTTCAGGACATGGTTTTGCAGCCATGGTGGTGTTAAGTTGGACTCCGTGATCCCGAATGCTGCCTCCAGTTCAGGGGCCCACAGTATACAAAGGGCATCAAACTGCTGTTGGAGTAGGTCCAGAGGAGGGCCATGAAGATGATCAGAAGGTTGGGGACAGGCTGTGAGAACAGCCCCAGTTCTGGAGAAGAGAAGGCTCTGGGAAGACTTTCCAGTACCTGAAGGGTGCTACAAAAAAGACAGGAAGGGACTTTTTACAAGGACTGGTAGAGAGAAGAGAGAGGGAATAAACTGAAGATGGAAGAGGAGTGATTTACGCTGGAGATTAGAAAGAAATTCTTTACAGTGAGGGTGGGGAGGCACTGGAACAGGTTGTCCAGAGAGGTCATGTGTGCCTCCTCCCTGGAGGTGTTCAGAGCCACACCAAATGAAGCCTTGAGCAACCTGACTTAGTGGAGGCATCCCCATCAATGCCAGAAAGGTTGGAAGTAAATGATCTTGAAGGACTCTTCCAACTCAAATAATTCAATGAATCTTAGCTGTATTTTCCAACTGAAGCTACTTTTTGTCTACCAAGTAGACATACTTGCCCAGTGCTCTGTTTGTACTGTCTTTGCAGTTTACCACCTACTTTTTGGTCACATAATCACACAGAATCATGGAATGTATCTAGTTGGAAGAGACTGTGAACATCATGCAGTCCAGCCTTCGACCTGGTACTGAAGGGGCTGCACTAAACAATGTCCCAAAACTCAAGGTGTGGTCTCCACATTGCCTAGTGCAAGGGGACACTCACTTCCCTAGTCCTGCTGGCCATGCTTTTGCTGATCCAGGACAGGATGCTGGTGGCCCTCCAGGCCGCCTGGGCACGCACTGGCTCACGTTTAGCCGGCTGTTGATCAACACCCCTAAGTCTTTCTCCACTGGGCAGTTTCCAGCCACTCTGCCCCAAACCTGGAGCATTCATGGGGCTGGTGTGACTAAAGTGCAAGGCATCTGAAATGCTCTCTTGTACTTCAAGTCATATAAAGGAGCCTTACTGTGAGGCTACTATTTTTGCAGGCTCGATACATCTTTTTTGGGACTGGATTGTTTTTGAAAGCCACAAAATCTTCCCACGTTAAATAGGGAAAAAAACCCTAAATTGCCTATCCAAGCATTTCCTCTGAGACATAATAGCTGCAAGATACAATCTTAACAACCTGCAGCTGGGTAAGCAGAACAGTCAGAGAAACAAGGGTAGCCAACATGGAAAACAGGAAGTGCTATTAATAGGAGGAGCAATTTGAAGTATCTGGCCTTTTCCTTCACTCCTGTTTTCATCTTCTGGTGTTGTTCCAAGATACATAGTCAGTTTGGGAACAGAGGGAGAAAACTCCAGAATTAGGTGGTTTCTTTTTTTCTCTATTTATGACACGTCTTAGGTTTTTCCATTTGGATTTTCATGCATCTCCTGGAGCATTTTTGGCAGTAAAGGATACTAGAGTTGGGGCTGTTCCACCTGGAGAAGAGAATGCTCCAAGGAGACCTTACTGCAGCCTTCCAGTACCTAAAGGGGGCCTACAAGAAAGCTGGGAAGGGACTTTTTTACAAGGGTTTATAGTGATAGGACAAAGGGGAATCAATTGAAGCTTGAGGAGGTTAGATTTAGAGTGGATATTAGAAAAAAGTTCTTTACAGTGAGGGTGGTGAGGCACTGGAATAGGCTGCCCAGGGAGCTTGTGGATGCCCCCTTCCTGGAAGTGTTTGAGGCCAGATTGCATGAGGTCTTAAGCAACCTGGTCTGGTGGAAGATGTCCCTGTTAATGGCAAGAGGATTGCAACTAGATCTTGAAGGTCCCTATGCACCTGTGAATCTCTGTAGCCTGTGAGAGAGCCACTGCACAGATGGTCTTACACTAGACCCACCGCTACAGTTCACTCAGTGACTTCTGCAGTTCCAAAGCAAATGACATTCATCAACTTGTTCCTCTCTCTCTCATGCTCTGTCAAGGAGAAGCAGCACTTGTGGATGCTTCCACATATCCCTTTCCCCACTCTTTTCCCCTGCTTCGGTACGTAACTTTCCAGTGAAGCATTATGCAGTTTGCTGCCTGGCAGGACAGCCAGGTGGTCTCTGGTAAGCCTGAAGATGAGGCTGATCACCAGTTTGGAGCTGCAGGTTTAGATGGTTGAATTATGCTATTTCTGCTGTAGTAAGCTGCAGTTGAAATGTCTGGCCTCCTCTTCTCCTGTTGATGGAATGGTTGTGCTGCCGCAGGTGGTGTGGAGCACTGGGGGGCAGCATTTCTCTCACCACCACCCTGAAACACACTCGGTGTCTTGTCCTCTGAGAGCTTTCTTTTTATTCATTTGTGGGGGTGGAGTGAGTGTTGTGTCCTGCAAAATGGAGAGGTGGAAAAACCGAAGCACAAGTCACTTACGAAACGGATCACACTTTGTGCTGTTAGAACAATATCTTGCTTTTTTTCATTAATCTCTTTTTCTAAAGTCTTTTTTTGGTCTGTTTTGTACACATCACCTTCTCTGGAATTGTTTAAAGACACCTTTAGGTGCTAAGGGACGTGGTTTGTGCCTTAGCAGGGCATCAGACTTGCTAGAGTTAGATAATAATTGGACTTCATGGTCTTAGGTGCAGCCGTGAGCAACCTGGCCTGGTGGGAGATGTCCCTGCCCGTGGCAGAGGGTTGGAACTAGATGATCTTCAAGGTCCCTTCCAACCATTAAAGTTTTTTTCCAACTGAAACAATTCTATGATTCTATGGGTATACAAAATTCACTCTAGATCTCTCACTCACTGTCTTGAACATTCTAAGTAATAAAAGTGTTTCTTTATGCTCTGCCCACCCTCCTGACAGACAGATTTTCAACCTTCTATAGAGCTTCTTTAACCAGAACCACATTTGTTGCTACGCAGGTGGTCTAGAACTTCCTAGTTCTCTGCCTTCACTGGTAAAAAGGTGAAGATTACCTGGTAGTCAGTTTAAACTAGTTATCCACCCAAAAAAGTTGTAAGTTTTTGACTGGTTCAGTCTCCTAGTGCCACTCACAGTATTACACAAGCACTGGAGTAGGGACAGGTGTGTGGAAGCTGAGGGTGGGTCCTCTCACTCTGCTGAGGAGCAGGATGCACTGAAGATCATAGAATCACATATCATGAAATCCAGTCATTATCTAACTCTGCCAGGGCTAGTGCTAAACCATGTCCCCAGCACCACATCTCTGTGTCTTTTAAACACCTCTAGGGTTGGGAATTCATCTCCCTGAGGAGCGTGTTCCAGCGTTTGAGAACTCTTCTAAAACATATCTACAGGAAAAAAGTCAAAACCCTTAATTTGTCCAGATGAGCTGTGTTTCAGTCTCTGGCAAACTCATAATCCTAAGTGCTAAAGAAAAGGTTAATTTGAAGAATTGTTATTTTCTACCCAAGCTGTAATTAGGACCTACCTTCTGTTCATGCGCTTTGTGGTGAGGATTGCGTCATGATTTAAGCAAAAATATTTTTAAATTAATTTTGTTGTAGTAGTTGAAATACTCTAAATTGTTGGTGTACCATTCTGTGCTCAAGGTGTTTATGTGGTGCAAGTTATTTGTAATGTGTCATCTAATGCCATTTAATGGACTTTTTTAGCAACAAAATGATTGTTATAAAATCTTTTTGGTTGGAAAAGACCTTTAAGATCTTTGAGTCCAACCATTCTCTAACTCTGCCAAGTTTGGTGCTAAACCATGTCCCTCAGCGCTGTGTCTCTGCCTCTTTTAAACACCTAAAAGATGGGGATATCTCTCTGGGAAACCTGTTCCAGTCTTTGAGAACCCTTTCAGTCAAGTTTCTTCTAATACCCAGCCTGAGCCTCCCATAGTGCAACCTAAGGGCATTTCCTCTAGTCCTATTAACTAACTCATCCTAGTTAATTATTAATGAAGTAATGACTGGGTTTGTAAGTGCTGTAAGAAAACCAGTTGTTTAGAACTGGTGACTCAGCTCTGTCTCTCAGAGTGAATAGATGCTCATAATCTTGATTTGCAGCACAGGAGCTTGGCTGTAAGCAGGAAGTACCACACACAAACTGTGATGGCTTCTGTGCCCATTGAAGTGTCAGGTGATTGTTCCTCAGTACTAAATGGGTTGTACTTGGAGGGAGTGGTTACCTTTTAAACTTTAAAAGAAAAATCAAGCTCTAAAGCATCTCTCAGAGCTATTTTAGCTGAATTGAAATACACAATATTTCAAGAATTCCTCATTTAGCCTTTGCCTATAGTTTTATGTCAGACTAGAGCAGCTTGCTGCTGCTTGTGATGCCCTCTGTGATGCAGAAGACTCATGGTCACGTTAGCACGTTTGGTTATGAAGTCAAATATTGCAAATATCTGTGTAAAACAATAGGAATATTATATCCATGGTTATAGGAGTTTGCTGATGCTTTGATTTTGTATCATCTATGAAAGAAGGTGTTTAAGACAAGAGGAAATGGCCTCAAGTTGCACCAGGGGAGGTTTAGGTTGGATCTTAGGAAAACTTTCTTTCCTGAAAGAGTGGTCAGACGTTGGAACAGGCTGCTCAGGGAGGTGATGGAGGTGTTCAAGGAAGGTGTGGACATGGCACTTAGTGCCATGGTTTAGTGGGCATGGTGGTGTTAGGTTGAACCTAATCTTAAAGGTCTTTTCCAACCGAAGTCTATGATTCTGTGATTGGTGCAACATTTTCGTCTGGTTCATGAGCACTTTCATCTGCAGTTCTTTACCTTGCACATGTTCTCACAAACACAGGAACACTGGTGGCTTTCCCAGTGAAGCACACCCTTTGTGGAAAAATGCTCTGTTTGGACCCACAGGCTTGTAGAATTGTGTTGTGCAGAATAGTTCTGAAAGGGTTGTCCAAGTCTGAACTTCAAATGGAAAATAATCTGTGTGTAGGTAAAATATAATAATGCCTTTTGAGTCCACTGAGCCTGAAAGAGCAGAAGTATGGTGAGCTTGAAAGTAGCACGCGTGGAGATAGAATTTCATGTGGCAGCTACCAAGAAGAGAGGAACTCCAGGAAAGGAGTGCAGGTCAAACATAGAATGGAAGTCAACAAAAGGTGATGAGGTTGGCAGCTGCACACGGAAGCAAGCTTTCAGTGTGTGCTGAAGTGTGCAGGTCCTGCTCAAGTGCAATTATTAATCTTAGGGAAGTTTTGAAGACTGCATATTACCTGGATTTTAGCACCTGGCAGTTTGGTTGGATGGTATGTGAGCTCCCAGTTGTGTTCAGCTGAGTTGCTCTGCTGCTTAGCTTTGTTCTCTCTCCTGTCCTCCAGGTCATTTCTGCATAATAAAGAAATGCTCGCTTTCTTGATGCAGTTCTGGAACCCTCAGCACAGGAAGGACTTGGAAGTGTTGGAGTGGGTCCAGAGGAGGGACACAAAGATGATCATAGGGCTGCAGCAGCTCTCCTATGAGGGCAGGCTGAGAGAGTTGGTGCTCTGCAGCCTGGAGAAGAGAAGGCTTCGAGGGGACCTGATAGTAGCCTCCCAGTATCTGAAGGGGGCCTACAGGAATGCTGGGGAGGGATTATTTACAAGGTCCTGCAACGACAGGACAAGGGGCCATGGGTTTAAACTGGCAGAGGGGAGATTTAGACTGGATGTTAGGAGGAAGTTCTTTACAGTGAAGATGGTGAGGCACTGAAACAGGTTGCCCAGGGAGGTTGTGGCTGCTCATTCCCTGGAGGTGTTCAAGGCCAGATTGAATGAGGCCTTGAGTGACCTGTACTAGTGGGAGGTCTCCCTGTCTATGGCAGGGTGTTGGAACTAGATGATCCTTGAGGTCCCTTCCAACCTTACCATTCTATGATTCTATGCAGTATTTCTGCTCTGCCTGTTCTGGATATGGAAGCTGTCACCCCGTTGATGATAGTGATGGACTTATGTTAGAGCTGACTTACCAAATGTCTGTTTTTTCACTGTGACTTGAGGCCTTACCTGCACATTCCACTTTCCCCCCGCCCTTTTCCAGTTGAGCAGCTGATGCAACTCTGCAAACTTGAGGCAGGCAACCTGAGCAGTTAGACAGGTTCATTTGGCTTTCTATACATCCTGCTACCTGCCAGAATGGAAACGGGAGGGAGGGCAGCCTGTGAGTGTGTTGCACTTTATCAGATTAGACTTTAGACTTTGTTGTTAAATGTCCACAAGTGATAAAGAAAAGATAGAAAAGGAGCTGCCACTTGGAAGACAAAATCAAGCCTAGGACTCTTCCACAGAAGAATTAGAGGTAGGGTTGATGATCATAATTGTTGAGCCTGTAGAGTTTTGTAACCTTTTGGTTTTCTTTTACAGACTTAACCACCATTGTGAGTAAATTTCTTTTGCTAATAGCAATCTTATCAGGTTAGTCAGTAACAGACAAGAAATGTTCAGCCTAGATGGAAGCAGGACCATGAACTTCAATAATAAATGCTTGGCGGCGGTTTAGTGTTGCCACAGTTAAGTTTGATCACTGAAGGACAAGAAGTGAGCAGCACCTTAGATAAATAAAAGGTGACATTTGTTAAGTTGGTGCTCAAGGACCTAGCCACAGAATTTGCACTGAGAAAATGAGATGTGCATGTTAAAATAGGAAGATTTTAGGTCTTGGATGTGTTCGTTCTTGCCTTAGGAATGCAACGTGTTTAATCATTTCCTTGCATGTTTTTTGGCAGCCTGGTTTTTTGCAGCTGTGTAACCATAAACTATCTCTGTAGCTAGTCTGCTATTTTCTGTCACATGTATGCATAAAAACAGAATACATGACTGACTTTAAAGGATATCCATAAGCCACTTGAGAGGATGTGTAGGGTGAGATTTGTTATCCCAAAATGTGTGTGCGTTCTGTATTGGGTGCTCAGAATAATACTAAGAAGTGACTAGACCAGAGCTAGCATGCAGTGGATAAGGCTGTACCTACCTGGATCATTTCCACTTTCTGCATTCATATTTGGTGACCATTTTTGTTAATTTCTCTTTTTAATGATAATGTTTCTTTGTGCACGTAGAGAAGATGAAAAAAAACCAACAAACATTCAAGATGGTAGCTTTATTTTTTATCCAAGCAAATTAAGGCAGTTCTACCAGTATACTTAAAAGCAGTTCCTTTATAATGGTCTTCAATAAAAGTCAGCACAAAAGCTACTGTGTGTACAGAACATTGTTGGCAGTGTGTGCATCAAAACCAATAATCAAATCCAAATACTTTAATTGTCAACGCAAGCTGAGGATTATCAAGAGTGTTCCTGCTCTACCTGATGACATTTACACATTTACCTAGAGGTCCTTTGGAATTGCAACTCTTTCCCCAGGGATTTCTTTCAATTTACCCGTAAAGAAAAAAAAAATAAGCAATGAATGTTTCTTAGTTTCTTTTAAAATATGTAAGAGAGTTTATTCATGGCATTGATATTTTTCATAACTAGCTGTATTTTTGAATGCTTCTGTCAGTGCTTCTTGCTTCTCTTTGCAACATCTTCAATGCCTTTGAAGTGTCCCAATGTTTCGTAGAATCATAGAATCATAGAATCATAGAATGGTAAGGTTGGAAGGGACCTCAAGGATCATCTAGTTCCAACACCCTGCCATAGGCAGGGACACCTCCCACTAGGACAGGTCACTCAAGGCCTCATCCAATCTGGCCTTGAACACCTCCAGGGAGAGAGCAGCCACAACCTCCCTGGGCAACAAGTTCCAGTGCCTCACCATCCTCACTGGAAAGAACTTCTTCCTAACATCCAGTCTAAATCTTCCCTCTGCCAGTTTAAATCCATTGCCCCTTGTCCTGTCATTGGAAGACCTTTATCTTTTGCCTAATTCCCATACCCCTGATGTTCATAGTTTTCTGAAACTCTGTAGATACCCAAAGTTCTTCTTTTGAGAGTGCAAGCTTGTAAAGGTGTCATTTGTACTGCATTTATTTTTATGTATGTACATTTTAGCCCTTGAATTTAACTGTGGTGCCAAAGAAATAAACAAATATTGTGTAAGGAAACAAGTGGGTTTGGACCCACCCTATTTGTCAACTCACTCTTTGAGAGGAAAAGTTTGACAGTGGCAAAACATAACAAAAGCAAAAGCCAACAGCGGTGAACATTACCATTCTTACTGAGTTACCTGAGTTACCTTTCAGCAAACAAGAAAAGAAGAGTTTCATATGCACCATGTGAATCAGTACATGAAGGCTTTCAGAGGAGATTCTGAGGGGCTGAAAACCTTCCTGTTTTGATAGTTTATAGAGATAATTGGGGGGGGGGGGGC
>VWZE01018034.1:146917-178423 GCA_013396675.1 Eubucco bourcierii | reverse complement strand
TCTGGATGGATCCCTGCCCTCTAGCAAGTCGACTGTGCCACACAGCTTGGTGTCATCTGCAAACTTGCTGAGGGATTCATTCCTCACTTGTTAGAACTGCTGGGATGAAAGCATGTGGCCTTTTAACATTGAAGTAACTCATCTACAAGTTACCAAGACTGTAGGATTGCACTGCATTTTTCTCACATGGTATCTCTGAACCTTTCATATGTGAAACTGCTTAATAATCCCGTTGTTTCAGACCACCTCCTTTAGATATCCATGGAGTATGCTTCTTGCAGGCATTGGAGGATGGAACCAGACTCTTCTCAGTGGTCTTCAGTGACAGGACAAGGGGAAATGGACACACATTTGAACACGGGAAAAAAATTCCTCACTTTGAAGGTGGCAAAGCACTGGAACAGGCTACCTGGAGAGATTGTGGACTACTCTTCTCTGGAGGCATTCCAAACCTGCCTGGGCACGTTCCTGTGTGATTTACTCTGGGTGACCCTGCTCTAGCAGAGAGGTTGGACTGGATGATCTTCAGAGGTCCCTTCCAACCCCTGCCATGCTGTGATTCTGTGATCTTGCAAGCATTATGTAGAAGAAGTGGGCTAGAAAGAGGTTAACCCAGAGACTTTTTTATGAGTGAAATAGCAAAACTCCTTCTTTTAACTTTTTAATTATCTGTCCAAACTTTCAACAGCTCTCCTGAGCAGGAGCTAATGAAATGCAGCTTTAACAAAGATCTGCTCTTTAATGCTCTTATTTATTACTCATTAATGGAGCAGACCTGGTAGAAGAGTGTTTATTTTGTTTCAAGATTGTAGATAAAACTTGATTCTTTTTCATCCTGTGGGGCTGCCAGTCATGTTGACATTCATTTGGGTACCTTCACTGGGCTGTGGTTGGCTGGCAGCCCACTTAGTGGGAAGTGTGGGGAGTGGATAACAAACAGGTCTTTGTTAAGCACTTGCTGTTGTAAAGGAGAGAGGGATTTCAGCCCTGGATTATCAGCTCAGCTCACACAGACATTCATTAACAACTTATAGGTCACCCTGAGTTAATCTACGTGTCTTTATGGGACAGATGCTGAATCATGCATTATTTTCAACCCCTTTTTTTCACTTTGTGTTTTCTCACTATTGTTCAGCATGCCCTGTCCTCATTTAGACCTTTCTCTATGAAACATATTCCCATAGTTCTCAGTTTCCATAGGGAATCAAGGCAGATGCCAGCTCCATTACCACTTTTTAATCATTCCTGCCTTTGGACTTCACGTTAGGCAGAATTGACAAATTCTACACTACTCTGAGGCCAGGTGGCAGCGAAGTGTAAGATGAATAGTTAGTTATTATTTATGTTTTTCTTTCACAAAGAGAAGGAGAGGAGGTTGGAATTGATCCTAGAGGTCTTTTCCAACCATGGTGATTCTATGAGGTGTGGCTTCAGAGTCACAAGTGAAAGAGTGCAAGGGGCAATTTGGTTTAGATACAAAGTGGGAAATAGAGGTTGCTGCTACTGAAAAAAGAGAGCCAGTGTTTCCATATGTTCTTTGTACCTGTGGGCTTGCTAGCAGTTGTAGCTATTTCCTTACTATGTGGTAGAGTTTTTTCCTCTATTCTTCCTTCTTTTTTTTTCCCCTATTCTTCCTTCTTTTTTTTTTCCCCATCATTAAGATAGAGTATTTATTTGGTGTCATTGTGCTACTTCATAAAGTGATTGTGACTTCCTACAGAATAGAAAGAAGGGAAAGAACAGGAGAGAAACCCTTTAAAAATTAATATAGATTTAGAAAATATGGGATACACCCACATACCTCCTCTTCCTTTCCATCTCCATCAGTATTGTTTCATTAAGTTAAATGCTTTTGCCTGTAGCAAGCCTCCCAATACAACCAGGAGCAGATTCTGAGTTCTAGTAGCAGGGAAATGAAATGCAGGGCAGTGCTGTTTGTACTGTGGACAGATGGGTTTCTTGTCTGGTGCTTTCATTGCAGTCCTCTGTTTCTTTCCTCTGTAAAGACACAGGCAATTTGTAAAGGCAAAGAAAAGAAAAGGAAGTTGCATTGAAAGGTCACTATGTACTGTGATTTCAGTGTGCTTGAGTGTATGCCAGGTGCTGGCATTGCAAGGCCACCTGCAATTTTAATACTTCAGCTGTCTTACTAAGATTTCAGGGTACTTAGTAATGTAGCTATTGGAATATCAGCATAAGTGGTTTGGACACAGGAAAAATAAGCACATGCTCATGAAACTTGAGGCTGCTGGAAAGTTGTGCATTTAGTCTTAGTGTTGTAGCAACAGATTTTGTAGCTTGCTCTACCAGATGAGGAAAGATCAGATCAGGTCTGGGTTTGTGTCTATTACCTGTTCTATTAGGATTTTTAAATGGCATTGGGGTTAGAATTCTATTCAGATTCCTGTGATCGTCTCAAAGGAAAAAAAATATATTACGTGGACAAAAAGTGGCAATGCTTACAAACGTGACTGCTTGGTTTGCTGTGTCCTTCATTTAAATTTGAGTTGGCCTTTTGGGAAGCAAACTCACTAAACAAATTGGTAATTGGTTGTGTTAGTCAAGTGTGCTGTTCGCAGTAGTAATCTGATGCTACAAGACTTGTAAAGCCATAGCCACAGTAACAAAAGCACATCTGGCACAGTCTGTCTAGCCTCCAGATTGCTCCTGTGAGAAGTTGTCTTTGGATGTCTTACTGGTTTAGTATCTGTGTCAAAACTGTGTTTTCTTGATGTGCTGTGTTTTTTTTTTCCCTTTGTTTTCACAGATATGCTCTTTCTTCAAGGATCAGAGGCTATATTTAAAGTGGCTTTAAGCCTTTTGGGAAGCCACAAGCCCTT
This sequence comes from Eubucco bourcierii, assembly GCA_013396675.1. NCBI lineage: Eukaryota > Metazoa > Chordata > Aves > Piciformes > Ramphastidae > Eubucco > Eubucco bourcierii. The sequence goes on along the minus strand of VWZE01018034.1, from coordinate 175,583 downwards.
GATTCTGCAACACGAGAACCTAGAAACTATTGTGGATTTTATTAAAAGCACTCTCCCCAACCTGGGTTTGGTACAGATGGAAAAGACCATTAGTCAGGTATGAAATATTATACAATCATAGAATGGTAAGGTTGGAAGGAACCTCAAGGATCATCTAGTTCCAACCCCCTGCCAGAGGCAGGGACACCTCCCACTAGTACAGTTCACTCAAGGCCTCATCCAACCTGGCCTTGAACACCTCCAGGGAGGGAGCAGCCACAACCTCCCTGGGCAACCTGTGCCAGTGTCTCACCACCCTCACTGTAAAGAACTTCCTCCTAACATCTACTCTAAATCTCCCCTCTGCCAGTTTAAACCCACTGCCCCTTGTCCTGTTGTTGCAAGACCTTGTAAATAATCCTTCCCCAGCCTTCCTGTAGGCCCCCTTCAGACACTGGAAGGCTACTATCAGGTCTCCTGGAAGCCTTCTCTTCTCCAGGCTGAAGAACCCCAACTCTCTCAACCTGTCCTCATAGGAGAGCTGCTCCAGCCCTCTGGACATATGAGTAGTGTGCAAAGGAATGCTCTTTGTAACAAATTTTTGACAGAAGAGCCACGACAGTGTAATGTGCTACTTCACGCCGAGAATCCTGTTACCAGTGTTCTGAAGATAGTGGAAACTTTTCCAAACATATGCCATGCACATTGGTTGTGGTCATTTTATGAAACCTTTAAAGAAAATGAGGCTCCTTTTTGTTTAGAAGTGTGCAACACTTTGTTGCTGGCAGCAAGCATTACAGCCCATACACAGTGCATTCCAGAAAACGAGCACCAAGGTGGGCTGAAAGCCTTCTGAGATTTCCTGTCTCCAAAGAGTCTTGCTCTGCGAGTCTCATTTCAGAAACAAAAACTGATCTCACAAATGTTGACTTTGCTTAATGAAATTAGAAGCCTCCCTGTGTTGACTTTTGTCTATGTTGGCTTTTATGGTGGTGGTGGTGGTTCAGTGTGTTACAACAGCTCCTTTGTATTTCTGCCAGGAGTACAGGGGGCACTGCAGGCTCTTGCAGTGAGCAGTGACCCTAGGCAGTAAAGCTGAGGAATGTTTGATGCAATGTGATGGCAGAAAGGGAAGATGATGCAATATTGTTCAGCTAGCAGAAGGCTCCAAAGGATAACTCTGGAATTTGACCAAAAAGAATATCACAGACTATTGCAGTTCTGGCTTGCCTGTTTAGAAACCCCAGCTGTTAAACTTGACATCTCATTTGGAGCAGGCAAAGTATAAGATGGATTTAATCTGCTTTTCCTGAAGGCCTTTTGTGGGGCAAAACAATGGACCGCAGTTTTGTGGACCAAAACTGTGCAGAACTGCAAGTGCCTGCCACTCAGCAAGGGCTGCAGGAGATCTGCAAAGCCTGTGAGAAGCAGGCAGGAACATAGTGCCCTGCAGAGTGCTTGCAAGAGGCTCACTTCTGATTCCCAGCAGCAAAGCTCCCAGGGAACGCATGCTCAAATTGCGATCAGAAACATTTCTTCTAATGTTCGCTGTCAAAGGAAAGAGAGGAGAACTAGAAAGCCTTCATGAGGGGAAGGAAAGCAAGTGAGTCACTGAGCACAAAGAGGATCACCATTCTCTGCCAGGCTGAAAGCCTGGAGTGCACAGCTCTGCAGTGACTTGCAGTGCTTAGGTGACCTGCAAAAAGCACTGGCTCTGAGGAGCAGGAGGGAGAGATGCTCTGCTGAGGCAGCTCTGACTGCTCTTGAGTTTCAAGTGGACAGGTAGGAATAGGTTGAAGGGAGAGTAGTTCCCCTACTTTGATCAGAACTGCCTTTGAAGAGAGCAGCTGTTTGACCAGCCCTGCAGTCCATCCAGAGCTCCTGTGCTAATCCCCCTCCTCCTCACACCTTCCACAGCCTGCCCCTTGGTTTGCATGCCCTAACTTGCCTTCAGGAAGCTCATTTTCAAGTCAGGCTTGTCGTCTACCTCGTGTTTGCCCACTTTCAGACCTGATACTCTGGGTATGACAGCAGGGATCTCCCTCAAGAGCACAGAGGCTAAAAGTAGCAGGGCTCATGAGAGGAACAAGCATTCTGCTTTGCTGAGTTGCACAGTTGAATTTACTGACATTTCAGGTGTTCAGATCTGCAGAAAATGAGAATTCCATGTGAACTGGTTGTGGGGATTAACGAGGCAGCAGTTATAAAATATGCAGTTATTTTATTTCTGGGAAGCCCCACCCACAACGTTATACAATATTAATTAGATGGAGTTCGGAAATTCGATCGGGAAAAATCTTTCACAAGGATGCTTCTAGAAGGAATTTAGTAATTCAGAGAAATCAGAAAACTTGGAAAAGGGTTTGCTATAAAAAATAGCTTTGCCGCACTTAGGAACAAAGGCAGCCTGGAGCCCCAGGGAACGGAAAGGCTACTCACGGCAGCCTTCCGCGGCAGTGCTTTGAAATGCAGATCGTGGGGCTCCTGGTCGGCAGAGGCAGATCCCTTCTACTGGCAGGCAGGATCTGACGGTCCGACGCTGGCGGTCCCTCTTAAAGCCCGACGTAGCAGTCTCCTCCAAGCCTGCCTCAAAGTCCCTCCCAAAGTTCCTCCTAAAGTTCCACTGGCAAAGTCTCCGGTAAAGTCCATCTTCTGAGTCCCCCCCTTCTGAGTCCCACTAGATAATGTGTCCTGTTGCCATATATATGCTGGGGCGATTTGCTCTCCCCCGTTCAAACTCGCGGGGGTGGGGTGAGGTACTTAGCACCTACTCCTTTCACAATCCAAACCCCCGGAAGCAGAGGGGTTNGAAATGCAGATCGTGGGGCTCCTGGTCGGCAGAGGCAGATCCCTTCTACTGGCAGGCAGGATCTGACGGTCCGACGCTGGCGGTCCCTCTTAAAGCCCGACGTAGCAGTCTCCTCCAAGCCTGCCTCAAAGTCCCTCCCAAAGTTCCTCCTAAAGTTCCACTGGCAAAGTCTCCGGTAAAGTCCATCTTCTGAGTCCCCCCCTTCTGAGTCCCACTAGATAATGTGTCCTGTTGCCATATATATGCTGGGGCGATTTGCTCTCCCCCGTTCAAACTCGCGGGGGTGGGGTGAGGTACTTAGCACCTACTCCTTTCACAATCCAAACCCCCGGAAGCAGAGGGGTTGGGGGGAGCAGAACAGTTTCACAGCCTATTCAAACCTTCGGTGGGGCAGGCACTTGGGTGTGCCCTGCCACACCATGTCTACCCAAACCCAGTACAGCCTTCTGCACTGGGATGCTCAGTCTGTGTGCTTCTGCTGCTGGACAACTGAGAGAATGTTTGTATAGCTTCAGTAACTAGTGTCAGAAAACAGCAGCTACAGTCTTACAGACAAAGCAGGTAAATCAAACAGGAAAAAATTCTTGTTATTTCAATTTGATAATTGATTCATTTCCAGAAGGAATAAGGTAGCAGGGATTTAAAAAGAAACAACCCTTGAACTTTTATGCTTGGGCTGTTTTGCAGATATATTTTTAAAGCAACTTTTCTTTCTGCTGTTCTGTGGTTGGCACGCTTGTGCTTTTAATTTACCTCCCTCCTCACTGCTTTTGGAGGAGCTGACTAGCTCAGGGACATTACAGTCATGTTTTCTGTTTAATTTGAAGGCAGATACTTGCCAAAATCTAGAAAAAAAGGCAATACAATAGCAGTTGATGGATTGTTGGGTTTTTTGGTTGTTTTTTTTTTCCTTTGGGTCACTCTGTGCACCTGTATTTATTTACCTGGTTTTAAAAGAAGTTTTCTTAACATTCATGTGTAAGACTGAGAACTTATTTCAGTGATTCTTAGTTAACTATAATAGAAATCTGCTCTGACATTAACTAATGTTTTCATTAAGCTTGTTAGTATAAGGACAGATTATTTCATTTTCATAGATTCATAGAATGGTTTAGGTTGAAGGGACCTTCAAGATCATCTAGTTCCAATCCCCTGCCACAGGCAGGGACACCTTCCCCCAGACCAGGTTGTTCAAGGCCTCATCCAGCCTGGTCTTGAACACTTTCAGGGAGAGGGCATCCACAACTTCCCTGGGCAACCTATTCCACCCTCACATTTTCTTTCAATTTCTAGGACTGTAGAATCATAACTAAACCCAGCAGGTTCACTGGTTTGCATGTAAAGCTTTCTTTATATGGAGCCCTACACTTGTACAGGTGGAACATAAGCTTGGACCATTCTTCTCTAATGTGACATCTAATTTTAAGTAGGTCCAGGAAGGTTTCTGCCAAACACATCTAAAGAGGGGAATACCTTAGAGAGTCTACACATCTTGAAAACCTTTGTGTAAGCTTTTGCTGGAGTCAGGCAGCAAATCAGTAGCAAAGGTTTGATGTAGATCAGTGCTGATGTATTGCACTCTAGGAAATGTGAATGCCAAATATGAAGCTCTTTATCTATATGCAGTGATTAGATATCTCAATCTAGATTCTTAAGGTTTAGAGCACTGAATGAGCTCTGTTTTTTATCTGCAAAGCACCTAATAACACTTTTTTTTTTTATTCAACAGGTGTTTGAAATGGATATTGCCAAGCAGTTGCAAGCTTATGAAGTTGAATACCATGTGCTTCAGGATGAGCTTATAGATTCATCTTTAAATGACAACCAGAGGCTGGATAAATTAGAAAAGGCAAACAGTAGCTTGCGCAAACAGAACTTTGATCTCCTGGAAGAACTGCAGGTACAATTTATATTTCATATCTCATTTATCCACCTTTTCAGAAGAGACTGTCCTACATCAAGGCACAAGAGAGGCTGGCATTTGATCTAGTGACTTTCATAGAATAGAATAGTAAGGTTGGAAGGGACCTCAAGGATCATCTAGTTCCAACCCCCTGCCACAGGCAGGGACACCTCCCACTAGTACAGGTCACTCAAGGCCTCATCCAACCTGGCCTTGAACACCTCCAGGGAGGGAGCAGCCACAACCTCCCTGGGCCGCCTGTGCCAGTGCCTCACCACCCTCACTGTAAAGAACTTCCTCCTAACATCCAGTTTAAATCTCCCCTCTGCCAGTTCAAACCCATTGCCCCTTGTCCTGTCATTACAAGACCTTGTCAGTAGTCCCTCCCCAGCCTTCCTGTATCCCCTTCAGATACTGGAGTAGGCACCCTTCAGATACTGGATCTTAAAACTTTGAAGTGAACTTTAAAGAGAACTTTAAAGTGTAGCCACTACCAATTTCCTTTAGTTTAGCCTTTAAAGTGTAGCCACTTGCAATTTTCTTTGGTTTAGCCTTTAAATGCAGCAGAAACTCTGAAGGAGGTGAATAGAGCATGTCTTTGCACTTTGTGAAGAGCTGATTCATCACACTGTCTCTTCTCTTTGGAATTAAAATCATAGCTGCAGAAGACAACTGGAAATACACAAAGTGCTTTCTCAACTTCATTTTTCCATTTTGAGTCACTGTTTTATATTGTAGCAGGGACACCAGTCTGTCATGAATGGGAAAGCCAATGCCAGTGTCACAGTTTAGAGAGAGATTTTCTATAAACACATGCTCTTTCCTGGCAGATTTTGTTTTAAAACCCAGTTGCTCCATTTTTTAAGACAAGATATTAAATAAGTTCTAATATATGCTCAGTGTCTGGTCTGCAGCTTTTGTGAGGTCTCTATAGGGGTTCACAGGATCACAGGATGTCAGGGGTTGGAAGGGATCCAAAGAGATCATCGAGTCCTACCCCACTGCCAGAGCAGGACCAGACAATCTAGCTCAGGTCACAGAGGAACACATCCAGACAGGCCTTGAAAGTCTTCGGAGAAGGAGACTCTACGACCTCTCTGGGGAGCCTGTTCCACTGCTTTGTGACCCTTACAGTAAAGAAGTTCCCCCTTGTGTTGAGCTGGAACCTCCTGTGCTGCAGCTTCCATCCATTGCTCCTTGTCCTATCACAGGGAACAAATGAGCAGAGCCTGTCCCCTGCCTCCTGACCCCCAGCCCTCAGATATTTATAAACATTTATTAAATCCCCTCTCAGTCTTCTCCAGACTAAGCAGCCCCAGGTCCCTCTCCTCATCAGGCAGTGCTCCAGTCCCCTAATCATCCTCTTAGGCCTCGAATAGACCCTCTCCAGAAGATCCCTGTCCCTCTTAAACTGGGGACCCCAAAACTGAACACAGTACTCAAGATGGGGTCTCACCAGGGAAGAGTAGAGAGGGAGAAGAACCTCCCTTGATCTGCTGGACACGGACACGCTCTTCCTAATACATCCCAGGATCCCTNCATCAGGCAGTGCTCCAGTCCCCTAATCATCCTCTTAGGCCTCGAATAGACCCTCTCCAGAAGATCCCTGTCCCTCTTAAACTGGGGACCCCAAAACTGAACACAGTACTCAAGATGGGGTCTCACCAGGGAAGAGTAGAGAGGGAGAAGAACCTCCCTTGATCTGCTGGACACGGACACGCTCTTCCTAATACATCCCAGGATCCCTTTGACCTTCTTGGCCACAAGGGCACATTGCTGTCCCATGGATAACTTGTTACCCCCAGCACTCTCAAGTCCCTCTCCACAGAGCTGTTCTCCAGCAGATCACCTTCCAGTCTATAGTGGTGCAGTTTATTATTCCTCCCCAGATGCAGGACTCTGCCCTTGTTGAACCTCCTTTGGTTCCTCTGTGCCCAGCTCTGTCTGTCCAAGTCTCACAGGATGGCCACACAGCCCTCAGCTGTATCAGCCAAGCCTCCCAGTTCAGTGTCATCAGCAAACTTGCTGAGCAGACTCTGTCCCCTCATCATTGTCATTGATGGAGATGTTGAACAGCACTGGACCCAGCACTGATCCCTGGGGGACTCCACTAGTTACAGCTCTCCAGCTGGGCCTGGCACCATTGATCACCATTCTTTGAACTTTGTAACCAGTTCCTAATCCACCTCACTGTCTTCTCTTCCATCCCTTACTTCCTGAGCTTGCTCACTAGGATGTCATGGGAGACAGTGTCAAAGGCCTTGCTAAGGTCAGGATAGACTACATCCACTGATCTCCCTGAATCTACCCATTCAGTTATGTCATCCCAGAATGCTATCAGGTTAGTCAAGCATGATTTCCCCTTGGTAAATCCATGCTGACTACTGTTAACCTCCTCCTTTTCCAAGTGCCTTGAGATGCCCTCCCAAAGGAGCTACTCCATCATTTTTGCAGGGATGGAGGTGAGGCTGACTGGTCGGTAGTTCCCTGGAGCCTCTTTCTTGCCCTTTTTGAAGACTGGAGTGACATTGGCTCTCCTCCAGTCCTCAGGCCCCTTTCCTATCTGCCACGATTTGGCAAAAATTGGGTTGTTTTTGTACAACTGCTCAGGAATCATAGAATCATAGAGTGAGTTGGGTTGAAGGAACCTGAAAAATCATCTAGTTCCAACCACCCTATCATGGTCAGGAACACCTTCCACTAGCCCAGGTTGCTCAAGGCCCTGTCCAGCCAGGCCTTGAACATTTCCAGGGAGGAAGCACCCACAAGCTCTCTGGGCAACCTGTTCCACTGTCTCACCACCCTTGCTGTAAAGAATTTCTTTCTAATCTCCAATCTAAATCTCCCTCTTCCAGCTCAAAGCCATTATCCCTCATCCTATCACTACAAGCCCTTGTAAAAAGTCCCTCCCCAGTTCTCCTGTAGGCCTCCTTCAGGTACTGAAAGGCCACTAGCAGGTCCCCCTGGAACCTTCTCTTCTCCATCCTGAATAGCCCCAACCCTCACAGCCTGTCATAACAGGACATTTGTTATAAAACTGCTGACCAAGCATTTAGTTTGATGAAGAAAGGGTCTTGAGGGGGAATCATAGAATAGAATCATAGAGTGAGCTGGTCCAGAAGGGAGCTCTAGAGGTCATCTAGTCTGGCTCCCCTGCAGTCAGCAGGAACGTCCTCACTAGACCAGGTCACCCAGCGCCCAGTCAAGCCTTACCTTGAATGTCTCCAGGGAAGGGGCCTCAACCACTTCCCTGGGCAATCTGTTCTGGTGCTCCACCACCCTCATACTAAAGAATTTCTTCCTAACATCAAAAGTAAGAAGCAGACATTTCAGGTCTTGATTATTGTTAAAGATACAGGTGCAGGAAGGAGTTCAGGCTGAAATGAGGATGCAGCTAACAGGCTAGGATGTCTTTGCTTTGCAATTCAGCAACTAGGACTGGCCAAAAGTGTCTGCCAACTGACCCATACAGAGGCTTATCTTAACCTGCAGCTCTTTGGTAAATAATTTATAGACTTAGTAGCTCTCTAATGTAGTTACATTGCATCACATTATGAGTTTAATTGTGAACTAATCAAGGGAATCAAGTTAGGAGAGGGAAGTTTCTTGTTACAGACAAAACCCTAGTTGTACTGTAAAGTACACAAGATCTAATAGCATTCATACCTGCATTTACCTTTGAAAGTTTTCATCATTTGGAAAGCATTTTACATGTATTAATCTATCTCAAAAACTAGTTTAAAATCTGGTTTGGTTATTAATTAATCTCCTTTTTTTCCTTCCTCTCCTTCTTCTCCCCATCCTCTTCTTTCTTTGAAAGGTGGCTAATGGGAAGATCCAAAACCTTGAAGCCACAGTAGAGCTTTTGCTGAGCAATGAGGGCAAACTGAAGCAGTCCATTGTCACCCTTGAGCAGGAGAGGGCAGCTTTGCTGAAAGCAGTGGAAGAGATGCGGAAGAAGCTTGGCGATAGCGATGGGAAGCCTCTGCTGGCGAGACAAGAAGACATGGATGCTGACTGACAGTCACAGCTGTAGTGGAGCAGAGCAGCTGAGCAAGAAACAAAGGGAAGAACTGGGCCTTTTTGTCGTGATCCATGGGAATTTGACGTTGTCCCCGTCGTTGTACATGCCTTACTGTAGCAAAGCAAGGTGCAGGCATGGTGGCTTCCCATATCAGAGAAGCCTGGGGAGAAGGTTCTTTCTTCATAGCATCTAGAGATACTATGAGCTGCAAGATGCCACTCAGTGATAAGCAGGACAAAGTTACCTGTGAGTGCAGTCATACACAGTAAAGATGTCCTGGATTCTTCCATAAGTGCTTCTGAAACCCAAGTGCTTTGTGTTCGTCACATATTTGGTTTGTGTGTGGATCACCACCGTGTTAAACAGCACATCTTTGAGAAGGTCCTTTGAAGAAATGCAGCAGTGTCAAACCTTTGAAGGGATGGCTGCCCCCTGGCAGCCCTGTGGTGGTAACATTGTCAGAGAGTTTTGTGACTGGACTTGAGGTGTTTTTAAGGGCATGATTCCCCTACAGTTTGGCTGTTAATGGTCTTGTTTAGGCTTCAGAGGAGTGCTTCCTGATGCCTGAAGGTGTCAGTCCGTTGGACTCCACAGAGCTGGACTTCTTCCTATGTAACTATGCATAGTTGGGGGGTTGCCATCTGTTTTTCTAAGTTTTAGAACATTTTTGTTTGTTTAACAACCATTAATTTAGAGCATTGTTAGCTGGCATTACCTGATAAACATCCTGTATATAGCAACTGCATTATGCTTAACAAAATACACTGACATGGGTTTGGTAAGGCCTGTGACTCCTGCAATAGCATCCATGGATCTAGACTCAGACTTTTCAAGTTTCATCTTATTTATTTCTGATCTGCTGTGTGATGGGATGCATCCTTTTGATGGGAAACTAATGTCCCCCACTATCATTTTTTATTCCACTTACTTGGTCCTCTCTGCTCACTCAAATGCTATTCTTTAAGACTTTTTTTTTTTCCTTGAAGTAGTGGAGGCATTTCAAGAGCTTGATGTTGTGCCAGATATACTTAAACTGGTTTATAATTAGGGTACCATACTTTTTCACAAAGCAAGTTTGAAGTGAGATTACACATGTTTAAAACTCAATAAATAACTCTTTTTTTTGGTTGTTTTTTTTTTTTTTTCCTTAATATGATGGAAGTTTCCAGGCCAGTTATAAAGCACCACTGCTACAAGTGCAATAATATCCAGTTGTCTGGGTTTGCTTCAGAGGTAGGAATAGTGCCACAGTTCCCTCCAGTTCCCCAGGAACAGAGTTCATCCACAGTGGTGGTGTGTGAGGGTGGAGATTCACCCAAGAGATGCAACTTTTTTTGGCCTTTTTTTTTTTTCTTAAGCTGATGTTTTTATTTTTACAGTTTTCAAGCACACAGGTTTTTGATTTTATTAGTTGTTTGTTTTTTTTCCTTCTCTGACTGGCAATACAGAAAAGGGTTTGTTTTGCTTTTTTCTTTCTCTCATGCAAATCCCCCCGGCCCAGCACGTTGTGGTTGTAGTTTATAGAAGGTGTAACATTCATCTACTGTGCAGGAAAAAAAATACCTCTATATAGGTCAACAAGAAAAAAGATAACTTACTTCTTCCATTTCTTCTTTGTTTGACTATGTCATGTCTTAAATACGTCAGGTTCTTGCAAATCCACCCTGTATTCACTTAGTGTTGAAATTCCAGGTAAATCAGTTACTATTAATCCACTTATCTCTTAGGCTTAGTCATTTAATTTGGAAATCCATATTGAAGCTCATGCTTCATGTTTCAAGTCTTGTCATGGTGAACCTCATACTGTTAGGGCCCTCCATAATGTTGCATTTTTACAGCATGGTGCCATCATTCATACACCGAGTTTTAACAAGAGCAATAAAAATATCTCTGCCTACATCAACGTTTGTACATCTTCTGAAATCTAAAACCAAAGCTATGGTTGTAGGGGTCACAATTCAGAACCCTCTGAGACTTTCCCTGGTGTTACAGGAGTGCCAGCTGGAAGTGGGGTTTGATCTCTTCTCCACAGTAACAAGTGATAGGAGGGGAGGAGAGTTCCACCAGGGGAGCTTAGGTTGGACATTAGAAAAAAAATTCTTGACTGAAAGGGTTCTCAAAGACTGGCATAGGCTCCCCTGGAAGGTGGCTAAATGCCCACCCTTAATGGTGTTTAAAAACTGAAAGATGTGGTTCTGAGGGACATGGTTTAGCACCAGCCTTAAATTAGATAGTGGCTGGAATCAAATGATCTTAAAGGTCTTTTCCAACCCGAAAGAGTCTGTGGTTTATGATTCTGATGAAGAACATGAGAATGATGATTCAGTGCCTGTCGTGTGGGAAGGTTGAAGCGCTTCCATAAAGGCAGTCGTCACAGATCTTCCCTCATTTGAGTGAGAACTGACTCACAAAGAAGTTCAATGATTTGTACCAAATAGTTCAGTTTCTTACTGTTTGCTGGCGCTGGAATCTAGGTCTTCTAAGTTGTGGTTGTGAAGGTTTGGGAGTTCCCCACCCCCCCACACTTTGTAAAATGACCCAGACTAGCACTCAGTCAGCTGGAAGTTAAATGATGAAGCTCTATTTACAGCTTTGCTCAATGTACAGCAGATATTTACACTATAGACAGAATATTTACAGAAATATACAAGTAAAAGGTAATACAGCAACACAACTCCCCTCCCAGAAATCAGAGACCCCAGGAGGGGCTCCCAACCACCCTTCCACCTTCTCCCCACCCCTGTACCTTACCCCAAGGTTTGCCTTACGTGCAAGGTAAATTAGGAGGATCGGCCAAGGGGGTTAGAAGAAAAGTGGTTAGTGAGGATTAATCAGCAGAGGAGCCAGAGCCCAGAAGCTGCTAGATCCCAGCAGCTCCTGTTCCAGCAAGCAACAGAGAGAGACTGACTTATCTGTTGTTTTGGTTAGTGTTCCCAAACAATTCTCCAGCAAGCGTATGAGTGAAGTAGACATCATGATGTTTTCCTTTCACAGCCTATAGTACAACTTTGTCTATTAAAATATTCCAATTAGCCTCAAACCAGCACAGTGGTCAAACTGTCATGCTGGTTGTCTGAAAGATTGTTCCAGGAGGTCTGTAACATATTCAGTAGTCATGCAGTGCCCTGCCACAACCATGAAAAATGGGATGTGCAGTTGCTGGAACCTGTTCTTCTCTGACAGCTCTACCTCCATGCCACCAGTAACCCTCAGTCCTACTGAAACACATTGTCTCCCCTCTGCTGATATCTAGTACCCTCCAGCTCTTGCTTGATGTGCTGCAGCAGTTTTGCTACCAGCGGTCCTGTGCAGCCAGGGTTGCAGTAGAGTATCATCAGGTGATTTGGGGATTTTTCCAAGCACAGGAGTCTCTGAGAATGCTTGCCATCACTTGGGACACAGTGAAACCGCAGCTAGTATGGGATATGGATGTGCTGGGATGTGTCCAGAGAAGGGCCACGAGGAGGATCAGAGGGCTGGAGCTCTTCTCCTATGAGGAGAGACTGAGGGAATTGGAGCTGTTCAGTCTGAAAAGGAGAAGGCTCCATGGTGACCTTATTGTGACCTTTCAGTATCTATCTTAAGGGGGCTACAAGAAAGCTGGGGAGGGACTTTTTAGGATGTCAGGTAGTGATAGGACTGGGGGGAATAGAACAAAGGTGGAGGTGGGGAGATTCAGACTGGATGTTAGGAAGTTCTTCAGCATGAGAGTGGTGAGAGCCTGGAACAGGTTGCCCAGGGAGGTGGTGGAAGATGGAGATGTTTAAGGCCAGGCTGGATGAGGCTCTGGCCAGCCTGACCTAGTGTGAGGTGTCCCTGCCCATGGCAGGGGGGTTGGAACTGTATGGTCCTCATGGTCCCTTCCAACCCTGGCTGATTCTATGATTATGTTCTAGTAGAACTGTCACTGAAGGACAGTGATTATCCACAGAGAGCAAAGAGGGCAACAGAGCTAGTGCTCCTTTGGGGTCTTCCTCCACCATTCTGTGGAGCAATGAGCTGAATACAGCTCTTTGGGTTTCAAGCCCACCACAACAGCTGCTGCAACTTCACCATAGTAAAACAGGCTGGTGTTTCACCATAGCCAGAGCACACCACCACTCCTTAGCCAAGGGCGCTGACCTCTGTCTCCTGGGGCTTGAGTGCTTCATGAGATAATGCAATTTAGAAAGTGCACACATCTAGCTTTGAGGCACTGCTGGCCTCCAGCAGCTTCTGGCCTCAGTGCTTGCTGGCCTTGCAGCCATTCAGTGAAAAGCTGGGAGAAACCAGGTCCTTCTCACCCTCCCACCATCTGTATTGAAGCTAGAGGCTCTTGTGCTTGAGCCCTGCCTGAGCTATGCTGCAGCCACTCTTGCATCTGCCCATGTCAATCCTGACCCATGGACTTGGCTTCCTGGCTTGTCCTCAAGCCTGCCTTGCCACCACAGCCTTGTCTGTGACCTGGACTCTTGGCTTGCCCTGCTTGTCCATTTTGGGTACTGTGGGACAGCCCTCTGTCAGAAACTTGCACCTCTTGCCTTCCTGCCTGTCCTCTCAGCTCCTGACTCACTTTTCCTCTTCAGAGCACCTGCCCCTGCTGCTCCCCTGCAGCACAGCTCAGGTTACACATCTGCACTGCTGCCGATTTCAGGGCTGGGCTGGTCACAGCTTGTTAAGGTGTCTCTGCATGCCACTGCTCTTCATTGAGCAAGCAAGCCAGTTCTCTTCCACCTTGCTGAGAGATCTCCAGCACAATGGGCACACTGTGTAAAAGGGCCCTTGCTAGACTCCCATCTCTTTCAAAATACCTTGGTCATGTTCTTTTCCACTTCAGACATCTCCACGCTGCGTGGATGACACCAAAGAAGCACCTAAAGTGCAGAACACACATTTTGATTAGCACTGGATGGTTGCCATGCTTGCTTGAGGCACCTGAGATCATTTCACAGTATTTGTGTGGTGTCACACCCTGTGAAGTCATTTTTCTTTAACAGCTTTACCAGAGCAGGTGTGTGGGAGGAAGAGGAACGCTGGAGGCCAAGCCAACCAGTGGGAGGGCAACCCAGGCATTGCCTTTGGAGGGCACTTGTGTGGCTTACAGCCACTAAGCTTTACATAACCCAGCCTGGGGTGGATCACTAGCTGCTCATTTGCTCATGTAGCTGCCTGAAAGTGTTTCTTTCATCTAAATAAACCTGGGGCAGCAGGAACTTGGTGCCTCACAGCAGGGCTTTTCAGCATGACCCAAAGCAAATCAGCAAGCACTCCATTGTGCAGAAGACTCCACTTAGCTCTTTGTATAAGTGGAATTGTTTTCCTTCTGTCTAATTGTGTCTTATGTTTCCATGGTGTTAGACAAGTTTTGGGGCTATAGATGCTAAAAGGTGATGAGACTCCTTTTACAGAGAGAACAGAGATGATTAAAGCCGCTAAGATGATGAGAGAGCTGGCACCTAAGATGATGAGAGGGAAAGGCTGAGCGAGCTGGGGGTTGTTTAGCTTAGAGGAGACTGAGGGGAGATCTCATTAATGCTGGTCAGTTTTAAAGGGGCAAGTGTCTGGAGGTTGGAGTCAGACTCTTCACAGCTGGAGTGGCCTAATGAGGTTTCCAGAAGAAGCCACATCTGTCCTGCACACACAAAACGGTCAGCCCCAGAGATATCAAACCTTCTGCCTCTTCCACAAAATGGAATGAACATGGCAAAGACACCTGCTGGGGCCTGATGAAGTTGCCAGAAGCCACATGGCTGAGCCTGTCTCAGGATTTCCATTTCAGCCAACCTGAAAGATGAGAGTTTGGCTTTGATTTGTGTGGATGAAATTCAGACTCCTGTCTTTACATCATTTCTATCTAGACAGTAATTGTGCTTTGTTGTCTCTATTACAGGGACAGATTTAGCAGCTTTGCCAGGGGAAATATTAAACACCATTTCCTTTTAGCCAGTGTCAGGAGGATGAAGCAAGACTCTTCTCAGTAGTGTCCAGTGACAGGACAAGGGGCAATGGACACAAACTGGAACACAAGAGGTTCCACCTAAACATAAGGAATACAATTCTCCACTTTAAAGGTGGCAGAGCTTTGGAGCAGGGTGTCCAGAGAGCTTGTGGAGTCTCTGGAGTCATCCCAAACCCCCCAGGACATGCCTGTGTGTGATTTACTCTGGGTGACCCTGCTCTAGCAGCAGGGGTTGGACTGGAGGATCTTCAGAGGTGCCTTCTGACCCCCATCATGCTGCAATTCTGTGAAAACAGGGTTTCTGGAGAACCTTGTACCCCTGCCCCGTCTCCGAATTTTCTCCTGCAACATTTCAGAACCCTACAGAGATTTGAGGGGATTTTCCTGTCATTTCTAAAATGTAATGTTTCACAGGCAGAAATTGCTGCTATGGGAAGAGGTAGAAGCAGGATTTTCTTTTGATTAGGAGTAAAATGAGATGTTGTGAGTGCAGTCATACTGGGCCTAGGCTCAGCTTGGACACCTACTTTCTGTTGCTGTCTAGCACCTTTCCTTTTATTAGCATTTCACAGCAGACTGCTTGTCTGCACAGGAGATATTAATGCTTTTTTCTTTTTTTTTTCCAGCTGAAAGCAGGATATGATAATTACCTTTTGTACCTGTCCTTCTTTGCTAATGAGATAGCAAGCTTCCATTTCTCACCAGTTGTTTGCAAGTCAGCCTAATCAAGATGGTCCTCAGGAAAAAATAAAAAGTCTTCTTGCTGCAACTTGCTTCTCCCAACTTCTCATCAATTTGTAGGGGGTTTTGCCTGTTTAACTGGCATTGATAAGTATCCAAAGTTCTGTTTTCTCAGGTATCTTCTTTCCTATGCTGTTACAGGATGAACAAATACTTAGAACATTCCTATATAGAGTCTTTTTCTGTTTGTGAGATCATAGAGTCACAGAATGGTAAGGTTGGAAGGGACCTCAAGGATCATCTAGTTCCAAGCCCCTGCCATAGGCAGGGACACCTCCCACTAGTACAGCTCACTCAAGGCCTCCTCCAACCTGGCCTTGAACACCTCCAGGGAAGGAGCAGCCACAACCTCCCTGGGCAACCTGTGCCAGTGTCTCACCACCAGACGGGATGCTTGGGATGTTGTTGGCTCTGTAGATGGTGAAATGCCTTGCAGTGTCAGAGATTTGGGATTGCTAAGGCAACAGCTAGTTCAAAGAGTGTGTTTCTTCCATCTGTTAGTTTAGATGAGCTGTGCAGCTTCAAGAGTTGGCCACTAATTGGGACTTGGAGCTCATGAAGCCATAGATTCTTTATGGGATTAGGGAAGGAGTGCCCTCCTATCTAAAAGGAACCTTGACAGGCTTGAGAGGTGGGACAATGATAAACAGTTCAACAAAGCCAACTGGACCAGGTTGCCCAGGGAGGGGGTGGAAGCCTCATTGCTGGATGATTTTAAGGCCAAGCTGGATGTGGCTCTGGGCAACCTGATCTAATGGAGGCCGTCCCTGCAAATGGCAGGAGTTTGGAACTAGATGATGCTTGGGGTCCCTTCCAACCATAACAATTCTGTGATTCTCTGTACACATCTATCTCCCCAGCTCAATGCAGAACCCTAGAATCAGAGCTCTGGCTGAAAAAGACTTCTATGATCAAGTCCAACCATCAACTTCAGACCACCATGACCATTAAACTATGTCCCAGAGTATCTGCAGTTTTCTCCTGGGACATATCACAAACAAACAAACAAAAAAAAATCTGATCCCAGACTAAACAAAACCTGAAGTTGTGATTGCTGTTTAGTACTTAATGATCTGCTACACCAATCATGTCTAAGGAATCTGAAATGGTGGTTTTAGTGGTTAGAGACTGAGGTAACAAGATGAAGAGGAGCAGTGAACCTTGCAGCTGGCAAAGCAGCAACGCAATTAACAGGAGGTGGCACTACAGGACATGTTCAGGTGGTCATGGAGGTCTTGGGTAGAAAGTTTGACTTGATGATCTTAGGGGTCTTGTCCAACCTTAATGATTCTAGGATTCTATTTAATTAAGTCTTGTAAACATCTGCCCCAGAGTGAAAATAGTTCTTTCTGGAACTGAGGTGCTTGGAACAAACTGTAAGAGAATCTGAAATGTGTGTATATATATATAAATGCTAATTATATAATGTATACATACACACACACACACTAATAATTTTGGATTCCTAAAGATATTTTGGGGACAGAACATGCTGTTTATGCTTGATTTAGGTTAGTACAGATTTATTTTTCCAACCCCAATGACAGACTGGCAGCTACTAGGGTATGGATAATTTCATGCTGTTGCACCTTTCAACATCCATTCTGCCTTTCCATCCTTTTAGTGTCTTCATAGAATGGTTTGGATGTGAAGGGACCTTGAAGATCATCTAATTCCAACTCCCCTAGCACTGGCAGGGGCACCTTCCACTAGACCAGATTGCTAAAGGCCTCATCCAGCCTGGCCTTGAACACCTTCAGGGAGGGGGCATCCACAGCTTCCCTGGGCAACCTCCCTGAGCATCCACAACCTCTTTATATAGTGTTGACGTAGTTTAGCAGCTTAATGCCAAACAATGAAGTTAAGGACACAAAATTGACAGTCAAACAATAAACCCCCAATTTTTCTGAATAAATACCTTTTTCCTGTTGTCAAAGGTAAGGTAGGTGGCAGGTGTCACCAAGGAAAGATTCACGTAGGGGCCTCCTTGACAATGATACACCAGCACCGTGGACTGCCTTCATTTCAGCCCCAACAAGGTTAGATTTGATCACAGATTCACAGAATGTTAGAGGTTGGAGGGAACCTTCAGAGATTAGGATCCCCTAGGGTAGTCTGCACAGGAATGCATCCAGGTGGGCTTTGAAAGTCTCCAGAGAAGGAGACTCCACAGCCTCTCTGTTGAGCCTGTTCCAGTGCTTTCTCACCCTCACTGTAAAGAAGTTTCTCCTCACATTGAGGTGAAACCTTCTGCCATCAAGTTTCAGAGAATCACAGAATGTTAGGGGCTGGAAGGGACCTCGAGAGATCATCTACTCCAACTGCCCTGCCAGAGCAGGATCACCTTTCTTTTTTCTTTTCTTTTTCACAGTCCAGTTTTCGGATTTGGTTTTTTTTATCCCACTTCTCTCCCCATCTCCCTCCTTTCCTCTCCATCTCCTCTTTCCTCCCATCTTCCTCCTTTCCATCTCCTCTTTCCTCCCATCTTCCTCCTCTCCATCTCCTCTTTCCTCCCATCTTCCTCCTTTCCATCTCCTCTTTCCTCCCATCTTCCTCCTTTCCATCTCCTCTTTCCTCCCATCTTCCTCTCCATCTCCTTTTTCCCCATCTTCCTCTTTTCTTCTCCATCTCCATCCTTTTCTTCTCCATTTCCCTTCTTTCAGCACCATCTCCCTTTTTCCACCTGAACTTCCCCTTTCCCACCCCATACTGGATTTTCCACTTTTATCCCCCAAACTCAGAGCACCTGGGTTCTGTTGGAGTCTCCTCCCACCCCAGGTGTGACCACTTTGCCCTCCCTGCTTACTCCCCTTTATAATCAGCTCCAGGAAAGGCAGAAGCCCTAAGCTTGCCCAACTGGGCAGAGGGATCCTCCTCCCATCATCACTGGTGAGTCCCCATGGTGTGCACTGGGTGAATGGTGGAGGGGGATCAAAGGCCGGGGGGGCCTGGTGGCCCCCCTGGTCAGGCAAGATAGAGAGTTGATGATTGCTCTAACATCACCCATGGGTGCTGGTTGGGTCTCCTTACTTAGGCTGAGCTCCTCTATGTTTAGCTGTTTCTTTCAGCTCACTAATGATGAGCCAAAGTGCTTGGCAGAACTGGAAGCTCAAAGGTGAGTAGTATCATGTTGTCATAGAATTGTTTTGGTTGGAAAAGCTCTCCAAGATCATCCAGCCCAACCTTCAACCCAACACCACCATGGCCATTAAACCAGGACCCCAAGTGCCATGGCCACACTGGTTGAACACCTCCAGGGATGGCGACTCAATCCCCTCCCTAGGCAGCCTGTTCCAATGCCAGCCTGCTCTTGCAGCAAAGAAATTGTTCCTCCTGTCCAACCTAAACCTCTCCTGGCACAATTTCAGGTCACTTTTTTTTTTCTCATTCTGTCACCTGGTCCTAGTAAGAAGGAGTACTGGACTTACCTTCAGTTACTCATTTTCTAGTTTGACTCATTTATTTTTAATTAATCTCCTTACCATCTTTGTGTTTGCTGTTTTCTGATTCTCTGACAATTTTCTTTTTCTCTTGTAGCTTCAGCAGAGCTGGGCAGCTCTTACCTCTAAGAAACATTCATGAGAGGAACAACTACAAGCTGGGAAAAAAGAAAACAATTTGCTTTTAATTTTCCCCTTCCTTCTATTTTTTACTACTACTTTGTTGCAGTATGCATCCCCCTCATGGCTTTTCTGCTGTGATTGAAGATACTAAGACCATAAAAGTAAAAAGTCTCAGTTATATCTGTATGTGCCAGGGCAGCCTACTCAGAAATCTATGACAACAGCAGCAGGATCTTAGGTAGTCTCTGGTGGGTTTTTGTTAAATATTGGAGTACTGTGTACAGTTCTGGAGCCCCCAGCACAGGAAGGACATTGAACTGTTGGAGCAAGTCCAGAGGAATCCATGAAGATGTTCAGAGGGCTGGAGCAGCTCTACTATAAGGACAGGATATGAGAGTTGGGTCTCTTCAGCCTGGAGAAGAGAAGGCTTTGAGGACACTTTGGAGTAGCCTTCCAGTATCTGAAGGGGGCCTACAGGAAGGCTGGGGAAGGACTATTGACAAGGTCTTGCAATGACAGGACAAGGGGCAATGGGTTTAAACTGGCAGGGGGGAGATTTAGACTGGATGTTAGGAGGAAGCTCTTTCCAGTGAGGGTGGTGAGACACTGACACAGGTTGCCCAGGGAGGTTGTGGCTGCTCCCTCCCTGGAGGTGTTCAAGGCCAGGTTGGAGGAGGCCTTGAGTGACCTTGAGCAATGTGGTCTAGTGGGAGGTGTCCCTGCCCGTGGCAGGGGTTGGAACTAGGTGATCTTTGAGATCCCTTCCAACCTTGCCATTCTATGATTTTCCAGCCTGTTTAAAGCTATGTTGTTATTTGGTTTTAACACCTCCAGGGGTGGTGACTCCACCACCTCCAATAGGTTCAGATTGAGGTAACAGTTGTTAAAATGCTGGACTAAATGAAGAAATTTAGATGTGGACATTTGAGTGGCTCTGTGCTAGTGATACTTTACTGAGAGTCTGGCCCAAGGACAGTAAATTCTTGTTTCCCCTTTTGAAAAACTTCATGCCTCAAAAAAAGGAGGAAAACTTCCATTGTCAGCTTCTGCTTAAAAAAGAAGTAGGAAGTTTTATGGTTAAAGGAACATCATCGTATGTTAGAGAAGGAGGAAATGAGAGTTTCAGAAGCAAAAAGCTGTCAGCAGGGATTTACCCAAACCCTTTGCATGACCTCTCAAGAGATCCCAGCAAACAACACAGAATATCTCCCTGCTGTAGCCTACGCATTTCAGACCTTTTTAGTCACGGTCCAGAGAAGGGCAGAAAGCTGATGGAGGGATCTGGAGAACAGATCTGGTGGGGAGCAGCTGAGGGAACTGGGTTGTTTAGTCTGGAGAAAAGGAGGCTGAGGGGAGAACTCGTTGCTCTATACAACTCCCTGAAAGGAGGTTTGTAGTAAGGTGTGGATTGGTCTATTCTCCCTAGTATCAGGTATTGCTTTTATGCATGTCAGGATCTTGTTAGGCCATGTCCCCTTCACAGGGCTTGGTTTCAAATCCAGTTCCTCCCTTCAGTTCCTGATGCTTGGCTACTTTCTCAGGGCACATCTCTGTGCTTCTCTAGAGGTAGATTTGACAAAAGCTGCCTCTGTGACCTGAAAGTAATGACCTACCAAGTGGAGTGGTTATCTCACCCACAACCCACACCTTGCTGATGCACTTTCTAGCGAAGTTCATGAGCTTGAGCTCACTGCAATTTTGGTGGCAATTAAAGAAAAGCAAGAGGAGGCAAAAATGCACCTAAGGTATATGTAACAGTCTGTGATGGATGTTAGAAGGGAGCTCTTTGCAATGAGGGCAGTGAAATACTGGAGCAGGTTGCCCAGAGATGTGATGGAGGCCCCATCCCTGAAGGCACTCCAGGTCAAACTTGATAGGACCCAAAGCAACCTGGTCTAGTTGGAGATGTCCCCGTTCACTGCAGAGGGGTTGGACCTTCAAGGGTCCCTTCCAGCCTTCTATGATTCTGTGATCTTGCCCATCCAGCACAAAATCCTGATGGCTACGTTAGAGGCTTACAGTGGACAGATGGCAACTGCTGCCTTACAAGTTTTAAGGACTTTCTGTCTCAGCTGTGAGATGCTCTGTCTATGTAAGGCAAGAAAAACCAACACCACAAAGTGTTTCCCTGCCGCTTCTTATCAGCAAGGGAAGAAATTTGCTTTTAAAAAGAACAGCCACACTGCTTTTGGCAGAGTTTTAAACTGCCTGTTTGCTGCCATTTCATTTTACTGCTCTTTTGTAATGCCTGATCTTAAAGGACTTAAATTTATCCCCGGGGTGGGAATTTGATCCTCATTTCCAACAGGACCAGGATAGCACCCTTATTCCTACCTCAGATAAGAAACTGCCTATGGGGGAGGGGTTCCTTTGTTGTTGCTGGCTTATTTTTTTAACTTGTTCATTAGCCTGGCAGTTTAAAACCTAAGCCTCTAATCTCCAAAGCAAAGCAGCAATTGTGACCCTAAGCGAAGGTGGAGCTCTCATGCTGCTCTCCAGTGTTATGCAAGCTGCTGTGTGCTCTGCAGAGTGCTTCCTTCTCCAGATACAAGCTTCCACCAGATGTAGTTTCTCTACTTGGTGACCAGGAACTGCACAGTGAAAACAGGAGAGTGAAGGAGCTGAACCAAGGTCTTGCTGCCCAAGGAAGTGCTGGAACCACCATCCCTGGAGGTGCTCCAAAATCATGTGGACATGGCAATTTGAGCCACAGTTTAGGGAACGTGGTGGGGTTGGCTTGGATTGATAACTGGACATGAGCTTCCAGGTTCTATCCAACCTTAATGATTCAGTGATTCTAGGCACACACCATCTACAGCTGGAAGTGTCACTGTGGTCATGGGTGGATTTAAAAGCATTTACTGACCTTGATTCTTCTATCAAACTTTTGACTTAAGCATTTTGAGTGAAGTGTGTCCTCCCAACACTGAACTTGTGTCTCAGCCAGAGAGGTTTAGGCCGTGGGGGATTGATGAGGTAGCCAAGCACGGAACTGTGATCTGGTTTTAACTACAACACTGAAGTAAATGCGGCAATGAGGAAAACTCTCTGCAGAATAAGAGTAATGTAGCTGAGACAAGACATGTTTAAGAGCATTGCTCTGAGTCCTGTATGCTCCTAGTGCTGTGCTTCACTGCAGGGCTCCTGCTGAAGTGCAGGGGAAGCAACTGGTGGGAGATGTTCGAGAAACCCAGCAGAGAGAAACTGTGGCAAGGGCAGGGTGGAGATGCAGGAAGTGAAAGCTCTGTGACCCGCAGTTCTGGCCTGCCACCGCTACCCGAATGATGGTCATCTCCTGTCCTGCACACGGAGATAGCAAACCTCCCGCCTTCTCCTTGCAAGGGGATCAGCACCGCAAAGACACCTGCAGAAGAAGCCACATGGCTGAGTCTGCCTCAAGATTTCCATCTCAACCAGCCTGAAAGATGAGAGTTTGGGTTTAATTTCTGTGGATGAAATTCAGGCTCTCATTTTTACATAATTTCTATCTAGACAGTAATTGTGCTTTGTTGTCTCTATTCCAGATACAGATTTATCTGCTTTGCCAGAGGAAATGTCAAACACTATTTCCTTCCGGGCCAGCACCAGGAGGATGGAGCCAGGCCCTTCCCAGTGGTGTCTGGTGGCAGGACAAGGGGCAGTGGACACAAACTGGAACACAGGAGGCTTCACATAGACTTAAGGATACAGTTCTCCACTTTAAAGGTGGTAGAGTGTTGGAGCAGCGTGCCTGGAGAGCTTGTGGAGTCTTTGGAGGCATCCCAAACACACCTGGATGTGTTCCTGTGTCATTTACTCTGGGTGACCCTGCTCTAGTAGAGGGGTAAGACTAGACAATCTTTAGAGGTCCCTTCCAACCTCTACCATGCTTGTGACTTGACAATCTTAGGGGAGTAAAACTTTTCTAAAGGTTCTCCACTTAGTGCACTTCTAAAATCACTGATCTCTACAGTATGACTCCAAGACTCTTCAGTTAAAGCAGTCAGGTAACTTCAGGGGCTCATATTCCAGCTAAATGCTTCATTGGCCTCCTAATTCAGCATTTGGGCAACAGTCACAAAGTGTCCTCCTGCAGGCAGGCATTGGTGCCAGTGCTGAAGCTGCTCTCCACTAGGTGGTAATGTTGTTTCAGATGATTGGTGTTGAAAGAAACTGCCGACAACTCCAAAAGGAAGTGGAAGACATGAGATTTGTCCAAGAAGTGATCTTTGGGCGATTTGGGGAAGGAAAAAAAAAAAAATCAGTTTATTGATGAAAGCTTTGTTTGTGCTCTTATTAGTGCCATGGATGTGCTGGTGCATGAAGCAACTTTGACATGTCTCAGAGCAATGAATGAATGGTCAGAAAATGCAAAAGACAAACGAAGTGGTCTCTGCCTTATGCTCCTATCAGGTGCCCATCGTTGTTGATGAGTGATTCAAAATGCATCGGTTGTTTCTAGCCACAGTTTTGCTGGGAAAGAGAAAAGTGTTGCTTTCCTCCTTTTATGTCAGTGGAGAGATAAGCAAAAGCCCCATTCTGCAACAGTACTAGAAAGCCTCTCTAGCCTGGGGTAAAATAGCAGCTGTGCACCTCTTCATCTGCTTGCTGGTTCTTGGTAGGACCAGGCTGGCATATTCAGATAATGTATGAACCACACTATCCATGCACTGGAGTTTCTGAGCAAGCCCTGCAGCCAGTCACACCCACACATGCAGGTCTCTGCAGTGCTGGTGTTGACCTGCTGGAGGGTAGGAAGGCTCTACAGAGGGATCTGGACAAGCTTGGATTTAGGGGCTGAGGTCAGTTGTATGAGACTCAACCAGTCCAAGTACCAGCACAGCACTAGGGTCACAACAAGCCCTTGAATACTCCAGACTTGAAGCAGAGTGGTTGGAAACTGCGCAGCAGGGAAAGGCCTGAGGATGCTGCTCATCATCCAGCTGAACATGACCCAGCGTGTGACCAGGTGGCCAAGGAGACCAACAGCATCCTGGCCTGGAGCAGGGATACTGTGGTCAGCAGGACCAGGGAAGGGATTGTCCCCCTGTACTCGGCACTGGTGAGGCCACACCTTGGGTACTGGGTTCAGTTTTAGGCCACTCACTACAAGAAATACATCGAGGTGCTGGAGTATGTCCAGAGAAGGGCAGCAGAACTGGTGAAGGGTCTGGAAAACAAGGCTAATGAGGAGCAGCTGAGGGAACTGGAGCTGTTTAGTCTGGAGAAAAGAAGGCTGGGGGAGACCTCGTTGCTCTCTACAGCTCCTGGAAAGGAGGTTGGAGTCTGGTGGATGCTGGTCTTCTTTCCCTAGTATCAGGTGGAAGGATTAAAGGAAATGGCCTCAAGTTGCACCAGAGGAGGTTTAGGTTGGATATTAGAAGAAACTTCTTGGCTGAAACACTGGAACAGGCTGCCATGGAAGGTGGTTGAATCTTCATCCCTGGAGGTGTTTAAAAGCCACAGAGATGTGGTGCTGAGGGACGTGGTTTTGCCTGGACTTGGCAGTGTTAAGACAATGTTTGGGCTCAGTGATCTTAAAGGTCTTTTCCAACTGAAGCGATTCTCTGAGGTAATATTTGTTCCAGCATGGGAAAAATGTGATCAGGGAAGAAGTGAATTTGGGAAATTGGTGTCCTTATCACAGCAGGAGAATTTTTTCTGTTTACATTCAGCAAACACAACCACTATGAAGTGAAAAGACTCCAGCAAGCCCCACAAGGAGCAGCAGAGCTCCTGCCTGTGCTTCATGCAAACAGCTGCAGGCTTGCTCCAAGGCAATCTCTGAGGTCATGCAGCTCTGGAAGATGTTTTAAAGTCTTTAAATAGCACATAGCACTACAACCAAGCACACTTCCCACCTTAGGATTTGACTTCTGTACTAGGTTTTATCATGAAAACACATGGATTTGTACCCCAGTGTGCTGGCAGCTTGAAACTGCAGTGTTGCAAACACTAACCCCAGATTAGCTGGGTTTGTTTCTGGGAGGTGATCCACCCATCTCACAAATGAAAACCAGAATGGTGCTCCTTGCAAACAATAACTTGCTCTCCACTACTGCTGGCTGGGAACATCATCATTTAACATCAAGTGAAGTGAGTCCCTGCCAACAGTGCATCTCCTGATCACGTGAGATTCCCATAAGCTTCAAAGTTCATCTATGCTGGTTTTATTTTTAGTAATAAAGCTAAGGTTAAAAAGAGATTCTTCACCTTTCACTTGGGACAACAGAGTAAGGAAACTACCACCAGGAAAAAACCTCAGTGTAGGATGGATTTAAAGTAACAGTTCCTGATGGTGATAGTGCTGCAGTGGGACTCCATTAATTGTTGTCAAAGGATTATTCAAGAGATGGTTTTGGCTGTGGGTACCATTTCGATTGAGAGAGGAAAATGCAACAGAGGTGTGGGTTAGCAGTCCCTATTCTGAGATCCTGGCACACTTCAGCCTGATGGAAACAAGGATCACAAAATCAGAGAATGGCTTGGAAGGTACCTTAAAGACCATCTAGTCCCACCCCCTTGCCATGGGCAGGGACACCACTTGCTGGATCAGGGATAACTCACTTTTGGTTTAATTCAAAGAAACAGAAGTTTATCCACCTCTGGAGACTTTCAAGACTCACCTGGATGTGTTCCCACGTGATCTGCTTTAGGTGATTCTGCTCTGGTGGGAGGGTTGGACTGGATGATTTTCACAGGTCATTTCCACTGTGCACCAGGTAAAAGAGCTGAAGATGAGCTGAATACCTCACCTCTAGCATCTGTGTGCTATGAAATGGGAGCAGGGCTGAGGGGAGAAAGGTGCTATAGGTATAAAGTGAAGCTTTACTGAAATTGGTAGAGGTGGTCAGGGCAAGCCTCCTGCAGAAGATCTAGAGGTGATTAAATCATGTGCATGATGTGCTGCAGGTTGACTCTATGATGTCATTAGCTGTGCTCAGTGAGGCTGTGAGTAAATAGGCGTGCTGCTGAGGACAACAGATGTGTACATTCGATGTGTGGGGATGATGGACCAGGTGCTCTTTCTCTGAGCTTTCTGAAGCTAATATCCAGAGCAGGCAGGAAGCATTAGAGCAAAAGCAGGATTTCCTCCTAGTAAATTCAATTTCCCTCTTTTAGTCTAATTGCATTGTAGTAAGTGATGGTGTCTTTTTATTTTTTTAGTTACAGCCTGAGAGGTTAAGTAAAAGAAAGAACAATGGTTTGTAGCTGGAGCAGGGTAGCTTTAGGTTGGATATTAGGAGGAAGTTTTTACAATGAGAGTAGTGAAATACTGGAGCAACCTGCCTGGAGAGGTGATGAAGGCTCCATCCCTGGAGATGTTACGGGTCAAACTTGATGGAGCTCTGAGAAACTTAATCTAGTCAAAGATGTCCCTGTTCACTGCAGGGGGTTGGACAAGATGAGCTGATCTATTCTACTCTTCTGTGAACAAACAGGAAAAGGAAGCAAAAAGGAGAGAAGAAAAACAAGAGCAGGTGCACTTGTAAAGCTCTGGCATGTGAAAAGTGCAACCAGAAGTAGCTTGTGGATCCTGGGGCTGTGTATGAACTGTCCTCATTATACCCCTCAGAGCAGATGCACAATGAATTTGGATTGCTTTCCATGTCTGCTTGCTTGTACCTACTAATGAAAATCATAGAATCACAGGATGCATCAAGCTGGAAGGCACCCTTGAAGGTCATCTTGTCCAACCCCCCTGAACTGAGTGGGGACATCTTTAACTAGATCAGGCTGCCCAGGGCCCCATCAAGTCTGCCCTTGAATGTCTCCAAGGATGGAGATTCCACCACCTCCCTAGGCAACTGTTCCACTCTTACACTATGCCTCGTTATGAAGAACTTCCTTCTTATGTTTAATTTAAATCTACCCTGCTTTAGTATGAAACCATTGCCCTTCTAAACAATCCTCCACAGTGTTCCTATAAGCCTCCAAGCCTCCTGCAGATATTGAAGTGCTGCTGTAAGGTCTCCAAGGAGCCTTCACTTTTCCAGAGTGAACAATCCCAACTCTCCCAGACTGTCTTCATAAGAGAGGTGCTTCAGGCCTCTGATCATCTTTGTGGCCCCCCTCTGGACTTGCTCCAGCAGGTCCATTTCCTCCTTGAAAATCAAGCCTGAAATATTGTGCTTCTGCAGCTATGTGTTATTTATTTAGCCATTACCACACACCTAGACCTGCTGTGGGCTTCACCTTGCTCTAGGTGATTTCACCCTGCTCTTAATTTTCTGTCTTTATTTTTTTTTTTATCTATAGAGATCCCAGTTTATCCAAATAAATCTTTGCTGATGATCTTTCTCTAATATTTCAGTTGAGGGCTTTACAAAACTTTTTGTTCTCAAGAATATGCAAATGAAGTAGATTTACACACACACACACCTGCTGTTCCCTTTACATTTAGAGCACTGACCAGCAGAGCCTTCAAAGTTACTCTTCTGGAGGGCTTTTTTTCCACCCTATCCAAGAATCCTTGAGGAGAGGGTAAAAGGGAAATGCAAGCTGAAGGAGAAAAGGCTCAGTTCGTAGAGCCATAGAATGCATTGGATTGGAGGGGACTCTTCAAGGTCATTTTGTCCAACTCCCCTGCAGTGAACCAGAACATCTTCAACTAGACAGGTTGCTCAGGGCCCCATCAAGTTGGACCATGAATGTCTCCAGGGATGGGCCTCCACAACCTATTCCAGTATTTCACTACCCTCACTGTGAAGAACTTTCTTCTGATGTCCAACCTAAATCTACCCTGCTGCAGTCTCATCCTCCTGGGACAAATCACTCTGCAAGACACCCCAAGCCATCTGCAGAAGGTGCAGTAGGGCCAGCTGAAGTGGCAAGGTTTGTGCTGTGAATGGAGCTGCTGTGACCCACCAGCAGGTGTGGCTGGCGTTTATGGGAGCAGTTCCTTTTCTGCTGGGAGCACCAGCAGAATGCAAATGTAGAAAAATTGGCAGGAAGGCTGTGCTGGGGGCAAAGCCAAGAAATCACATCCGCCCCAGAGCTGCGCCGTGGGCCAAGCATCAGAGACTGTCCCGCAGGGTCAGGCAGCCCCAGCAGCTCTACATTGCTTCAGGAGATAGGCAGGCACTTGGCAACAGCTCCAACCACACCACGTTCCCATGTCCTCTCCTATGGCCAGGGCTGGGGGGACAGAGGGAGCCTTTGAGGGCGGGGAGACTGCAGCTCGCCCTGCACTGTGGCGGGGACTGAATCTGACTGGAAAGGTCACCCTGTAGCTTCCTGAATAAGCCACAGAAGGAAGGCTGGCAAAGGGCACACAAACGGCACCAGGAGACCTTGAACCCTTGTGCAAATTTCCAGGGGATATGGAAAAGCAAACATGGAGGAGCCCAGTGAGAGACGTGGTGGTTACAGCCACCTCTGAATAGCAGTTTGGAACTAGAGCTGGGCACAGGTTTTGCAACCAAATGCACCTCAGCCATTGCCTGTTCTGATCAGGTTCCTGAACCCTTCTCTAGGATGTATGCGTAGGGAACAAGACTCCTCTCTCCTCCCCTTTTCTCTTTCTTTTCTAATGTTATCTTCCCTTTCTCCCTTCCTCTTCCCCTCCCCCTCATTTTCCCTTCCTCCCTTTTTTTCCCTTTCCCCCTTTTTTCCCTTCCCCTCCTTTTTTTCCTTTCCTCCTTTTTTCCTTTCCCCCTTTTTTTCCTTTCCCCCTTTTTTCCTTTCCCTCCTTTTTTCCTTTCCTCCTTTTTTCCTTTCCCCCCTTTTT
>VWZE01018034.1:103271-146885 GCA_013396675.1 Eubucco bourcierii | reverse complement strand
TTTTCCCCTCCTTTCCCCTCTTTCCCCCCCTTTCCTCTCTTTTCCCCCTTTCTCCCCTATTTCCCTTTTTTTCCATTTTCCTCTTTCACCTTCCCTTTCTTTTTTTTTCTTTTCTTTCCCTTCCTTTTCCCATTCTCTCCTCTTCCTTCCCTGTTTCCTGTCTTTTTCTCCATGTCTCTCTGGAGAAGCACAGAAGCAGAGGAGCACTGGCAGGGACAAAGCTGCTATTTGGCCATAGCGCCGTTAGCCCTTTTCCCACAGGCAGCCAGCAGTGAGTGATTAAAGCATCCTATGGATGAGGAATGAGCCCAGGCCTGGCTACAGCCCCTGCCAGCTCCAGGCCAGACTCTCAAGGCTCTCTGTTTTCCCTCCCCAGCGCTGTCTCTGCTGGGGAGTGATAAGAGTTGTGTTTCCCAGTGGTGTCTGTGGAAGCTCCCATGCTCACTACAGAAAATTGTTCAGTTTAGGGAAATAATTGTTTGGTTTTTTAATTGATGGCTCCCCTCACCTCGTGGCAGGTGGAACAAAGAGCTGGCTGACTTGCTAGCCCAAGGAGAAGGACAAGCAGTGCAGAACACCTCAGACCAGGCTCTTGGCTGGAGAGGCATCTCCTGGGTTTTGCCAAGTTCTTCAAAAGGTCTTGGTCTCCTTCCAACCCAGAATAGGAAAGACTTTGAAATTCTGTCGTTCTGTGGGATGAGAAACTATTTTCCACCAGACACTGTTCTTCAGAAAATATGTTAGGAAGCAGCCAAGCAAGCTGGGAGAAGAGCTAAGTCTTCATGTGTCAAGCTTAGTTTTAGCAAGGTCAACGAATGGTTGGGTTTGCTTCACTGCAGGGCTTTTGATGTTACGCCTGGCCTTGCTGCCTGAGTTTATAATAGAACGAGAGTTCCCTGAAGCATTTTGTCAGCTAAAAAACTGTGATTTCACCAAAAAACTGAGATGAAGGATTTTTCTCTTTGAGATTCCAAAAAAGATCTGGGAATCATTGGGTTTTTGAACAGCAGTAGTCAGACAGCCTAACTATCTCTGTGCAACTCAGAGGCAAGGTAGCTGCACGTCTCATGGTGAATGTTTTAATGATTTGGTGGTTTAAGGGGAATAATAAAAAAATAAAATAAAATAAAAATGTTTGCATGAGCAAATATTTGTGTCTCTGCTGCTCTGTTGCAACAAATTTATTGGCAAAGCTTCTCAAGGGAGGAAACGTCACTAAGTCATGAGTGGAGTCACTGGCAGCTAAAGATGAGCGAATATTAAGGTAACTAGGAGCTGTATTTGGGGGTGGTATTGAGGAATTTGTGGTTTTATCCACACAAGTTTGGGAGGTATTTTGATACAGTACTCTGGAGGTGCCAGATTTTCTGTTGGTGTTTTGACAGCTCCAGTTTCAGGTGGACCCTCAAGAGGTGGGAAGTTTAGCAAAAAATGTTCATGGATTCAGAGAATGATTTGTGTTGGAAGGGTCCTTAAAGTTCATCAAGTTCCAACCCCCTGGCCGTGGGCAGGGAAACCTTCCACTAGACCAGGCTGCTCAAGGCTTCACCCAACCTGGCCTGGAACACTTCTGGGGAAGGGGCATCCACAGCCTCCCTGGGCAACATGTCCCAGTGTCTCATCACCCTCACTATAAAGAATTTCCTTCTAATACCCAGTCTAAATCTGCCCTGCTCAAGCTGTAAGATTTTTTACATCTTTCTTTTCAATATCCAGAATAACTTTCACTTCATTTTAGCTTGAGCTGCTACTTTTACTCAGGTGAGTCTGTTTATGGCAGCTTTAATTAGTTAGTAATGCAATGTGTGCCTTATTTATTTTATACATTGCAGTCATCTCTTTGCTGTAGATATTCCCTGTGTGTTGGCTGATGCTTGTCTCTGAAAATGAGGTTCTAAATGTCAGTAATTCCAAACCTGTCTAGTTCCAATAGCCTGCAGAGTAAAAGATTGGGGTTTGGTTAGATGGATAGTTTGCTCCTGGGCTGCTAAGTGCTGGGCACGGTGCAATCACTCTGCAAGCTTCTTGACATGAAAGCTCTCTAAATGTGTTCTCTAAAGTGTCTTTAGATGGTTTGGTTAACTCGACTCAACATTACCAGCTAACTTTGTGCCAGTATTTCTCTGCTTTCTCCTCTGGGAGCACTTTCTGCTGGAGGTTGCTAGGAGGGGAGCTTCCATTTCCCACATCCATTTCATAAAGCATCTGTGAAGATAATAGCTCCTTGGGTCTGTTCTCCCCTTGGGTTTCTTCCTCCTCTCCATTTAGCTTCAAGTCAACCATGTGGTCCTTGCTTCTTTGTCACAGTAAAATTTATGTGAAGACTGTAGAGGAAGCCAGAAACTAAGGTGAAGGGAAAATGAGCAGCTGAGCTAAAAAACTAAAAATATTTTGGGTGGTGTGGAACAGCTTGAGAAACAGGAGTGGTCTACAGTCAGAGAGAGGACAGAATGGAGGAGAGCAGTGAGATCTCTGCTGGAGACATGAAGGACATGGAAGTATTGGAGCGGGTCCAGAAGAGGGCCACAAAGATGCTCAGAGGGCTGCAGCAGCTCTGCTATGAGGACAGGCTGAGGGAGTTGGGGCTCTGCAGCCTGGAGAAGAGAAGGCTTCCAGAAGACCTTATAGTAGCCTTCCAGTATCTGAAGGGGGCCTACAGGAAGGCTGGGGAGGGATTATTTACAAGGTCCTGCAATGACAGGACAAGGGGCAATGGGTTTAAACTGGCAGAGGGGAGATTTAGATTGGATGTTAGGAGGAAGTTCTTTGCAGTGAGGGTGGTGAGGCACTGGCACAGGTTGCCCAAGGAGGTTGTGGCTGCTCCCTCCCTGGAGGTGTTCAAGGCCAGATTGGATGAGGCCTTGAGTGACCTGTACTAGTGGGAGGTGTCCCTGCCTATGGCAGGGGGTTGGAACTGGATGATCCTTGAGGTCCCTTCCAACCTTACCATTCTATGATTCTATGATTCTACGATCACTGATAAGGCAGAGTAAGAAAAAGCTGGAATGTGTTTTTGGACATCAGCAGCCATCAGCAGAGTAGTAGAATATGGCAAAAAAAATTATATGTATATATATGTGTGTGTGTGTGTGTATAAATTCGTACATATAGCTCTTTATTATGGCACATACTAGAGTTGCTGGGTATTGCAGCCAAATGATGGTTAAGTAGCCAGAGAATGGTTACTGCAGAGTTCAACATCCCCCTTGTGACAGCACTTGTAAACCTCCTCCTTAGCAGAGCCCCAGTCCTTGTGTAATTCAGAGACTTACCTGCATAAAGACATACTGGAGCAGGTCTCCTGATAATATTACTTCTCAGGGAGACACTTAGGACCTCCTTAACTCATCTTTTTCCTCAGAGTGCTGTTTGATGTCTTTCCAAGCCAGATGTATCTTCTTTAGCACAAACCCTTATGGTCTTGCTTTTTCTCTGTTCCCTGTAGACCCCACTCCAAGGCTCGCCTGCTAGTTCTGAGATCTGATTTCCTCAGACAGTGACTAATCCATTCCCACTTTCTTTAGCAGTAGCTTTGATGTATCTCTCTTGTACTGGACTGTACTCTCATTTGTTATTCATCCAACCATCCATTCATGTCCAAAACGCAGAGGAATAGCAACATGTAGTATTCTCATCAATTCCTATGTGGTCTCCAGCATCTCTGACCTGTTCAGAAAAATTCCCTTTACATTTATGTTCAGAACTGAAGTTTATTTGTCCATCAATCTTTACTTCCACACAACTCTGAAACAGTAAAAGCTACTGGTCCTCCTCCAGCCCCAGCATTATTATCATCTCCTTTTATGCTGTAGGCCAGCTCACAAAGTTTCCAGTCTGGATGATTTTACTTTGGCAGTCTCTGTGTCTTGCTACATTATTCAGCATCCTTTTTGATCTTCACTGCCTTTATCAGATTTCTGCTTTGTAAATTTGATTGGTTTGGTTTCATCTTGCTAGCAACAGTCCTGGAAGGCACACACTTGTGGAGGTGGAGCACCTCTCCTATGGGGACAGACTGAGAGAGCTGGGACTGTTCAGTCTGGAGAAGAGAAGGCTCTGAGAAGGCACTGTGGTAGCCCTCCCCTATCTGAAGTGGGCTACAAGAAAGCTGGTGAGAGACTTTTTAGGATATCAGGTAGTGATAGGACTAGGAGGAATGGATCCAAGCTAGAGGTGGGTAGATTCAGATTGGATGTTAGGAAGAAGTTCTTCACCATGAGGGTGGTGAGACACTGGAACAGGTTGCCCAGGGAGGTGGTAGAACCCTCATCCCTGGAAGTTTTTAAGGCCAGGCTGGATATGGCTCTGAGCAACCTGATCTAGTGTGAGGTGTCCCTGCCCCTGGCAGGGGGGTTGGATGATCCTCCAGGTACCTTCCAACCCTGGCTATGATTCTATGATTCTATGATTGATTCTATGATTCTATGATTCTATGATTCTATGATTCTATGATTCTATGATTCTATGATTTTATGATTCTATGTCTGGCCAACAATTCTGGTATCACCTGTGACAGCTAGGTCTTCCAACACTCCAAGTTTGACAGAGAGTGTCTGGAAAGTTTCCCAGTTCTGGGTTATTAGCAACCCTTTAAGCAGTGCACATCTCTGCAGATCAAAGNTCCTGTCATTGCAAGACCTTGTAAATAATCCCTCCCCAGCCTTCTTGTAGCCCCTTTCAGATCCTGGAGCCTTCTCTTCTGCAGGCTGCAGAGCCCCAACTCTCTCAGCCTGTCCTCATAGGAGAGCTGCTCCAGCCCTCTGATCATCATAGAGTAGTAGGGGTTGGAAGGGACCTCTGAAGACCATGGAGTCCAACTCCTCTGCCAAACCAGGACCACCTAGGGCAGACCACACAGGAATGCACAGAGATGGATCTTGAAAGTCTCCAGAGAAGGTGACTCCACAACCTCTCTGGGCAGCCTGTCCCATTGCTCTGTGACCCTCACAGTAAAGAAGTCATTCCTTGTGTTGATGTGGAACTTCTTGTCCTGCAGCTTGTATCCATTGCCCCTTGTCCTATCACAGGGCACCATTAAAAGGACACAAGCATCTTCTTCTTGAGTGCCACAAGATGCTCTGTACAGTAGATGGCCCTAACACAACCTTACCATCCTACCCATGCATTCTGAGTTCAACCTGATCATTTAAAAATTAGGAATCCATTGATTGCTGCAGGCTCTTCAGAATGTTCTTTACAAGAACATGGATGATATAGAAATAAGCTTCCTCCTTCAGGCATTTAATCAAGATACCTCCTGGGTAACACATCCAGATTATGCCAAAAGGGTTCCTCTGTGCCAGCAGTAGAGGTTGGACATGCTGTATTTAACAGCTCAGCTACAGGGCATCCATTCCACAGACTGCACTTTGACTATGCAGGGCTGGAAGAGCTTTCCACAATCCAGTATGGGTTTAAGATCCAGATCAGGAGAGAAGCAAGAAAATAAAGAGAGTTCTATACTGGGTGACAGAGCTGTTAGCTTTCCAGTCTTTTACTTCTGGGGTTGTGGGGCTTGGGGTTTTTTGTTTGTTTGTTTGATTGTTTTGTAGGGGTTTTGTTTGTTTGTTTTGTGTTTGGTTTCTTTTTTACCATGCAGATGTTTAACATGATCTGTGAGGAATATTTTGGCCCTCAAAGTGTCTCATCCTGCTGTGATGGTTTGGGAGTTGCCACCCCCACAATGAAATCACCCAGACTGGACTTAGCCATCTGGAAGTTAAGGAATGGAACTTTATACTCACAACTTAGCACAAGATACAAGCAGATATTTACAATATATTACAATATTTACAGCTATATACAGAGATATACAAGTTAAAATACAGAAACACAATACCCCTCCCAGCAGTCAGAGTCCCCAGGAGGGGCTCCTAACCACCCTTCCACCTTCTTTCCACCCCTCTGCCTTATCCCAGAATCTGCCTTGTGTGCAAGGTGAGGTGGAAGGATTGGCAAGGGGAGTTAGAAGCAGAATGATCAGTTGGGTTACGCAGATTCAGGCAGAGCAGCAGAAGTCCAGGGAAAAAACACAGCCACCAAACTCTGACAGATAAAAACTGTCTTATCTATGTTTGTGTCCTTGCTTTTATACATCTCAGCAAAGCTATAAGTGAAGTAGACTTCACCATTGTTTCCTTTTCACAGCCTATATTCTAATTGCTCTCATTAAAATATTCCGATTAACCTCAAACCAGCACATCAGCCAAAGCTTCTTGTCCTGCAGATATGACTTTCCTTGTCTTCAGCTGAGAGGGACCAAGGATGGGAATGCTCAGCAGCTGGCAGAGGTCTTCATTATTGGAGAAAGTAAAAGTCTTGCAGCACTCCTTGCCAGGTAGCCAGCACCAGCAGTTGTCATGACAGCTTCTGGGGTGATGCTGGGTGGTGTGGATCATAAATTCCTTTCTAATGTCATATAAAAAGATGCCTTCTCTTGTTCCAGTGTCATACAACTATGCTACCTTCTTTGTATCCCACCCATTCTCCAAATTACCTCCACACTGTCCTCATTTTTTTGCTCTTTACTCTTGAGGCAGTTTCAGGTGAAAGTGCCTTGAGTTTTTTCTACCAACAAACTGGACGTGTTGGCATTTCTGGGCACCATCACCAGAGTTAATCTATGCCTGTGACTTCTGTGACTCTCATTTGTGTGAAGCCTGAAAGCTTTAAGTGTGTAGTTATTCTCCATGAAGTCCTCCCCTCAGGATCTGGTTTCACACCTGGTCAGTCTGTTGGAGCCTACCTGAGAAGGTCTTGCTGAGGGAGCCACCACATTTGCCTCCCCAAGCCATGTCTCATGCTTGGGGATATGGCTTAGTGCTGGACTTTGTAGACTAGGGTTAGTGGTTGGGCTTCATGATCTTGAAGGTCTTTCCAATCTAAATGACATCTTTGTCAGTGACATGGACAGAGGAATGGAGTGCAGCCTCAGCAAGTTTGCAGATGACACCAAGCTGTGTGGCACAGTCGACTTGCTAGAGGGCAGGGATCCATCCAGAGGGACCTGGACAGGCTGGAGAGGTGGGCCCAGGCCAACCTCATGAAATTCAACAAGGCCAAGTGTAAGGTCCTGCACCTGGGTAGGCACAATCCCAAGCACAAATCCAAGCTGGGTGGTGAATGGCTGGAGAGCAGCCCTGAGGAAAAGGACCTTGGAGTCTGGGTTGGTGAAAAGCTCAACATGAGCCTGCAGTGTGAGTGCAGCCCAGACAGCAACCAAGTCCTAGGCTGCATCAAGAGANAGGCCATGAAGATGCTCAGAGGGCTGCAGCAGCTCTGCTATGAGGACAGGCTGAGAGAGTTGGGGCTCTTCAGCTTGGAGAAGAGAAGGCTTCCAGAAGACCTGATAGTAGCCTTCCAGTATCTGAAGGAGGCCTACAGGAAGGCTGGGGAGGGACTATTGACAAGGTCCTGCAACGACAGGACAAGGGGCAATGGGTTTAAAGTGGCAGAGGGGAGATTTAGACTGGATGTTAGGAGGAAGTTCTTTCCAGTGAGGGTGGTGAGGCACTGGAACAGGTTGCCCAGGGAGGCTGTGGCTGCTCCCTCCCTGGAGGTGTTCAAGGCCAGGTTGGACGAGGCCTTGAGTGACCTGTACTAGTGGGAGGTGTCCCTGCCTATGACTATCTTTGAGGTCCTTTCCAACCTAAACCATTCTATGTTTCTATGACAGTCTCAGTGTGGGTAAAAACAGCCAGCTCTTTGCAGGCATTTCTCAGAAGCACACAGCTACCTTTACAGAGGTGAGCACATGGGATCAGATTTCACACCAGGTGTTGATTCAGCTTTCAACTCAAGCTAAGCTTGCTTTGCAGAGACTTCCAGCCTGGGATGTCTGCAGTCAGACCACAGCTCCTCCCTCATGGTTGCATAAGGGGAAGGGAGGCCATTTGTTGCAGGTATGGGATCTGGCATAATGTCAAGGGGGAAGGGCAAGGATTTGGGTCAAGTGTGGGAGCAGAGGAGGCAGCCAGAGAGGCTTCTCCAGGGCATGAGAAAGGCGAGCGGAGGAGGGACGGGAGAGCCTGGCCTGCTCTGAGATAAAAGTAGGGTGGAGCTGGAGCGTGTCTTTATCCCAAGGAGTATTTCCATCCTGCACAGTCCGAGGTAGCTCTAGTGAAGAGACAGCATCTGGCTTACCTGTGCACTCTGAGAAACTCACTACTGGATCCAGTTGTCTTCTCAGGATGTGGACTGGCCCTCTGCAGAGGAAATGTAAGGGGATGATGCTGCACAGGAAAGGTTCTGCTCACTGCTCACATTTAGCTAGGAATAGATCAGGCTGGATTTCATTACTGGTAACAATGGACTTCCCTGACACCAAGTAAGATGAATCTTCACCTTATTTTTCTAAGTAAGGTCCTGAACTTCTCCTGAGCTCTTTCTCCCTCAGGAACCTCCAAGGAAGAGTGTCTTTCCACCAGAAGCAGCATGGTCAGGCTGTTAAAACCTTGTAGGAGGTCACCTTCCCCCAGTATCGAGCTCTGCAGATGCCTGACTGGTTTGCTCCTCAGCTTCGTGTTTGGTTGGAGGTGAATCAAAACCTTCTACACCTGAGGTCTGCCACTGAGGTCTGTGCTGCTGCCTGCACACACCCAGTGCTGGATCCATACGTGTGGGGATGTCCTGCTTGGTCACCTACTAGGACAGGTGAATGAGCCCTAAAAGCGCTGCTCAGCGAGCTGAGGCTGCAGGGGGTTGTCTTAGAGGGTAGCTTCTGTGCCAGTGCCACCTTCACCTTTGCTCTGCTGCCTCACCTGAAGCGCAGCCTGTGCCTGGCTGAGGCCTGCCACCCTCCTTTCTCTACCTGACCTCCACCCCGTGCCACAGAGAGGCTGGAGGGGCAGTAGGGATGATGCAGGTGGGATGCAGGGTTGGGTGGCTGTGGCTGGGTGAACCAGCTCGGTTGGATGTGTTTCAGCAGGGCATAGCCATGCAGGTTGCTGCTCAGTCCCCAGGCAAGGTGCCGGGACCCATGCAGTTTAGTGTTAAGTTTCTGACCTGGGGTCTGATGCCTTCAGTGAACTAATCCCTCCCAAGCACGCCCTTGCCTGCCTGGTAAAGGAATGTGGTTCTCCTCCCCCTCTACTCTGCCCTGCTGAGGCCACATCTGGAATATTGCGTCTCAGCTCAAGTAGGACCTCAGGGAACTGCTTGAAAGAGTCCAGCACAGAGCCACAAAAATGACTGAGTGGAACATCTTCCTTATGAGGAGAGGCTGAGGGAGCTGGGGCTCTTTGGTTTGGAGGAGAGGAGGCTGAGAGGTGACCTCTTTCACATTTATAAAGATGTAAAGGGTGAGTGCCAAGAGCACAGAGCCAGGCTCTGCTCGGTGGTGTCCAGCGACAGGACAAGGGGCAATGGGTGGAAGCTGAAGCATAGGAAGTTCCATGGAAACATGAGGAAATTTATTTTCACTGCAAGGGTGACAGAACAGTGGAACAGGCTGCCCAGGGGGGTTGTGGAGTCTCCCTCTCAAGATACTCAAGACCTTCCTGGATGCATTCTTGTGTGATTTGGTATAGGTGATTCTGCTCTGGCAGGGGGGGTTGGACTGGATGAGCTTTCCAGGTCTCTTCTACCTCCTACCATTCTGTGATTCTGTGATGGTGAGTGACAAAAAAAAACCACAATCAAGCTCAAATTTCCATTTCTATACATTTGAAAAGTCCAATTCTATTTCTGCAGAAACCAATGGCTAAGCCTGCCCATGATCTTCAGGATGGTCAAGACTGAAATTATCAGTGAAATATGTAAAAAATATACAGGATTTGATGTTAAAAGTTAGCAGTTAGTGTCCTCATGAAGTGTCCCCATGGCTTTGAGAGACTCAACTCAGTCTACCTGGAGACTGAAGGCCTCCAGGTCATGCCTTATCTTCTGCCACCCAGCAATTGCCTGACTGCAATGTTGAGACTGATGTTTGCTTTAGTAAGTAAAGTGATATATTTCTCCTTAGATTAAGTTTATTCTTCCTTCATACCCTCTGATCTGTCCTGGAATGCCTTCTTATTACAGAGCAGGAAAATGGACAGGGCTTGAAACTCTCCAGAGGAGATTCCACAGCCTCTCTGGGCAGCCCGTTCCAGTGCCCTGTGACCCTTACAGTGAAGAAGTTCTTCCTCAGGTTGAGGTGGAACATCCTGTGCTGTAGTGTATACCCACTGCCCCTTGTCCTATCACAGGCAGCAACTGAGAAGAGTTTGTCCCCTCCCTCTTGACCCTCAGATATTTATAAACACTGATTAGGTCTCCTCTAAGTCTTCTCTTCACCACACCAAACAGCCCCAGGTCCCTCAGCCTCTCCTTATAGGGCAGTGCTCCAGCCCCTTCATCATCTTCATAGCCCTCTGTTGGACTCTTTCTAGTAGATCCCTGCCCCTCTTGAACTGGGGAGCCCAAAAAAGTTTTCCATTTATTTCCATATTGGTCTTGTATGTAAGCCTCTGCTGCACCTGCCAGTCCTCAGCAATGAGCAACCTGAGAGTTCATGTGGCTGCGCGCTGGGAGAAGTTCACCAGCACCTCTCCCACCACCTTCCAGGTGTTGTGTAGGCACAAAGAGGTAGTGACACCTGTAGCAACAAGGAAGAGGAGAAAAGAAACATTTAGAAAACAAGCGACCAAACAAACAAAACCCCACCAAACAGCCCAGTTCTGATCTCTGCAGCTCAAGAGGGGCAGGGAACTGCTTGAGAGGGTACAGGAAAGAGCTATGAAGATGATTAGGGGATTAGAACATCTCTCTTATGAAGAAAGGCTGAAGGACTTGGGGCTTTTTAGCCTGGTGAAGAAAAGATTGCAGGAGAATCTTCTCAATTATTACCAGTATTTAAAAGCCTGGTGTCAGGAGACTGAGGCAGGCTTCGTTCAGTGGTGCCCAGTGACAGACAAGAGGTAAAGGGCACAGACTCGAACACAGGAAGCTCCATCTGTTTCAACATGCCAGGAAACACAGGAGGCAGAGTTAGATAATGATTGGGCTTGATGATCTGTGGTTCTTGTTTATAACTTAGAACCAGGCTAGAGCGTTAGTTTTAAACCACCATCTGATCTTAATGATCTTTTCCAGCCAAAATGATTCTGTGACATTCCTGAGACTCGTGAGGTGTCCAGGAATGGAGAGCTCTGGAGCTCTGACTTTGGCTCTGCCATCAACTGAACTACTGAAAACTTGGATTTCAGTCAGTAACAGCAGTAACAGAGCTCATAAGGGCTGCAGAAACAAACGGGGACAGTTTGCCAAGGGCTTGGAGCCTACCTGTGGAAATGACACCACTGGTTTAGACACAGTTCTGAAGAATCTGCCAAACTCTTGATATCTGAATAACATCAAAGTGAGATAAGAAAGAGTTATCTTCAGTTTCTCCTGTTTCAGCCACTCCTATGCCAAAGGCTTTGAGTTCTTAATTTGGTGCCCAGGAGGGTGGTACTGGCCAAGGTGTTCCTCAGATAGATCATCAGCAGATATGGTTGAGCTTTTTCTTAGAGGAGACCTGCAAGGCAGGCACAAAGAAGGGGCTGATTCCTTTGCAATTTGAATGTGTGATGTATCACCTCTTCAGATGAAGGGAAGATGTTCAGAAATATGAGTAGACTAAGTGGTGGAGGTGAAACAAAACAACCTTTACAAATCTGGAGCTAAGCCTGGAAGGAAGGAGGCCCAGAGTTCTTACCCACTGAGATAACATTGCCTAGTTGAGTCTTTCTACATCTTGACAATTCCCCTGACCAGCATCCAGTAACTGACCCCTTTCTCTCCCTATCTCAGTCCACTCAAGCTAACTCATGATCTTCATAGAATGGTATGAGTTGGAAGAAACTTTAAAGATCATCTAGTTCCAACTCCCCTGCCATGGGCAGGGACACCTCCCACTAGAACAGGTTTCTCAAAGCCTCATCCAGCCTGGTCTTCTAGGAATGAGGCACCCACAGCTTCTCTGGGCAGCCTGTTCCCGTGTCTCACCAACCTCATAGTAATGAACTTCTTTCCCATGCCCAATCTAAACCTACCCTGTCCTAGTTTAAAACCACTGACTTTCATCCTATCACCACATGCCCTTATAAAATGTCCCTCTCCAGTTTTCCTGTAGGCCCCCTTCAGGTACTGGACGGTTGTTAGAAAGTTTGCCCAGAGCTTTCTCTTCTCCAGTCCTGTGGTAATTTTAGAGTTAACACCCTAGCTCTGTTAAAAAAATTAACTGAAGAATTGCATTGGATGCAGAAGAAGAACAATGAGATAGGTCTATGCAATTCCAATTGCTTGCTGCTTAAGATAAAGTCTGCTGCATGAACAATTTCCTTTGACTCTCTGCTCCCTGCTTCTCACTCTCATCTCTCACTTCTCCACCCTGACTCGCTTCTGCGCTAGCCTTGCCTAAGCAGATAACAGCCAGGGCCTTTCTGTCTTTCTCTCTAGGGGGAGAAGAAGGTGGCAGTTGGCCCCTTCTGGGCTTTGTCCAGGGGGATTTCTACGTTATTTTTAAGTTGTAAATACATGCAAATATATTTTGTACATAGGTGTTGTGTTACATGCTTTTAGATGTTTAGCTTACTGTAACTATAGAGCTTCAATTGCTTCCAAGCCTTCTGAGTGAGTCTGGTGATTTTGTTTGAGGGTAATTTTCAACCCAGACCCAGCTCTCACAGCCTGTCTCCACAGAGGAGGTCCTCCACTGACCCTCTTCTGGACCCAGCCCTAGCCAATCAACTAGACCATGGCACTGAGTGCCCCATCCAGTCTTTTCTTAAACACCTCCAGGGACGGTGACTCCACCACCTCCCTGTGCAGCCCATTCTGATGCCAATCACTCTCACTGTGAAGTGCTTCCTCCTAATATCCCGCTTATACTTCCCCTGGCACAACTTGAGGCTGTGTCCCCTCTTTTGTTGCTTGTTGCCTGGGAGAAAGACTGACCCCCACCTAGCTACAACCTCCCTTCAGATATTTTCAAGATCAATCTCAGATTTGTAAAGGCCACACATGCCTGCACAATGCAACACTAGGAACAGCTGCTTGGTCTATTATCAACATTTTGGTTAGTCCTCCCTGGCATAGCCTACTGGACAACTGAAAATAAACTGCCTAAGCACCAAAGCTAAGTAATAAATGTCTACTGCTAATATCTTACCCTCCATGAACCTGTTCGTATGGGCAAACAGATCATTATTTACCTGCAGGTCATTTAAGGATAATGCAACAAAGAATTGCATTAACAATAAAGATCAGATTTCTTCTGGGGTTATGAGAAGTTTCTGCATTACCACAAACCAGTCAGGACTTTGTCTACACACTTGATTTAGGCTGAGATGCGTAGCACTGATAGCTGATATATTTATCCATTGTTGGGGTTCTTACAGGAAGGCTGAAACAGGAACCTCTGAGAAGGTTGTTAGACACTTGTTGAAGATGGTTGGTGTTTTGCTTTAAAAAAACAAAACAAAACAACAAAAAAACAACCAAATAAAAACAAAACAAACAAACAAACAAAAACCACAGAAGAAAAGGAACAAGAAATCATAGGAAGGCTGAAACAGGAACCTCTGAGAAGGTTGTTAAGACACTTGTTGAAGATGGCTGGTGTTTTGCTTTAAAAAAAAAACAAAACAACAAAAAAACAACCAAACAAAAACAAAAAACAAACAAACAAACAAACAAAAAACACAGAAGAAAANTGGTTGGTGTTTTGCTTTAAAAAAACAAAACAAAACAACAAAAAAACAACCAAATAAAAACAAAACAAACAAACAAACAAAAACCACAGAAGAAAAGGAACAAGAAATCATAGAATCCCAGAATGGTTTAGGTTGGAAGGGACCTTAAAGATACCCACTCCTAACTCACCTGCAATTTGCAGGGATGCTTTCCACTAGCCCAGGTCTCTCAAGGTCTCATCCAACCTGGCCTTGAACACCTCCAGGGAGGGATTAGCCACAACCTCCCTGGGCAACCTGTGCCAGTGTCTCACCACCCTCACTGGAAAGAACTTCTTCCAAATATCCTGTCTAAATCTGCCCTCCTCAAGCTTCAATCTAATCCTTCTCTACAAGCCCTTGTGAAAAGTCCCTCCCCAGGTTTCTTGTAGGCTCCCTTCAGGTACTGGAAGGCTTTTATAAAGTCTCCCCAGAGCCTTCTCTTCTTCAGGCTGAACAGCCCCAGCTCTCACAGCCTGCAGGTGCTCCAGTGACCCTCCTCTGGACCTGCTCCAACAGTTCCATGTCCTTGTGCTGGGGACACCAGAACAAGATCCAGTGCTCTAGGTGGGGTCTCAAGAGAGAAGAGAAGAGGGGGAGAATCACCTCACTCATCCTGCTGGTCACAAATGAAGCTGGAATACTGGAATATTTGCCCAGAGAGGTGGTGGAGTCACCGTCCCTGGAGGTGTTCAAGGCAGGTTTGGACATGGCACTTGGTGCCATGGTCTAGCCTTGAGGGCTGTGGTAATGGGTTGGACTTGATGATCTTTGAGGTCTCTTCCAACCTTGGTGATACTGTGATACTGATACTGTGAAATAATAATCCAGAGCACAGT
This sequence comes from Eubucco bourcierii, assembly GCA_013396675.1. Classification (NCBI taxonomy): domain Eukaryota; kingdom Metazoa; phylum Chordata; class Aves; order Piciformes; family Ramphastidae; genus Eubucco; species Eubucco bourcierii. The sequence continues at coordinate 132,352 of VWZE01018034.1, read as the reverse complement.
CATTTCATTTATTGGGATGTATTATAAGAACATCTCCCACAAGTCAATAAAAGAGCAAATAAATTATATGTTAATTATAACCTGAGATCAAATAGTGTCTATGTCACTTTGCCCCTGAAGGGCTTGGAAACAAATAGATCAATTTCTAGACTGTGTAACAGAGAAGTTTTCAGTTTACATTGTAAACAGGATGGGTCACACAGTCACCTGCATCGTTTTATTTCCAACTGGCTACATATCTTTTTAAGAGAGCATTTTATTCAGAAATGAGAGATGGAGAGTCCACAGTACCTGATGTCTTTCTGTGAGGAACTGCTGTTGCTGCTTGGCAGCTCATTTCTAGCCTGTGTTTGCTCCACTGCAACTCACAGCCTTTGAACTTTATCTTACTTTTGCCATCTTGAACTCGCTTTTATTTTTGAAATACAGAACACTCTCCTTGGGACAGCCAGAAGGTCACAGTGGCCCAGTGGCAGCTCAGTGTGAAGGGTTGCAGGAGACCTCTGCTCTTTTTTCAGCTCTGCTGTCAGCTACTGCCTGGTTCAGTCAAATAACAACTCCATGAGGTACTCAAGGAGAGAAACCTTGGTGAAATGCAACCACAGGGAGCGTGTGAAACAATTACACTAGGGTTAGGCTGTTAAATTTTCTATTGTTCTACAAAAAATGTGGATTTATTTATATAAGATGTGCTTCCTCTTTGCCCAGGAACAGTGTTTTGTCTGTAAGAGACTCACCAATTCACCTGCTTATTATCTGCTTAAGGCCTTCCAAAGGAATTTCTAAATCTCTGGAAATTTCCTTACTGCAGAGAGTCAGCAAGAGCCTTATGAATCATTTAAAAACTTCAAAATACTTTAAAATATACACATAATTAATTATACCTGCTACATCTTGTGCTTTGCTGCTTCTGATTGCAGTGAATGCCACCAGAATGCCAAACATGAAATCCAGAAAATGATTTTTTTTTTTGTTTGGTTTGCTTTCAGTCTTTATTTATTTGTTAAATACTTCTGTTGTTGAATAGACCTTGATTAAACACAGCAAAGGCAATGCAAATCCTCTGTCCACATCTACCACCTCCAGAAAAGCATGGATGACTCTGCTGCTGGAAGTGTGGGTGGGGGTCAGGACTGCTCTGCACAAGTGCTCTCAGTGAGTCAAATGACTCCTAAGAGGCAGGTCAGATTGCTAGACCTTGGGAAGTGAAGCAGAAGCACAAAGAGATGACCCAAAGAGCACTGCAAGACCATGGCAGCACTTGGCAGCAATGCAGAGGAAAGGCAATCCAGGCCTCCTGACTTCACACCCAATGCCCTTTTCACTGGATGGCAACAAACACATCCAGGCCAAAGCCAAAGCCAACACTTTCTCTGGGCCTGCTGCAACTCTCCAAACATTGTAGGACATCTTTCCTTGTCCACTTCTCCAGCACCTACGACTTCAATAGAATTCATAGAAGGCACTGGGTTGGAAAGGACCATTAAAGGTCACCTAGACCAGCTCCCCTACAGTAAGAAAGGACATCCCCAACTAGATCAGGTTACACAGAACCCCATTAAGCCTGACCTTGAGTGTCTTTGTGGATGGGGACTCTACCTCCTCCCTGTGCAATGTCTTTCAGTCTCATTACCCCCACAGTAAAGAACTTCATCCTAATGTCCAATCTAAATCTGCCTTGCTCCAGCTTCAAACCATCACTCCTTGTCCTAGTGCTCCAAGCCCTTTTAAACAGCCCTTCCCTAGCTTTCTTGTAGGTCTTCTTCACATACTGGAAAGCTGCTATCAGGTCTCCTCAGAGCCTTCTCTTCTCCAGCCCCAACTCTAAGACCCTGTCTGAACAGGGCTCCAGCCCTCCGATCATTTTTGAGGGTCTCCTCTTCATGGCTTTCTCTGTTGTTAGAGATGAATGTACTTTGGCAACATAGCACCAGGGAGATTATTTCTGCCCTTACACTGTCACTTGACAGCACAAGATAAGCTCCATATGAGTACAGGACCCTTCTGCAGGGACAATACCAAATCCCTGCCCATGATTAGTTGTTGTCACATGTATCTCAGCATCTCTTGGCTCAGGATGCCACCAGGATGCTCTTCTGGCACTACCACACCAAACTTTCTTTTTATATTGTTTGCATTATTCTGTAATAATTCTTCATACCCAGAATGATGAACATCACATCCACACTGACAGTGCCAACAAGACTCCTGTGCTGAGGAGTCTGGGGTGTCAGGAGGATGTGACAAATAACCACAGATAGGAATAATGCACGGTTATACTGTTGCTTCCACTTTATGGCAGACAGTGCTGGGGAGCTTCAATGAAGTTTGCTATCACATTAATATAATGAGACTAAACAATGGTAAAAGGCCATTAAGGTTGGAAGATCAAAGTCCCAAATTCGTGTTTGGAAGATGCCTAACAAGTTAGCAAAAGCCCCAAATGTCTTTAATTCAGCCCCTCTAGGGGGCCCTTGTGATGACACTTTCACTTAAGGCATTTGACTCTGTCCCACATGACATCCTGGTCACCAGACTGGAAAAACATGGACTTGATGGGTGGAGCACTGCTGGGTAACGAATTGGCTGGATGGTCACACACAGAGAGTGGTGATCAAGGGCACAATGTCCACCTGGAGACCAGTGACAAGTGGTGTCCCTCAGGGGTCAGTGCTGGGACCAGTGCTGTTTAACATCTTTGTCAGTGCCATGGACAGAGGAATGGAGTGCACCCTCAGCAAGTCTGCAGATGACACCAAGCTGTGTGGCACAGTCGACTTGCTAGAGGGCAGGGATCCATCCAGAGGGACCTGGACAGGCTGGACAGGTGGGCCCAGGCCAACCTCATGAAATTCAACAAGGCCAAGTGTAAGGTCCTGCACCTGGGTAGGCACAATCCCAAGCACAAATACAGGCTGGGTGGTGAATGGCTGGAGAGCAGCCCTGAGGAAAAGGACCTTGGAGTCTGGGTTGATGAAAAGCTCAACATGAGCCTGCAGTGTGCACATGCAGCCCAGACAGCCAACCGAGTCCTAGGCTGCATCAAGAGAAGCGTGGCCAGCAGGGCAAGGGAGGTGATTCTGCCCCTTTACTCTGCTCTCGTCAGACCCCACCTGGAGTACTGTGTGCAGTTCTGGAACCCTCAGCACAGGAAGGACATGGAAGTGTTGGAGCGGGTCCAGAGGAGGGCCACAAAGATGATCAGAGGGCTGGAGCAGCTCTCCTATGAGGACAGGCTGAGAGAGTTGGGGCTCTTCAGCCTGGAGAAGAGAAGGCTTCGAGGGGACCTGATAGTAGCCTTCCAGTATCTGAAGGGGGCCTACAGGAAGGCTGGGGAAGGATTATTTACAAGGTCCTGCAATGACAGGACAAGGGGCAATGGGCTTAAACTGGCAGAGGGGAGATTTAGACTGGATGTTAGGAGGAAGTTCTTTCCAGTGAGGGTGGTGAGGCACTGGCACAGATTGCCCAGGGAGGCTGTGGCTGCTCCCTCCCTGGAGGTGTTCAAGGCCAGGTTGGATGAGGCCTTGAGTGAGCTGTACTAGTGGGAGGTGTCCCTGCCTATGGCAGGGGGTTGGAACTAGATGATCCTTGAGGTCCCTTCCAACCTTACCATTCTATGATTCTATCACTTCCTGACCATATACTACTTTATCAAGAGGCTTTCTGCTATATTTACAGCACAGGTTATGCTGTTCAGCATTGGTGTTGCTTGAAATTAGTGGAGGAGGTGCTTATTGAAGGTGTAACAGCAAGAGGAGTGAGTCCTTCCAATCCAAACAAAACAGAAAGAAGGTTCTTCTGTTATACCATTCATTTAATCTGTAAAGTAATATGAGGAACAAATTATTTTATCCTTACACTGTCCAAGAGAGGTGAATTTTTGAATTGGCAGACAAGGATTCATTTACTAGATTCATGTCATGTAATTAGCTATTGCTGGAAGCCAGCACTAATTCTCCCCTCTTGACTATAAACAAATAAATTAATCCAAATCTTGTTCTGGCCTTCCTCAATGCCTTTTGGCCTGGTTTTGGTTTAGTAAACAAAGGGACCTGCAAAACTCAAACACTGAAATCATAGGAAAAAGCAGCCAGCTAAAAGAAGCATCCAAACTGAGACAGCTCAAACCATCTTACCTGCAGCTGTGAAATCCCTGCATGACCAGTCCAGGTTGCTTTTTTGTAATTGGGTATTAGGAAGTTCTTTGTGTAATGATAGAGCACCAAGCCTTGTGAGGGGCTGGAGCAGCTGAGGGAGCTGGGGTTGTTCAGCCTGGACCAGGCTCAGGGGAGACCTCATTGCTGTCTACAACTACCTGAAAGAAGGTTGTAGCCAGGTGGGGGTTGGTCTCTTCTCCCAAGCAACCAGTGGCAGAACGGTCTCAAACTGTGCCAGGGCAGGTTTAGCTTGGATGTCAGGAAGAAATTCTACATGGAAAGAGTGGTTGACATTGGAATGGGCTGCCCCGGGGAGGTGCTGGAGTCACCATGCCTGGAAGTGTTTAAGAGGAGGCAGGATGAGGCAGTTAATGCCATGGTTTAGTTAATTAGAAGGGTTAGGTGATAGGTTGGACTCGATGATCCTAGAGATCCTATGATTCTATGACCTGGGGTAGGGTGTCTCTGCCCATGGCAGGGGAGTTGGAACTAGGTGATCCTTGTGGTCCCTTCCAACCCTGACTAATTCTAGTTCTATGATCTTTTTCAACCTGGTTAATTCTGTGATAGAGAAGCAACACGTGCAGCAATCCCCTTGTGATGGATATTTGCTTTCTGGAATTTTGTTGTTAGAGGAGGCTGACCTGGTTAGCAGCAAAACAAACCTACTCCTATGTTTGATTTATAGCACCTGGAGTTCGCAGATGTGGGAGAGCTGGAGGCAGTCACCTGCAGCTCCATTACCCAATGGCGCAGCGTAGCTGGACCTTGAGAATTAAAGCAAGAGGCCAGTTTTCAAAACAGCCCTTTTGAATTTAATTTTATTTTGGCTGCAGTGTGAGAAGTTGAGAAGGTCTGTACACAACTGCACAAGGACTGCATGAGTTGCCCTGATTATGTGTCCCTGGAGAGGCCAAGAAAACAGGAAGGGAAGGCAGCCAAGAGGCGTGTTTAAGAGAAGGTTCACAAACTTCCCTATATACCTTTGGGATTGTTTCCAAATTCTAAAGCTAAGAGAAGAGGGGGAAAAAAAAAAACCACACAAAAAAGCAAACAAAAAAATCCCCAAACAACAACCAAAACAACCCCCACCCTGGACTTGGCAAAATAAATCATCTGCACTGTACAACATGTGATGTCTCAGGATGATTGGTGACAGTTATTTACACTGTATGTCATGAACAGCACTGAAGGAATAATCCACAGCAATGCAGCTGGTTGCAAACTGCTTCCAAGACCATTTCTAAGTGAACAATTACATCAAAATTTTGCCCATTTTACAAGCCCTGTGACACACAAAAATGAAACAAAACAAAATTCCCTGTATTCTGTTCACAAAAGAACTATTGCAAAAGGGAAATCATCTCAAGAAGTATTCTGACTGGAAATTAGTTGGCAGAGATCACATTGATCTTTTTCATAATCTGTTATTTTAATTTTGAGATGGTTGTGATTAGAAGAAATCAATCCTATGATGCTGTTCTTTATCAAGAATTAAACTTAGAGTGGTCTTGCTGTCAGAAATGCAGAAGGAAAGCGAGTTTAGTATCTTACTTCCTCCAAATGGCCGTACAGAGATTTTAGTTACAATTAATTTTGTGCAGATAACCTGATTGTACCCAGTTTAAAGTTGATCTACAAGGCAAGGCAAGGCAAGGCAAGGCAAGGCAAGGCAAGTACATTAATCAAGAGAGTTCATGGGTATTTATAGCTGCTTCTGCTCAGTGTGGAACATTATCCATAAAGAGTAATATGGGAAATGGCTTTTATCACATGTTCTTTTATAGAATCATAAAAGCATTTTGGTTGGAAAAGAACTCTAAGATCATGGAGTGCAACCCAACACCACCATGCCCATTAAACCATGACCCACAGTGCCATGTCCACGCATTTTCTGAACACCTCCAAGGGCAGTGACTCCACCACCTCCCTGAGATGCCTCTTCCAATGCCTGACCACTCTTTCAGTGAAGAAATATTTCTTCATATCCAATCTAAATCTCCCAGGAATAATTTCAGGCCATTTCCTCTCATTCTATCACCTGATACTAGGAAAAAGAGATCAACCCACCTGGCTCCAGTGTCCTTTCAGGGAGCTGTAGAGAGCAATGAGGTCTCCCCTCAGCCTCCTCTCCTCCAGACTGAACAACCCCAGTTCCCTCGGCTGCTCCTCACCAGACCTGTTCTCCAGACCATTCACCAGCTTTGTTGCCCTTCTCTGGACTAGCTCCAGCACATCAATGTCCAAAACTGAATCCAGGATTCAAGGTTATCACGCAGCCTACACTCTGTGTAATTTTTTTAAGAGATTGAGTGAAAAAAAATTACGTATTTTTTTTCTGCACTCTCCTTTGCCAGAGAGCTACTTAAAAAAATTCTTTCTTTAACCATCTCGAGAAGTTTATAACATTTAGCAAAAGTAAAATCATTATTTATTGGCCATAAATTTGTAGCTCTATCATGTATGCTTTTATTGGTGACACTTGCCAGGAGAAAATGTTCTCTGTGATACCTGAGCCGTGTATAGCCTTTTAAGTAACTGTAGCTAATGTCATACCACAAAAGGTGATGTAATTAAAAGCATTTATGGGCTGTGGTTAAAGGAGAAGTGGCCATTTGCAATGCTGTTTTTCTCAGGTGAATGGAAGAGGAAGCAGAATTTTGCTTCCAGTGAAGATTTTATGTCTTCATAACAGGCTTGAGTTACAGCACATTTCAGCCAAGTTTGAAGGTCTGTTACTGTGTGGGAAGGACAGTGTCCTTGGTGAACCAAGGAACTACCTGCTAGCTTCTGGTTCATTTGATGATACCATTTAATTTTGTACCACAGATTACGCACTTTGTTGCTGGTGTATGGAAAGGCCACACCTTGACTGCTGTGTCCAGTTTTGGGCCCCTCAATTTAAGAGGCTGGGATGCTTGAATGTGTCCAGAGAAGGGCACCAGGGCTGGTGAGGAGGTTGGAGCACAGCCCTGTAAGGAGCAGCTGAGGGAGCTGGGGGGTGTGCAGCCTGGAGAAGATGAGGCTCAGAGGAGACCTCATTGCTCTCTACTACTACCTGAAGGCAGGTTGTAGGCAGGTGGAGCTTGGTCTCTTCTCCCAGGCACTCAGTGACAGAACAAGAGAGCACAGTCTCAAGCTGCACCAGGGTAGGTTTAGGATGGATGTTAGGAAGTTCTTCACAGAAGGAGTAATTAGCATTGGCCTGGGCTGCCCAGGGAAGTGGTGGTCACCATCCCTGGAGGTGTTTAAAAGGAGACTGAATATGGGACTTTGTGCCTCGGTTTAGTTGATTAGAAGGTGTTAGGTGGTAAGTTGGACTTGATGATCTCAAATGAGGCCTTAGGTAACCTGTACTAGTGGGAGGTGTCCCTGCCTCTGGCAGGGGGTTGGAACCAGATGATCCTTGAGGTCCCTTCCAACCTTACCATTCTATGATTCTATGAAATGTCTTTTCCAACCTGGCCAAATCTGTAATGTAATGATCTCTAAGGTGCATTTCAACTCAAGCCATTCTGTGATTCTATACACTCCTTTTACCATCATTTATGGAAGCAGATTAGCACACCAGCAGTGCAACTGCAATAAATCCTGGTAATTCTTATCTTCTAACCTGGCAGGTCACTGGGGATAAGCACAGAAGTACAGAATCACAGCATGGTAGGAGTGGGAAGGGACCTCTGAAGATCATCTAGTCCAGCCCCCTGCTGGAACAGGATCACTCAGAGTACATCATAATCGTAGGATTATAGAATCCTAGAATGGTTTGCATTGGAAGGTATATTAAGGATTATCTAGTTCCAACTCCCCTTCCATCAGCAAGAACAACTCCTACTAGACCAGGCTGCTCAAAGCCCTCCTGCATCTTGGTCTTAAATATCTACAGGGATGAGGCATCCACAACTTCTCTGGGCAACCTGTTCCAATGTCTCACTACACTCACGGTGAAGAACTTCTCCCTAATACTCAATCTAAATGTATCCTGCTCTAGTTTAAAACTGTTGCTCCTTGTCGTATCACCACACACCCTCATGGAAAGTCCCTCTCCAGCTCTCCTGTAGGCTCCCTTCAGGTACTAGAAGACCATTTTAAGGTCTTCTAGGATCATATTTTCTCCAGGATGAAAATATGGTGACCAAATACATTCCAGCATTACCTCAGACCTGAGTTTTCATCAGTTTTCATCCTACTTTTCAACAATGCTATCACAGTTGCAGACCAAATAGTGTCTCTTCTGCATTTATATATTACAGGATTACAAGAGAAAAATGAGTAGGAGAAAAAATGGCCCAGACCCCAGGCAGAAATTAAAATGCCTTCTCCAGGCTGTATCCTGCAAAGACTGTGCCTGAGATGAATCCTGCCATGGTGTGTTCAGAAAAGCAGCACCTCAGAGGGGCTCTGAGGAAATGAGTTTCCTGCCACCCACTCTGAGAAAAAAGAGTTGGAGCCCACTTCTGATAGACAGAGGTATCCCTGCATTTTTTTCCTCCTACCTACAGGCTTCACCATGGCTTCACACTTCCATTTGGAAAGAAAATATCTCAATACCAATTCATCATTTGCTTATTGAATCATTAAGATTGGAACAGACCTCTAAGATCACCAAGTCCAACCATCAACCCAACACCACCACACCCACTAAACCATGTCCCCAAGTGTCATGTCCACATGTTTTTTGAACACCTCCAGGGATGGTGACTCCATCACCTCCCTGGGAAGCCTCTTCCAATGCCTGACCACTCTCGCAAGAAAGAAATTTTCCCTAACAGCCAACCTAAACCTCCCCTGGCACAACTTGAGCCATTTTCTCTCATTCTGTCACTTATTATTTGGGAGAAGAAGCCAGTCCCCACCTCACTACAACCTCCTTTCAGGTATTTATAGACAGCAATAACTCTGTCAAGATTTGAACTCTTGCAGACACTAGGGAGGACTCCAGGACAGCGGAGCAGTTGCCCTTCACACATGGCATGCCAGGTGCCATATCAGAAGGCTGGTGATATCTGAAGGGCTGACAAAGGAAGACATGCCTCTGTGTGTGTGTGTCTTTGGGGGAGAGCCAGCCACCATCAATGTGATGTGGAGTTCTTAGGAAAAAAGGAGGAAAGATTCTTTGTTAAAGATTAATTTGGCTTATGGCAGCTCTTCACCATTGGGGTAAGAGGAGAGTCCGAGGAGAGCCTTCGCTCTTTGCCCTTGAGTAGTCATAATAGTCTCTGTGAGGGCCATGCCCAACTCTTTTCCACAGATACCCTGAGGTGTCCCTACATCTTCTCAGCATAACTTTTACCCTCTGGAATTTCCCTGCCACTCCCATTTCAGGGCCCCTCCTCACAGCACTGGTTGCAGCCTCCTCCCCAGGCAGTCCTGGGCTCCAGCATGGGTGCCTGGGCAAGGCTCCGCTCCCTCCCCACTGCTCCCTGCCCCTGCCTGAAGCAGGAACCTGCCTGGGGACAGCCATTCCTGACTTGTGAGGCACATGCATGCTTGGGTGCCAAGAGGTTGGGAAAGCCACTTTCGGTACCTCAAGGAGTGAAGCACAATGTGCCTGCCCTTCACCCTCCCCCAGACCTGCTCATGAAGAGGACATCTCCTCCAGAGGTGTTGAAGGGGCTCTTGCCCCCTTTCTAAAGGACCTTCACAGTGTCCCCTGAAGATAGGTCTTGGCAGTAGTGGTGGAACTGTGAGCCCTAAGCAAGTGGTTGGCCTTTATCTCAAAGGTCTCTTCCAACTTCATCAGTTCTATGATTCTGTGGTGGTGGCAGCTCCTTCATAACCAGCTCCTCTCTAAGCCTCTTCCAGGAGATTTCCCTCTGTTACCTGGGGAAGTGCTGATTTACAGGTAGCAAAGTGCTGTAGTGTCAGAACTGTAAGTATTTCTGTATCTACAAAGATTTTGCTCCTTCTTGAACCATCTAAAGGAGGCTGGAAGCTTACAGCTGAGGTTAAAAGGGGACAGGAGACATCCACATTAAAATGCTCACAGAAGTCTTTTAGCAGGACTTTATACAGAAGGCTGCTTAAAAAAAACCCCTACTACTTATGAAATGCATTTTCCTCCTCAGACCAGCTTGATTCTTACCTGAAAACACATGCTAAGAGGAGATCCTACAATTTCATATTGATTCATAACATTCATAATGGTTTCAGCTTCATTGCAGAGTTGATGTTGCAGTAGAACCTGAGCAAAGTAAAGATGCATTACTCCACTCCAAGAAAAGGTGGTGGAGGTGGGGAATGGTTTTGTCTTTTGCAATGTTTCTCCTCCAGGGTTTGCTTTTTTGGTGTTTTGTTTTGTTTGTTTTTTTTCCTCCTAGTACCTGATCAAAAAGTCTTCTTAACTCTTCGCTGTTAAGTTAGGGCTCCTTCATCAGAGGACTGTTAGGCAGAAAGCAACAAAGGTCTTTCCCTCCTGACTGTAGAATCATAGAATGATCTGGTTTGGAAGGGACCTCCAAAGGTCATCTAGACCAAATCCCTCTCCAGTCAGCAGAGGTATCCTCAACTAGATCAGGTTGCCCAGAGCCCTGTCAAACCTCACATTGAATAACTCCAGGGATGGGGCCCCAACCACCTTCCCCAGGCAACCTGTCCCAGTGTTCCACTACCCTCATGGTAAAGAACTTGTTCCTAACATCCATCTTCTCTTTTTTTTTTTTTTTTTTTTCCCCAAGAAAACCATTATTTGGCTGGCTGCATAATTTGAATATTAAAAGAAGGCTTTGTGAGGTCCATTGTGGCCACAGCTTAGTGGAACAGGTTTTTTGTGGTCTCACTGGTGCAACCTAGATGGCACTTCCAAAAGCCATGTAGACAAGGTATTTCAGGACAGGGTTTAGTGGGCATGATGGTGTTGGGCTGATGGTTGGACTTGGTGATATGAAAGGTCTTTTTCAACCTTAGTGATTCTATGAAAGCTGGGGGAACTGTGCCACAGGCTTGCCATGGGCTTGGAAGAGGAGTCTGCCAGGGCACGTCATCCCGCCCTCCAGCTACCTTAGAAATGCTGTGTCCAGTCTTGCCTTATGCAAGCCCACAGTGCATCCAGCACTGCAACTTGCTGCAGTCTCAGTGGGAGTGTTAATTCAGCTCTCAGAAGTGAAGACTGCTTGTGCTGTCAAGCCAGCAATCCCCAGGCACGTCTCCAGCAATACAATATTCTTCTTGAGAAGGATGTTCTTTAATATTGGGTTCTGAGATCTGCAGAGCGATAGCAGAACAGCCCAGATGAACAATTACAATCTGGCAGACTCCTTTTCACTTCCCATTTAGAATAACAAGAACTATGTCGGAGTTTTATTTGATTAACATGTGCTGTCTGTAGTGATCAAAGGGCTGTGCCTAAAAAAATTAGCATTTTGGGAGAAAGCCTTTGATAGCCAGCAATAAAATCCTCAGATTCAGTCTGAAATCATTCCCATCTGCCTTCTTTATTAGCTCATAATTTACAAAGTCTCATTAATGAAATCTAACAGATAATAAGGACACCTAAAGCTTCATCCTAGCAGAAGAGACTCCACATAATTAGGGTAATTGCTATTATTTTCCTCCTATGCTCTGCCCCTCCTGCTATCCTATGATTCACAGTTCAAGGGGGAAGAGTGTCAAAGACTTCTCACAAGATACTGCTTTAATCTCACCTTACGCTTTGTAGGTGTCTTCTGAGCAAACTGGGTTCTGCCTCTTACTTCACTGTGAGTCTGCTGATTAATGGCTTGATTATGTGGATCATGTGCAGGGAAAAACACCCAAACTGGTCACTTCGGCCAGGGTTTTGCCTCCCAACGGGCATAAACAGGCAGCCACAGAATTTAAAGAGCATGGCTTGCACAGCAGATACTTTTCCAAGATGTAGAGTGCCAATGGGCACAATACTTGAGGGAACATGACTTATTTATTGACAGTGCACTGCAGAAGTCAAGGAGCACAAAGGGTAACCAAAGATTCCTGCAGCAGGAGTTGGCCTGGGCTCTTTTCCAGCACTGAGACTATGCAGCAGAGAACATCCTTTTCTAAACATGACCTTTATGATATATTGCATTAGCCTGCTAATGCCACAAGGAATGTTTTATTTGGGTTTATGCAGGTTTAACAAAGACTGGTAAGGAAGTTGCCATCGTTGTGTACTTCTGCTGGGAAAGACTATTTCAACAATAGCAAAATGTCTACCAAAAATTGTAGGTATGTCAGCCAAAAAAAAAAAAATAAAGGAGGGGGAGGGATTAAAATAAACCTGCAAGCTTCATACTTTTCAGATGGGGAATGAATCTAGGAATGACAATGTATTTGCTCCTGGTGCCCAGCTCTCCAGTGATCCTGACTCCCTAAGAGTATAGAATCATAAAATCATGTAACTGTTTTGGTTGGGAAAGACCTTTAGGATCACTGAGTGCAACAATCATCTGACTCTAAAAAGGCTGGTGCTAAACCATGTCCCTCAGCATCACTCTGTCTTTTAAACACTTCCAGGGATGGGTGTTCAGTCACCTCCCTAGGGAGCCTGTTCTAGTGTTTGAGAACCCTTTCAGTCAGGAAGTTTCTTGTAATATCCAACCTAAAATTCCCCTTATGCAACTTGAGGCCATTTCCTCTTGTCTTGTCACTTGCTTACTATGGAGAAGGGGTCAACACCCACCTAGCTCCAATCTCCTTTCAGAGCATTGTAGAGAGCCATGAGGTCTCCCCCTGAGCGTCCTTTTCTCCAACCCCAGGTCCTTTTGCCAGCTTCATTGCCCTTCTCTAGACTTGCTCCAGAACCTCCAAGCCTTTCTTGTAGTGAGGCCCTCAAAACTAACCCCACAGCTGAAGATGTGCCCTTACCAGTGCTGAGTACCTGGGGAGCAAACACAGCTCACTGCACCTGCAGGGGGCTGCACTGAAATGGCCAGCTTGGCCGGTGCTTGCTGCAGCAGGGAGCCCACTTCCCATCACCCAGGGAAATGCAGCAGGAACCGAGTGCTGAGCTCATGGGACACCATGCCAGGCATGTAGGCGGCTGTCTTTTGCCCTCTTTGTTCTGCCAGATGAAGGCAAGGTTCCTCTGTGACCATGAGAAGAGTGTATGCTGTGTGGTGCAACAAGGCTCACCAGAACCCCAGGATGCTCTTTCACCTGGGACCTTGAGATCATTGTTCCATTCTAGGGGAAGTAGTGAGCCCTTCAACAGCACCTGAAGATGCTCACTGGAAGAGGAGTCTCCTCATCTCCAGGAGCAAGGCAGTGCCCATCCTCATGTGGCTGCTTCAGCCTTTTAGTGGCCTTCCAGTATCTGAAGGGGGCCTATAGGAGGGCTGGGGAGGGACTATTTACAAGGTCTTGTAATCGCAGGATGACGAGTAATGGTTTAAACTGGCAGAGGGGAGATTTAAACTGGGTGTTAGGAAGAAGTTCTTTACAGTGAGGGTGGTGAGGCACTGGAATAGGTTGCCCAGGGAGGTTGTGGCTGCTCCCTCCCTGGAGGTGTTCAAGGTCAGATTGGATGAAGCCTTGAGCGACCTGTTCTAGTGGAAGATGTCCCTGCCTATGGCAGGGGGCTGGAGCTGGATGATCTTTGAAGTCACTTCCAACCTAAACCATTCTATCATTCTATGATGCTATGCTTCAAAACGTTTTATCAGAGGTAGCAATTCCTTGTCCTCCACAGGGCTTAAAGCAGTCACTAGCTGAGAACTAGAGGCAGTGATAAGAGAGCACTTACACTGAGCAGTACTCACCTGGGATGTGGCAACAAATGATCTTCTTGATGACTCTAACAGGGTCCTGCTTCCTACCTAATCAGTAGTTAGCTGGCCAATATGATTAGACCTGGTGTCAGAAACCAATGGAACTGTTTCCTCTCACTGGATTTTGGAGCAGGGAGATGAAAAGCAGAGCAGCTGTGAATGCCTCAGTGTTTTAAACTCTGTAAACCTGGCTGCACATTAGTGGAGGTCTGGCTGCACAGAGGTATCACTACACAACATTCTGAGTATGCACCACACCACTGAGAGACTGTGCAGCACAACCTGCTGAAGACTCAAATGTCTCACAGCAGTAGCCACAGCAGTAGCCACAGGGAGAGAAATGTGTCCACAGCCTCAGCCGTGTACAAGAGACAGATGGAAAAACTGTCAAGCTTGACACTGAAGTTAAGATGCCAAAATATTGTGGCAACCTAAGAAAAACTTGTTTTCAAAAGTCAAGTTTTCAAAGCTGCTTCTAGAAAGTCTGAAAGCTGACAATTACTCAATGATTTGCAGGAACTTCACAGTATCAAAGCAGATTATTTTGCAACCTCATAGACTCATAGAATGGTCTGGGCTGGAAGTGACCTCCAAAGCTCATCTAGTCCAACTCCCTCTGCAGTCAGCAGGGACATCCTCAACTAGATCAGGTTGCCCAGAGCTCTGTTGAGCCTCGCCTTGAATATCTCCAGGGTTGGGCCTACCACCTTGGGCAACCTGTTCCAGTGTTCCACCACCCTCACAGTAAAGAACTTGTTCCTAACATCCAATCTAAATCTGCTCTTCTCTAGTTTGAAGCCATTGCCCCTTGTATTATCACTCCAGGCTTTTGTGAATAGTCTCTCCATCCTTCTTGTAGCCCCCTTCAGGTACTGGAAGGCTGCTATTAGCTACCCGCAGAGCCTCCTCTTCTCCAGGCTGAACAACCCTGTGATGGCTTGGGAGGTCCCCCCCCACCTCCACAGACTAGACTCAGCCAGCTGGAAGTCAAGGACTGAAGCTGTATTTACAGCTTAGCACAATATACAAGCAGATATACACACAATATACATGAGTATTTACAGAAATATACAAGTTAAAGGTAATACAGAAACACAATACCCCTCTCAGAAATCAGAGTCCCCAGGAGGGGCTCCCAACCACCCTTATCCATCTCAGCAAGCCTACGAGTGAAGCAGACATCACCACTGTTTTCTTTTCACAGCCTATAATATATTTTTTTAATTAAAACATTCCAATTAGCCTCAAAGCAGCACAAACCCTAGCACCCTCAGCCTGTCTTTGTAGCAGAGGTGCTCCAACTCCCTGATCATTCTTGTGGCCCTCCTCCAGACCCACTCCATCAGGTCCATGTCCTTCCTCTATTGAGGGCTCCAGACCTGGACACAGTACTCCAGGTGTGGTCTCACCAGAACGAAGTGGCAGAATCACCTCTCTGTCCATTCTTGCTTTGGCAGAAGTGACCATATTTATTTTCTGATCTCAATAAAACATAGTGTGGAAAACAGTATTTAAAATAGATTTTGAGCCACATTTAAATAAACATCATGTTTGGCAAACTGCTCATGAGCAGAAAGAAAGCAAAATAAGCCCCACCATCACCTCATGCAATGGTGATTTGCAAGGCAGTCACTGAAACTGAGGTTGCAAAAGTAATGGATTGAGATTAACTAAATGCAAAGAAGCCTTTTTCAAGCCATTCTGCAGGGGCTCTGAAACACATCAAGACCCTGGAGCTTTAACATATATTAAGAACATACCTGCCTGCCAGCTACCTGCAATAGTAGACTGAGTGATGGAGTGGTAGCATATAGAATTATGAGGAGTGGCTGAGAGACCTGAGGTTGTTTAGTTTGAAGAAGAGGAGGCTAAGAAGAGAACTTTTGGTGTTCTGCAACTCCCTGAAAGGAGATTGGAGCCAGGTGGGGATCAATCTCTTCTCTCTGCTAACAAGCAGTTGGAAGAGAGGAAAGCCTGCTGTCAAAACCATCATCATCTCAGCACCCAAGTGTGCTGTGGGTGATGCCATCACACCAAGCAGACACTTAATGTCCTTTAGAAGTTCATTGATCCACTTTTGCAAGTACAGAAAATCAGGCTCTTGAAGATGCAGTGCACACAGCACAGTCCGCACATCAGGGCGCTGTAATTCCAGTACAAAATAGCAAATTCAATCAATTTTACAGTCATGAGAGATCATTTTGGCCCTAACACATCAAAACATTTTTTTTTTTTCCAGGCTGAGGGCACACACCCTTGAACAGGACTATCTGTGATGCTGTGAACTGCCAGCTCTGTTAAGCAGCTGTGCCCCTTGGCAGTGGCTGTTAGTGTAAGTTTGAAGAGATGGGAAGAAACTGGGGGGAGTAAATCATCATCTGCTGGTTAAGCCCGCTCCAGTCAACAGCTATAAGAGGATGAGTCTTTGGCTTCAGCTGTCTTCTAGTGATTTGCTCGCTGAGTCTAACTTTGAGGGGGAAAACCACTGAAAGCTCATGACCAGACCTATATTTTACAGAGACAAGCTCATATTCTTAGCAAGAACAGAGTTAAAAGCCTGTGCACCATTACTTTTTGATTTTGTGGATGGAAGCTCAGCTAGCTGTTGTCTACATAGCCAGGAAAGGATGGAATGGACAAACACATGGAATACATACAGCCAAACAAATGAAACAAGATACGAGACCTGTTCTAGTGGGAGGTGTCCCTGACTGTGGCAGGGATTGGAACTAGATGATCTTTGAGGTCACTTCCAACCTTATCATTCTGTGGTGCTATGATCTAGTCTAT
Source organism: Eubucco bourcierii (assembly GCA_013396675.1). Classification (NCBI taxonomy): domain Eukaryota; kingdom Metazoa; phylum Chordata; class Aves; order Piciformes; family Ramphastidae; genus Eubucco; species Eubucco bourcierii. The sequence continues at coordinate 115,677 of VWZE01018034.1, read as the reverse complement.
GTTTCTAAGAATGAACAAAGGGAGGGAGGGACAGAAGAAGGGAGAATCAAAGGCACCTGAATTACCCTAAACATGACTGGACTACACAATCCTTGAGGTTTCTTCCACCCTAGTATTCTATGATAGGTATTCATAGAATTATAGTATGGTTTGAGTTGAATGGGACCTTAAAGATCATCTAGTTCCAACCCCCCTGCCACGGGCAGGGACATATTCCTCTAGATCAGCTTGCTCAAGGCTCCATCCAACCTGGTCTTGAATACTCCCAGGCAGAAGGCATCCACAACCTCCCTGGGCAATCTGTTCCAGTGTCTCACCACCCTCACTGTAAAGAATTTCTTCCTAATCTCCAGTCTAAATCTCCCCTCTTCCAGCTTAAATCCATTTCCTCTCATCCTATCACTACAAGCCCTTGTAAAAAGTCCCTCCCCAACTGGGCACTGAAGTGCAGGATCTCTTCCAGCCTTTGTAGAAAATCCTTCTGATGAAAAAGAAAAGCCTTTTATGTCACCAGCTCACCAAATAGCCATCTCATTGAAACCATCAGCACCGCTCTCCTAAATTCCTGCATTATTTTCCATGCTTAAAGAGCACATGTGTTGACTGGCAGCAGCTGAGACGTGCTAAAAGCCATCCAAGAAGCATGAAAACCGTGTGAGCCTGCACTAATCCACTAAGCTTTTTGAACACAGTCTTTTATTTAGGCAGACTTTGGTTATTAGATTTGACACATATCCTGCATATTGCAAAACTAATCATTGTTGTGTAGCTGCTTAATCCTCAGTTTGAGGAAGGATTGATTTTTGCACTCATATGGAAAGGCTGTCCACAGAAGCACCAAAGCTCCTTGTTTCCAAGTGCGTGATACGCTTTGTTTTAACAGCATTATCAGAGACTTGAAGTTCAACAAGACCAAGTGCAAGGTCCTGCATCTGGGTTGAGGCAATTCCCAGCACTAATATAGGCTGGGCAGTGACTGGCTTGAGAGCAGCCCTCAGGAGAGGGACTTGGGGGTGCTGGTGGACAAGAAGCTCAATATGAGCCAACAGTGTGCACTTGCAGCCCAGAAAGCCAACCAGAGCCTGGGCTGCATCAGGAGAAGTGTGGGCAGCAAGTCGAGGGAAGTGATCCAGTCCCTCTACTCTGCACTGGTGAGACCCCACCTGGAGTACTGCATCCAGTTCTGGAGCCACTATTACAAGAGGGATATAGATATGCTGGAAAGTGTCCAGAGAAGAACCATGAGGATGATCAGAGGGTTGGAGCACCTCTCCTATGAGAAGAGACTGTGGGAGTTGAGGCTGTTCAGTCTGGAGAGGAGAAGGTTCCCAGGTGACCTTGGTTTGACCTTTCAGTATCTTAAGGAGGCCTACAAGAAAACTGGGGAGGGACATTTTAGGATGTCAAGTAGTGATAGGACTGGGGGGAATGAACAAAGCTAGAAATGGCTAGATTCAAACTGGATGTTAGGAAGAAGTTCTTCCCCATGAGAGTGGTGAGACGCTGAAACAGGTTGCCCAGGGAGGTGGTTGAAGCCTCATCTCTGGAGGTGTTTAAGGCCAAAGCTGGATGAGGCTCTAGCCAGCCTGATCTAGTGTGAGGTGTCCCTGTCCATCACAGGGGGGCTGGAACTAAATGATCCTTGTGGTCCCTCCAACCCTGGCTGATTCTATGATTCTAAATGATAGGTAAATTTAGAGAGAGGGGCTGAAATGTAGCTGCTGTGAGCCCAAAACTGTCACAGCCAATAATCAGTGCTGAAATGAGTTTGGTTCTCTGTGAAACATTCTCTCATGTGCTTGGAGTTAGGTGACAGGGCTGTTCCACTTAGGGTTTTAGCATTTCTGTACAGGCAAACATAGAATCACAGAGTCATTGAGGTGGGAAAAGACCCTTAAAATCATCAAGTCCAACGCTAGCACTGCCAAGTTCACCACTAAACCATCTCCCTAAGTGCCATGTCTGCAGAGCTTAATAAAGTCAGGAATAAAACCACGGGAGAAATATTAGTTTAGGCCTGGTTGGAGGCATTTATGATTTCAAAAATATTAGTGTCAGAAGAAAGGATGAGTTTTAAATGGAAATATTCACAGAGCATCCTACTTCTGCCCAGCTATGCGGTATATTATAGGGTGGAGGTCAAGGGGATGGGACTGGTCTCTTTTCAGAGGTGCCTGGTGATAAAATGAGGGGCAAATGATACAAACTAGAGTACAGAAATTTTCACTTAAACATGAAGAAAAGCTTCTTTACTTTGGGGGAGGCTTCTGGAGGACTAGACCAGGCTGCCCAGAGAGGTTGTGGAGTGTCCTTCTCTGTAGGCTTTCCAAACCCGTCTGGACATTTCTGTCTGCAACCTGATGTTGGTGACTCTGTTTTAGCAGCAGGGTTGGATTTGATGATCTCCAGAGGTCCCTTCCAGCCTCCACCATGCTGTGCTTCTGTGAGTTCAACTAACTTGATAAAAACACTTCCCACCACAGCTTGCAGAATTAATCCAGGTTATTTTATGAACTTCCAGACGTTAGAAAGTAGGTTACAGTGAGACCACTGATAGTTACCACCCTTGTCTTTTTGGTGAGCATCTCTTAACTAGGTCTTGAGCACATTTTTCTTTCTTATTTCTCAGAATGCAGTTCCACAAATTCTTTCTAATGTCTGTGTTTTAGTTACTGATCAGGTCACTGCAAGACTTTCATTTTCCATTGACAGAACAGAACTCATCACCAGGTCATGTTAATTATTTCAACCCAGACCACATGATAGGATCTTATTCCTTTTCTGATGTGTCTTCTTCACCTATGAATGATTGATTGAAGTCCAGGAGGTGACTGTTTCCCATCTGAACATGGATCTGGGTAAGGTTTTGAGGGGCCCATTCCACATCAGTGGCATATGAATCTGGGTAGGATTCGTGTGAACATGGATGTGGGTAAGATTTTAAGGGGCCTATTCCACTTACATTTCTCCAGCTGAAGATCAGCCCTTTTTAACCTGCCTATTTAAATAAGCATTTAGATATTTCATTCTAAGATGTACACGTTCCTTCTTGCTAACTGGAGGCACAGAACTCACTTTTAAATTCAAATGATTCCACTTTCAAAGCGTGCACACACCTTTACCTTTGGCGACAAGCTCCCAGTGGCCATGGTTGCAGGGTTTATACAAGCCTAAAGTAAGTCTAAGCAAATTATTATCTAGTTAAAGTAAGCCCAGTAAGTTATTATCTAGATAATGAGCTCAAATAACATTTTTACTGCTTCAGCACTGTAGCCATTTTATAATCAGATTTGCCTTGCTTTTGCACTCCTTGTATTAAACTATCCACCTTACCAGCTTTGGAAAGAGCAATATCCTAGGATATTGCAACACTTTTTCTCAGTAAATCAGATCTAGAGAAGAACCATGGCAAACCCTGAGTTGCTTTCATGTCCAGATGATGATTTTTCAGTATAGGGCACTCAAATGGCCACTTTTCCCCCTAAAAATGGTGAAACTCTCCTGCTAAAATGCAATTATCAGTATAACAGGACAGTCAATCAGTTCAAAACTCATGCCACCCTCGGGCCATATCTTAAAGACCTTCACTAGGCTTAGTTGCAGATCTGAGGTTCTGCCTTGCATCATTCTCAGTGGCAATGTTACTTGCACTCATTCTCCAGTCATCATAGAATCACAGGATCATAGAATTGTTTTGACTGATAAAGACCTCTAAGATCATCAAGTCCAACCATCAACTTAACACTACCATGGCCATTCAACCATCACCCAAAGTGCCATGTCCACACATTTCTTGAACACTTTCAGGGACAGTGACTCCATCACCTCTCAGGGCAGCCTGTTCCTATGCCTGACCACTCTTACAGCAAGGAAGTTTTTCCTAATATCCAGTCCCCTCCTTGGAACAATTTCAGGCCATTTCCTCATGTCCTATCACCTGATACTAGGGAGAAGAGACCAACTTTCAACTGGTTCCAGCCTCCTTTCAGGGATTCATAAAGAGCAATGAGGTCTCCCCTCAGGCTCCTTTTCTCCAGGCTAAACAACCCCAGTTCCCTCAGCCGCTCCTCACCAGACCTGTTCTCCAGACCCTTTCCATCAGCTTTGTTGCCCTTCTCTGGATACACTGCAGAAACTCAGTGTCCTTTTTGTGGTGAGAGGCCTCTCTCCAGGCTTTATTAGCTCCAGTGCAATACTGGGTGAACATAGCTAGACTGCCTTCAGATATGAGTTGGCTCATGCACAGACAGGGCAAAGAATCATTGCTTTTTGGGTATTTACAGGTTGTTCCCATGCATGTTTTTCCAGATTGACCCTAGTATGTTTTTATTACAGTCTGTGCCCACTAATACTAAATTTAGCCCTGTACTCCAGGAGAGTCTCGTCAGTGTATTATATATTAATCAGAATTATTAATCAGTAACTTTTCCTGCATCAGTACATGCCAGCATTTGTACATGGAAAAATGCAAATTATTTTATTCACTCCAGATGGGAGATGGATTGTAATAGTAGTAAAATCTGAGTACCAGAAATTAAAAGCTAGGCTGCTGTTTCTTCTTCCATTTCAGTAAAACTGGTTTGTGATTTACACTGAATGGAGGAGAGAGGTGGGAGAACGTGAAAGTTGTTTGATGACAAGAAGTGGAAACCTCTCTTCATCCAAATGCTGCTGGGGTAAGGGCTAGCACAAGCTTCTCATCAATTTACTGTCTTCAGAGAAATCAGACTAACTTAATCTCTCCCATCTAGTCCCAGTCCTGTCAGAAAGTTAAGATGCCAATAATACAAAATGTGGTGCTATGGGTACTTGCTCATTGGAAGCTGTACTGATCGATGTTTTGTATTGCCTGCAAAGTGGGTTCCTGAACTGGACTCCAGATATGGTTGCAGTGTAAAAGATTCCAGTCCCCAGTCAGCCACTCCAATGGGAGCTGCTGTGCAGGGAGGAAGGGAACAGATTCTTACCAACATTTTCATGATGTAGTGCCTGAATACCTTGAATCAATGGTTCTAGTTACAAGAAGGTGTTGTCATCACAGAAACACGGAACAGCTTGAATTGGAAAGGACCTTCAAGAGCATCTAGTTCCAACCCCCCTACCATGAGCAGGGACACCTATTAGAACAGCTTGCTCAAGGCCCATTCAATCTGGCTTTCAACATTTGTAGGCACAACTCGTGGGCAACCTGTTCCAGCGCCTTACCACCCTCACAGGAAAGAATTTCCTCCTAATGTCTCATCTAAATCAAGTTACTTCCAGTTTGATGCCATTACCCTCATCCTGTCACTATATACCTTCGTAAAACATCCTGCAGGCCCCCTTCAAATACAAGAAGGCTGCTAGAGGGTCTCCCCCGAGCCTTCTCTTCTCCAGGCTGAACAATCCCAACTCTCTCAGCCTGTACATAGAAATGATTAGTTTGTTGTTTGTTGGCTTATTGCAATCTATTAGTGCAACACAGAGCACCCTGCAGGCACAAATTAGTGCTCGCCGCGGCGGTAAAGCATTGCAATCAACATTTCAAAAGCTATTGGGCAGGTATCCAGCGTTAGATCTCACCTTTTGTTGGGAAGAATCTCTCTCTACCAGCCTGCCCTACCCCAATTCACTGTGAGCTAAGCTCTCCCCACCCTGGCTAACAGCACTAATTAAGAAAGTTTTTGGCTAATTACATTTCATACTGCCGCTTAGGTTGACCTAATTTGTGTTTGGCAGGCTCTGTAAGGAAAGCTAGTCAGTGAAGAATTAGGCACTGTGTGGCAGTAAACAACTCAACGCAGGCAATCTCCAGCAGACACATCTCTTCATAGGTGAAATCACAAAACGGTGTTTCTTTGTTGTAAATGTTAGCAGCACTTTCCAGGGAAACACTGAACCGTGATTTGCTGTAGCATAAACACTACCCAAGGTGCACAAGGAAAATTGGTGAATCGTCCTCACTTCACAGCTTTCCCCCAGCAAGGGGAATGATGTTGGCAAAAATAACCCACGAAGCATAACTGGACACTGAGATTCCTTTTTTAACGTTCCAGACCCATCTTGGCTGTGGAGAGCTGTCTGCAGCAATGTGCTGCATGATGGTGCAGGCACTGTGGCCAGGGATGCTCCACCCAGCCTTGCCCTTTCCTGCAAACCTGTGCAATTTGGCTGGAAGGTGCAAACGACTTGATGAAGCTTACTTTCTCTTCAGTGCTGCCGACCATGAATCGTTAAGGAGAAGGAGCCTTAAGCTCCTTTCCTGGCTTACCTGGCATGTGGAACCCCATTGCAGTCCAATCCTGGGATCTTCGGAGGTTCTTACACCCACACAACCTGCTACTGAAGTTGTGCCAGGAATGACACAATGGCATTAGCTGTTCCTAAGACTGAACAAGAGTCCTGACATCTGGCTGCACTATGTCATATGAAGGAACTAAAAGGATCGTGCTGGGAGTAGCTTGCTGCTCACTTTGCTGAAGCACTGCTTGAAGGTCAGAAGCAAATACAGAGTCACAGAAATCTTGGTCAGAAGAGGCCTGTGAAGTTCATTGACTCCAACCTCTTTCTGGAAGAGGAACTGCCACCAAAGCTGGTTAATCAGGCAAACTGTGACTTTGATCAAGACTTGGAAACACCCAAGCACTCCAAAGCCCATCCACCCACCCCTCCCCCAACTTCCCCCAGGAATGCTCTTCCAGTGCTGCACTATGCTCCTAGTGAAAACGATTACTGTAATGTCCAGCTTGAACCTAGCCATATATTACACCATCTGCCATCTCTCAGAGGAGCTTGGTTTTTGCACTTGCTCCTGACAGGTCAAAAATCCTCACTGAAGTTAATATATACTCCATCCAGCACTCTCCTCCCATCACTACAGGCAGATATTTCATCACAGGCTGCATTCAGGTTTTGTCAAGGAGGATTTGCCCTTGGTTTCCCTTCCTGTCCATACATGATTGGAAATGACTTCCAAAATGCCCCATGATCTTTACAGCAACTGAGGTTAGCCTCATTTGGCTGCAATTCCTCCTCCCTGGGCTTCCTTTCTGCCATATATAAGAACAGATTCAACATTAGCTTTTTTCCTAGTAAGAATTTTTTTTTCTTCTAAGGGAGGTGCCACTCCCTGTGGTTTGCAGATCAGCAGCTGTTTATGAATTCCTCTAAAAGGCTCTCACCTGAACAGTGCTCTCTACATGCTCTACAGACTCACATCACTTCCAAATCATTCAAGATACCAGTTTTCCCTCATAGACCATATCATCCATATCCCTTAGAATCGTTTGGGTTGGAAAAGACCTTTAAGATCATTGAGTCCAAACATTATCTAACTCTGCAAAGTCTGGTGCTTAACCATGTCCCTCAGTACCACATCTAATTTCCTTCATTTAGACATGGCTGTCTGGTTGGAACATGAGAGAAAGGAGAAATAATTCAGATAGAAAATTAACCTAGGGAGATGATAAGAGTAGCTACCTTATTTTCACTGAATAAACCGTGATATTTTCAGCCTTTATTATATGTTTCAAAACTTGGTTATATTTTCCCTTGTTATTTTAGAACAGAAGACCTTCATTTTTTCCTTCTTTTTGGAGTAGAAGATAGACTAGTAAATGCTTTTGCAACAATAATGTAATTACGCTTCACAGCCTCACAGGATGTCAGGGATTGGAAGGAACCCAAAGAGATGATACAATCCAACCCCCCTGCTAGAGAAGGACCATACAATCTAGCTCAGGTCACAGAGAAACACGTCCCAAGGGGCCTTGAAAGTCTCCAGAGAAGAAGACTCCACAACCTCTCTGGGGAGCCTCTCCCAGTGCTCTGTGACCTTCACAGTAAAGAAGTTCCCCCTTGTATTGAGGTGGAACCTCCTGTGGTGCAGCTTACATCCATTACTCCTTGTCCTATCACAGGGAGCAAGTGAGCAGAGCCTGTCCCCCTGCTTCCTGACACCCAGCCCTCAGATATTTATAAACATTTATTGAATCCCCTCTCAGTCTTCTCTTCTCCAGACTGAAAAGCCCCAGGCCCCTCAGCCTCTCCTCATCAGGCAGTGCTCCAGTCCCCTAATCATCCTTGTAGCCCTCTGCTGGACTCTCTCCAGCAGATCTCTGTCCCTCTTAAACTGGGGAGCCCAAGACTGAACACAGTACTTAAGATGAGGTCTCACCAGGGCACAGTAGAGGGAGAGGAAGACCTTCCTTGATCTGCTGGACACACTCTTCTTAATATACCCCAGGACCGCATTGGCCTTCTTGGCCACAAGGGCACATTGCTGTCCCATGGATAACTTGTTATCCACCAGCACTCCCAGGTCCCTCTCCACAGAGCTGTTCTCCAGCAGATCACCTCCCAACCTGTACTGGTGCAGTTTATTATTCCTCCCCAGATGCAGGACTCTGCCCTTGTTGAACCTCCTTTGGTTCCTCTGTGCCCAACTCTGTCTGTCCAAGTCTCACAGGATGGCCACACATCCCTCAGCTATATCAGCCAAGCCTCCCAGTTCAGTGTCATCAGCAAACTTGCTGAGCAGACTCTGTCCCCTCATCAATGTCGTTGATGGAGATGTTGAACAGCACTGGACCCAGCACTGATCCCTGGGGGACTCCACTAGTTACAGCTCTCCAGCTGGGCCTGGCACCATTGATCACCACTCTTTGAACTCTATATTGTAAGCAGTTCCTAATCCACCTCACTGTCTGCTCTTCCATCCCACACTTCCTGAGCTTGCTCACTAGGGAGACGGTGTTAAAGGCCTTGCTAAGGTCAAGGTAGACTACATCCACTGGTCTCCCTGAATCTACCCATTCAGTTATGCCATCCCAGAATGCTATCAGGTTAGTCAAGCATGATTTCCCTTTGGTAAATTAATGCTGACTACTCCTGATAACCTTCTTCTCTTCCAAGTGCCTTTTTGTTTTGGATACTAGCAACAAGAAATTGATGATAGAAGCATTTTCTAAATCACAGCAAATGAATTTAGTGGCAGTTATGCTGTGTTCAAGTACACCCTCCCAAAATATAGAGCTTACTTAGTATAATTTAATTGATTCTTTGGACATGCAGAATGCATCCATGCATTGCATAGCTGACTGTGAAAAATACAGGAATCATTTCTTATGTCACTTTGCCTTGCCATTCACAAGTCACATAATGACTTGGACTTGATGATCTTAGAAGATGTTTCCAATCTCAATGATTCTATAGATCTATGACCACAGAGTAATATGGATGCTAAAGAACAGTTGGCATTTAGAAGCTGACATTACAGAATGTTGTGGGTTTTTTTCCTAGCATTTCCTTAATCTCTTAAATCCCAAATGTAGTTCCTAAATTTTCTACTTCCTGTACATCCAATGTAAATCTTAGATCCTATTTTGTTTCTGTCCCTTCTGATATCTGAAATTCATATCTGAGAGGACATTAAAAAATTAAATTGCAGAAGCCATCAAGGGCAATCAATCATACTTATCTAGATTGTTTTAGTAAACAGACTTCCCTCTGACAAATCAACCATGAAATCAGTTAATGGAATTAAATGAATTGTATGTGGAAAGCCTGCTCTGTGCTCTGTATGTGACCTCGGTCTTGCTGCTTTGGTAACAGGCATGCACAGGTTCTATGGAGGTCTGTGCTATGTCAGCCACCAAAAATTAACTGCCAGCTTTCCACTCTTCATCCTTCAGAGCTGGCTGAAGGTTCTGAAGCTCTGGCTGAAGGCCAGAGGTGGCTACACAATCCAGCTGCACAGTTCTCCTCTCTGAGCTCCCAGTGAGCTGTCCTGTCCTATGCACACTCTTTTCCCAAGTCGCAGTGTTGTGAGATGACGCTAGAGGTGGCAAGTCAAAACACAGTATGAGAAGGGCAAAACATTTTTTCAGTGCTGTAGAAGTGGTACATGCAGGATGTATTGCATGGATGTAAGTGGATTAGGTATGTGGAACTTACTGAAACTCCAGGTCTATCCCTTATCTGCCACACACACGTCCATCAGCTTGTGCTTCAACATAACAGTTACATCTCCCTGCAAGTAAAACCAGTAAAACAAAAAAAGAGAAGTCAAAGAAGCTGAACTGTGAATGGAAATTTCTGACAGTCACTGCTGGGTTTGTGAGAGGGAAAGAGAGCATTAGCAAGGCAGAGACTCTAAGTCTGAACCTCCTAGCCCAGTTTCTCAAAGAGCTACAGTTCATGGCTGTACCCATGCATGAGTGATTCTCTTGCTTGTGATTCTGTCACAGAAGAAAAGGAACATTTCGCTGTCCCCAGCCACTCTGTTCAGATACCTCCTCTTGTTAGGTTTCTTGCAGGGTTCACCATTTTCCTTTTTCTTTTCCCTAAAGGAATAATGCCCTGTTGTTATCCTGCTCCTGAACACATTCCAAGACAGTGTCAGGTGAGTGCACAGGATTCCAGATGCCAGAAGCCCTTCTCCCTTGCATTGTGTAGCATTCACTGTCAAGTCACAGACAATTACGTTATCTGATAGTTGTCAACATGAAAACAGACAGGAATTCTTTACCTCCAAAACTGCTTACTCAGCACCGTCTTCTGCTGACTGCCCTCCTTTCAGCCTGTCTGGCAGGAATGAACAGGGTGCAAAGGAGACAACAAGTTCTGTTTCAAGCCATTGCTCTCGGGGCTGAGCTGAGAAGCTCTCTGAAAAGATATCTTGCAGAGCTGGAGCTCTGAATTTTTGCAGAGCAACTCCCAGAGCCCAGCACCAAAGAAGACAGGTGGCCATGGAAAAGGTAAGTGAGAACTTTTATATTTCCTTAGCAGCAGTGCAAAGAGGATTCTGAACAAAGAATCCTCTTGGAAATCCAACAAAAGAGAGCCAGGGTATGGTTTAACAGCTTGCAGGTCATGCCACAGCCAATGTTAGGCAGCCACTTTTACAGGGCTGTGACAAATCTACTACCCATATCACCATCAAGCCCCAGATAACAGCCAAAAAAAAAAAAGGCCCAAATCCAGAATTTAGGTCTCCTTCAAAATGTGAATATCCACTATGCTAAATGTTCTAGGTCATCCTTGCATCTCTGCAAACAAATGGCAACAAACTTGGTGCTGTGGTTTTTTGTATTATGATTTTTCTATCACCTAACCCAAAGTCAGCTGATTTGTGTTAATTTTGGCTTAGAGAGAATCAACTACAGTTATGTCCTGCATTTTGTGTACCAGCCTGTGAAGGAGCTAGGCACCCCCTCCTGACCTGACACATCCATAAGGGTTGTATGAAGTCACCAGATCTGCTTGCAGAGTGCTATATTACTCAGTTTAAGGGCAGAAGGGCAGGGAAGGAGGCCATGCAAAACCTGATTAAATCAGCTTATGGTGGTGAGGATAATTTATTTACTGATATTCAGCCACAATCAGTAAGAGGAACAACAAGAACAAGTGATGACAAGACTGCTGTAGTCTCAAGAGAGGATAAGGTTTGATGTTGATGCTTTGCCACACAGGAACGAGCAAATTTGTTTTCAACAGTTTAACTCCAAGTGATTAGATGGGGTGAGACACATTTGTTACTAATAAATCATATATCTCTCTTCTCCAAAAGAGTATACAACATCTATGAAACATAACTGATCAGACACACCCTACAGGAGATACACCCTTCCTACCCTTGTAAGCCAGCGAAATCTACAGCTTCATCTCAGACCAATAGCATGAACCACGCTGGATGCTCAGCGCCAGCATCTCACCACATGTAAACCAAAGCAGATCTTCTCAAGGCAGTGGAGCAACGCCAGCTCAGATCAGATCTGCAAACCTCCATGCATGTATCTGTCTGCCTGTAGGAGCAATTTGAAGCTCTCTGCCTCCAGAACATGTGCAAAGCAAATTGTTCAAAACATTCGCCCCAGTCAGGAACAATGAATTCTTTACACCAAGAGCAACCTTTACTCAGTCCTCTCGCTTGAGACAGGCCAGAAAACGTCATCAGCACTTCCTCGGCGAAGTGCAACACATTGCCCCTGTCCTGGCTTTGCTTATCTGAGTTTAGATATCTGAAGTATATCTACAATTACTATTTGGTGCATTACTCTGCCTGGCGAGCAGGTGGAAACAGAAGAACCATGAAACGCAGACTATGTATGCTGGCTGTACAACAGCAGCCCGTCCCAAAGAATCCTTAAAACATGAAATCATGTAATCCTACTGAAATGTAGATTGTCTTAGCACATTGACCTGTCCTTCCAACCAAATACAATCAAGTTCAAAAGAGCTGTCCTGATTTCTTAGTAACTAGAGGGTTCCCAGCACAGTTTATTGAAGACTGCCCAGCTTTACATTCTTCAAGTACAGGTCCAGAGGAAGGAAGAATCATAGAATCATAGAATGGCAAGGTTGGAAGGGACCTCAAGGATCATCTAGTTCCAACCCCCTGCCATAGGCAGGGACACCTCCCACTAGT
>VWZE01018034.1:74149-102775 GCA_013396675.1 Eubucco bourcierii | reverse complement strand
TGCCTCCCCAGGTGCAGGACCTTACACATGGCCTTGTTGAATTTCATGAGGTTGTCCTGGGCCCACCTCTCCAGCCTGTCCAGGTCCCTCTGGATGGCATCCCTGCCCTCTAGCAAGTCGACTGTGCCACACAGTTTGGTGTGAAGTAAACCTGGGATCATTTCTCTGAGTAAAATCACGTTTTTCAGAGGAGGATGTTACTGTGTCTACCAGAAGGCATATGCCTCATGTGATAGCCACATGACATCACGAGACAGCACATTAGAATCACAGAGTGGTCTGGGTTGAAAGGGACCTCTGAAGGTCACCTAGTCCAACACACACACCCCCTCCTGCAGTCAGCAGGGACATTTTCAACTAGATCAGGTTGCCAAGAGCTCTGTTGAGCCTCACTTTGAATATCTCCAGGGATGGAGCCCTAGCCACATCCCAGGGCAATCCGTTCCAGTGTTCCACCACCCTCATGGTAAAGAAGGTTAGAGTTCATTACACCTTTATGCCATGGAGGCAAGGAATTAATGTGGCCATGTCAGGAATTATAAAAATAGAATGATTTTGTTTTCCTGAAAACCCCACCCCCAAACTGCATACAAAATTAGTTTAGGTTTATTTACAGGCTCAATTCGATCAGCAAAATCCTCAGAGCATGTTATGAGGGGCATGTTATGGGGGCCTACAGGAAGGCTGGGGNGTTCAAGGCCAGATTGGATGAGGCCTTGAGTGAGCTGTACTAGTGGGAGGTGTCCCTGCCTATGGCAGGGGGTTGGAACTAGATGATCCTTGAGGTCCCTTCCAACCTTATGATTCTATGATTCTATGAGCAAATTTAGAGAGTTAGGAAGTCAGGAAATGGAAAAGGCTAAGCTACAAACACAGCTCTACCCCAGTATCCATCAGGATGAGCAGAGAATTAAGGGACCAGCAGGCTTTACTCACAGAGATTGGTATTGTACGACGATCCTTTGCTGGCTTTCTCTGCTGCTCGGTTGCCTTCTGACACTACAAGCAATATCCAACAGTGGATCCAAATGGCAAAAGTCCAAGGTGGGTGGAAAAGCCACCAAAGTTAGGTGTGTCTCAAGCACTTCTTCCACACGACAGAGATTCATGGGAGCCACGCTGCCTCAGCAGTGGCAGGGAAGAGCCAAGCTGCTCGGATTTTCCCCTTTTCAGAATGGCAGCCAGGAAATCAAGGCTGCAGTATGCTCCAAGGGTAGCTGGGACTGGGTACCTTTTCTCAGATGGACCCTGGGACTTGCCAAGCTTGCAACTCTGTACAGAATGGTGCAGAAGTGGGGGACTGTCCAGAGGCAGGGACAGTGCAAAACCAAGAGCCATGTGAAAGGTAGGAGCCATCCAAAAGCAAGGACGGTCCAAAACAGGAGCTCTGTCACAGCAGGAGCTCGATCAAGACAGGGACCTGTCCTGTTGGGAGCTCTTGTCAAGGCCTTTTCCTCTTGCTCTGTTTATGCTTTTATAGACAAAGTGTCCATTTGCCATTTTATACTGGGCACAAAAACTCAGCCAACCATCAGCCCAATTCCCAGCGCAGGCTTCCACACAGGTCAGCACACGCGTGGAAAGCTGCCTGCTGCTGTGCCTCCTTCAAGCCTGCAGGGCAGGGAGAAAGCAGGGTTTGTGCCACCTTCTCCTCCCCATTCAAACCCACGGGTGGGGGAGAAAGAAGGAATTTGGAGTGCTCCAGAACATTCTACACCTAGTTTAATGCTGGAGAGGCATCCACCAACCCATAACAGTTCCTCAGAGGATGAGATGCATGCCTGCTATAAACCACCAGGATTTGCTGATCTTGCATCACAGAACAACATGCATTGGCTTTCCTGGTAGAGTTAGATAATGGTTGGTAGGTAAAGGTCTTTTCCAACGAAAACAATCCTGTGATCTCTGAGTCTGTGACTAAGGATCTTGATGACATTGTGTTTAGCATGTAGAACCTTTGAACAGGGACAAGCAGATATGCCTACACACAACTCAATATTTAGATATTAAGTAGTATCCCCTCAAAACAAATCAAATAATAAGCCTGAAATTTTCAGGCTGAGCTATTAGACTTCCTGATCTGTCTGTAGCTTGTTTTCTACTGCCACTGGCCGTTTAACAACTCGGGTAGGCAACACAGTAGCGTGATGGTTTGGTAAATACACACAGCTTGATCTTTATAACTACCTGAAGGGAGGTTGTAGTGAGGTGGGTGATGCTTTCTTGTCATTAGTAACTGAGAGGTGACCTCATCAATGTTTAGAAATATGTAAAGGTTGAGTGCCAGGAGGATGGAGCCAGGCTCTGCTGGGTGATGCCTGAAGACAAGGGACAATGGGTGGAAGCTGAGGCACAGGAGGTTTCATGTAAACATGAGGAGCAATTTTTCAAGTGAGGGTGACAGAACCCTGGAACAGGCTGCCCAAGGGGGTTGTGGAGTCTCCCTCTCTGGAGATATTCAAGACCTGCCTGGACATGTTCCTGTGTGATCTGGTGTAGGAGATCCTGTTCTGGCAGGGGGATTGGACTGGATGAGCTTTTGAGGTGACTTCCAGCCCCTGACATTCTGTGCTTCTGTGAAGTGACGGGACAAGAGGAAATGGCTCAAGCTGAGCCAAGGAGGCTTAAGTTGGATATTAGTAAAAACTTCTTCACTGGAAGAGTGGTGAAGTACTGCAACAGGCTGCCAAGGGAGGTAGTGGTGTCACCATCCCTGTTCAAGAAATACGCGGATATGGCTCTTTGGAACATGTTTTTATTGCCATAATGGTGTTGAGTTGGACATAATGACCTTGAAAGTCTTTTCCAGCAGAAATGATTCTGTGAGGAATTCTGTGCATAGATACCTTTTGCAAAGTCTGGTCTCAGTTTCTTTGCTACCTCTGCTTTACTGCAGACCATCAAGGACTGGCAGTTCCTGAAGCACGTGGCTGCCACTTCCTCCAGGTCCAGTCACATTTTGAATATTTGGAAAGGTCTGCAATGGGAGGAGCAAGTGATGAAAATTAGATGATTTTGTTTTCACTGCTCTGACATATCTGGTAATCAGGCTTTTAACTAGTCCCCCTTGCCAAATCTTAACAATGTGCTTAAAATTTACAAGTATATATTATGTAAGAAAGCACCATGGCTTACTGGGCACGTGTCTGCTGTGATACAACACACAGCCCCTCTATCCTTTACCTGGCAGACAATGAGGACTACAACATTAATCCTGCTAAGTGCTTGATGCAGCTTTTGTGAGACTGATGGCTGTGCATGGCACAAAATCTTCATCTAACCAGTGGGACCCTGAGATGCAATGTCCTGGCAGCATGGACCTTTCTGCTTCCACTTCCTCACTGTGGCTTTGCCTCACCAGGCGGCTGAGAAATGCAGTGAAATGCATCACTCTTGTAAATCTCAGAGATTTACACTAACAAGGGATGCAAAACCAAGTGTTTAGTCATAAAGAGACAACAGACTGAGAGAGGTGAGACCTCACCTGGAGTACCAAGTCCAGCTCTGTGACTCTCAATACAAGAAGGACATGGACCTGAAGGAGAAGATTCAGATGGGCTACAAAAGTGAAGCACCTCTCCTATGAAGACAGGCTGAGACAGCTGGGGTTGTTCAAGCTAGAGAAGAGAAGGCTCCAGGGACATCCTGTAGCAGACTTCCAGTACCTGAAGGGGCTTACAGGAAAGCTGAGGAAAGACTTCTACAAGGGCATGTAGCACTGGGATAAGGGGCAATGGTTTGAAACTAGAGCAGGTTAGGATTTAGATTTGACTTACGGAAGAAGTTCTTTACTATGAGAGTAGTGGAACAGGTTGCCCAGAGAGCTGGTGGAGGCCCCATTCCTGGGAGACATTCAGGCTTGATGAGGCTCTGAGCAACTTGATCTAGTTTGGGATGTCAGTGCTTGTTGCAGCAGGGTTGGACTAGATGACCTTTAAATGTCTCTTCCAATCCAGTGCGTTCCACAATGCTGTGAAAGCACCAGTAGCTCTACAAGGCAAAGCAACTTCCTTCCACAATCAAGAGGCAGTAAAAATGGATAGATCTCTATTGCCTTTTTATAGCCAGGAAGCTGATAACACTCCTTAAAAACTGTTCTCAAGAAGTGAACTTCAGCCAGTGTGGAACAACCTTCAATAAGATGTTATAAAATCAATTATTTTGTTGACTTAAAGTTTTACCATCATGTGAAACAAAAACATGAAGTCAGTGGCAGGTTTACAGTTAGGAATTTTGTAACTACCACGACTTGGCTTTGTGGGGGATATGTCAGAGAGCAAACTTCAGGCAGACTATGATCACAGACTCACAGAATATTAGGGGCCGGAAGGGACCACAACAGATCATCTAGTTCAGCCCCCTTGCCAGAGCAGGATCACCTGAAGTAGGTCACACAGAAACACACCCAGGAAGGTTTTGATTGTCTCCAGAGGAGGAGACTCCACCACCTCTCTGGGCAGCCTGTTCCAGCGCTCTGTCACCCTCACAGTAAAAGGTTTTTCCTTGTGTTTATACAGAACCTCCTACGCTCCAGCATGCACCCATTGCACATCACTGATGACAAAGCATGAAGAAAGCTCACAGAAATTCTTAGAAGAGCACAACACTTAATAAATGCATGTTTGTGAGATGAAGGGCTTCTCTATATATTTTCATAACCCATACATGACAGAGGGAACACCCAGTAAGAATCTAGTGCCAGAGCTGCTCAGGGTACAAATCTCATTTCAACACTTCCTTTTGGGACCAGCGCAGTACTGGTATGCTCCCCATGTGCAAGAGCAGGAGAAGCAGCTCTGACCTGGGGCTTGGTAAGCTGGTAAAAGGGCAAAAGGCACATCACCAGCAGAGTAAGCAGCTCTGCAGAAGAGCTAGAGTATGACCAGAATCAGTAGAGCAAACAAAGACCTGGTTAGAGCACATGATCCTTAATGACCGTTTCCAGAACACTTTGATGTCGTTAAGGAAAGAGTATATGAAGTCCAAACCAGCTAGTTAGTAAGTCAGAGTTTCAGAAGCATTTAAATAGTGAAGGAGTTGCAGAGACTGCTAAGATGCACAGGTAGCTATGACAATTTTCCCACAAGATGAGAAAGAAGTCACATGATTGGTGTTTTAATGTGTCTTTCTACACAGAACTGCCTAGATTGGATAAGGCCTCTAAGATCATCAAGTCCAGTTGTTAGCCTAACACTGATAAGCTCTTGGCTAAGCAACATCCCTAAGCACTAGGCCTACATGACTCTAAATACTTCTAGGGATGGGGACTCCACCATCCCCCTGGGCAGGCCTTTCAATGCCTGATAACCCTTTCGGTAAAGAAATTCTTCCTAATATCCAATTATCCAATCTAACCTTCCCTTCAGAGTGGTTCCAAAGAGTGTTTATTGGTACATGTATATAAACACACACAAACACATAATTGTGCAACTCAGGGCCATTTTCCCTTGTCCTATCATTTGTTACTTGGTTGAACAGACTGACCCCCACCTCTCTACAACCTTCTCTTTCTCCAGCAGGGCAATCACTTGCACACGTTTCACAGCCATGTTTTTGTTCTCTGACTCACTACAAGCATGGCCACAGTGTATCTCTATGTAAGTTGTGCAACAGCAAAGTTGGAATTTGCATTTTTTAGATTACCAGACAATAAGAAGGGGAAAAAAAAAAAAAAAAAAGAGATTGCACAGATATGCACCACCCTTCATTAGAGGCAGCCATACTCACTCCCACCCAGTCCTGCCCAACCAAGACAATATTGCACATACGCCTCCAGACAATGAGGCTACCACACCTTTTGCCTCTAATTAAAATTATTAAGTCAAGAAGGGAAAAAAAAAAAAAGCATTTCAGTCTGCACTTGTTAGCCAAATGTCTTGATAAAGCTGAACATGTTCTGCTGCTGCCCACCATCTGTTCTTATAAAGACTTCTTAAAAGCACTGAACAGGAAAACAGATTTGTCATCACTGACTTTCACCATTTTCTACCACTCCTGCTCTCAGGATTTTCTTCATGCAGACCAATAAACATTTGTAAAATAGGGTATTCTTTTCTTTCAAATAAGCAATTTTGCATTTGAGGTGTTTTGGGAGAGAAGATTCAACCCTAAGGCTGAGTAGAAACCTGAGTGTCTAGAGTAACAAGGATGTTTTTGTTGAGGACAGTATTTTAATGGGACAATCTGGCTTCTCCTGTCCTAACCTATTCCTTACACATTCTTGGTCTTTTCACTGTTAGATAAGTCACCAGAGAAGCACTGCAACTCCCTGTCTTTGACCAAGAGGTGCCTTTTCATAGCACTGCAGCCTCTGAGGCATCAAAACAGCCTGCGTGTTCTTTCCTAGCTTTCCTTTGTTGCTAGCAATTCAAACATCTGCATGAAAGTATGCCTTTTGCATTGACAAGTTAAAAAAAAACCTCACCCAGCCTTAACCATAGTACCCAGGCCTGTTGTGGTTCCCAGTATCTTGCACGTGATGCAATGAAGAAATTGCAGCTGGTACAATACATCAGCCTAGCCACTGACAAGTGCGGGTTGATAGCAAGAGCAGTGCTGCTTCTTAGTAGACTCTACATTGTGTTTTAAGTCTAGTCCCCACCTCCAAGCTTCCAGTGGGCTAGTGGCTCCAAGCTTCCAGTGGGCTATTTTGCCATTGGTGCCTGCCTTCAAAGCTTCACCTCAGGTACACTGTTATAGTCAGAAATCACAGAATATCAGGGGCTGGAAGTGACCTCGAAAGCTCATCCAGTCCAAGCCCCCTGCCAGAGCAGGATCACCTAGACCAAATCACACAGGAACACATTCAGATGGGGTTTGAATATCTCCAGAGAGGGAGACTCCACAACCCTCCTGGGCAGCCTGTTTTAGGGTTCTGTCACCCTCACAGGGAAAAAATTCCTCCTCACATTTACATGGAACTTCCTATGCCTCAGCTTCCACTCATTGCTCCCTGAGCTGCCATTGAGCATCACCCAGCAGAGCCTGGCTCCATCCTCCTGGCACTCACCCTGCACATATTCATAAACATCGATGAGGTCACCTCTTAAGCTCCTCTTCTCCAAGCTAAAGAGCCCCAGCTCCCTCAGTCTCTCCTCCTAAGAGAGAGTTCCATTCCCTTAGCCATCAACAAATAGACTTTGACTGAAGCCGGTGCTTGTCTCCAGAGACATTGCTCTTCATTGCTTGCAAAACAGGCGTATATCCTGTTGCTTGCAGGACCAAATGTGAGCTCCCTTTCCATAGATAATTACAATTGCTTCTTATTCTTACTAACTACTCTTCTTCCTCCTTGCAGAAGCTCCTCCTAAAAGATGAGTGGGAATCACAGAATTGTTTTAATTGGAATCTAAGGTGGAGTCCAACTGTCAAGCCCACACCACCAGGGCTAGAATGAGGGGTGTTTAAGTGGTACCAGCTGTCAACTTTATCCCATCACAAGGTGGTCAGGAGCGGCTGTAGGTGCAGGTACTAAATTTCTTAGGGCCTGACTTCAGGAACTAGAGAGGCCACTCTTGGTTGGGCTATTTTTGCTGAGATAAAGGCTGAGTGTGAAAATGTTTGAAATAGCAGGACTGTTTTAAGAAAAAGCCATTCAGCTGATACCAAACCAGTTGTGAAATTGTTGGTACTAATCCCATCAAAGACCTGTGGCATTCCAGGGCATGTGAGACCAGGACTGCTTGGTAAAGAGAAGTTGTACCTACTCCTCAGGTCAGCACAAAGCTCTGCTTGCTGCCAGAGGGACAAGAGCAATGACAGGATAGAAACATCTCTAATGCCAACTACAAGAAGAGTGTGATTGTGCTGAACTGCAGAAGCACAAGGAGGTGAATATGAACAGCAGCAGAAAGTCTTGAAATGATAACAGGCATATCTAGAAGCCTTCTAGCAGAGCATGCTCAAAAAGGGGAACTTTTTCAGTCTTCTACAAATTAACCACCACTTACAAAGTCTCTCTAGAAATTCCTTCAGAGTAGGTTTTCTTCTGCAATTTCTGGTATCATCCATTTCAGGTTAGACTGGAAATATTGTGAAAGAGGCTCCTGACTCACTAACATCCCAGACTCTCTCAGACTCTTCACTCACTCATATTCAAATCCACAAACTTCTCAGGAAGTACAGATACAAGAGACCAAAGATGTTACCTTGTAAGACTGAGAACATCAGACTGGCTTCAAAAGTCAGAAACAAACCATGCATCATTGCTAAGGCAGCTTCTAAGAAGCACATGGAACTGTTGGAGTGAGTCCAGAGTAGGCCACGAAGATGCTCAGAGGGCTGCAGCAGCTCTGCTATGAGGACAGGCTGAGAGCGTTGGGGCTTTGTAGCCTGGAGAAGAGAAGGCTTCAAGGAGACCTGATAGTAGCCTTCCAGTATCTGAAGGAGGCCTACAGGAAGGCTGGGGAGGGACTATTGACAAGGTCTTGCAATGACAGGACAAGGGGCAATGGGTTTAAACTGGCAGAGGGGAGATTTGGGCTGGATGTTAGGAGGAAGTTCTTTCCAGTGAGAGTGGTGAGACACTGGCACAGGTTGCCCAGGGAGGTTGTAGCTGCTCCCTCCCTGGAGGTGTTCAAGGCCACCAACCTTCAAGGTTGGAAGAGGAGGTGTCCCTGCCTATGATGGGGGGTTGGAACTAGATGATCTTTGAGGTCATTTCCAACCTAAACCATTCTATGACTCTATTCTATGATTCTATGCCAGATGAGATGAGATAAAAAGCAGAAAGGTGAGGGTGAAAATATGCATTTTATTGCAAGGGGGATTTGCCCCTGTTTTTTAGTCCACACATTGAAATGTTGGGTTCTTTTTTCCCATTCCTTCCTTGTTTTCAGCTGCATGCCAATTATGTAGTAAGGTGGCTATTTTAAGGTACCCAAAGATTTATGAAGGCAATGGGAAGGAATTACACTGACTGCAGATACACACTGGAGTGATCCAGGGGTTAACGTGGAAAATGTTAACTTAAGTTAACTTTGGAAATGGAAGTTCATGAGGTGTTACAAATATATATATACTGCATCCATTTCAGTTCCTATACTGCAGTTACTTCACACTATACCTTGTTATTGCAGCTTACAGCCATGTTCAGAGTTCACAGCTTCCCCTTAAAAATATCGGTAAGCAGAATTTTGTTTCAAGGTTCCCACAGAAGAAACCCTAAACCAAACCCAAACCCTAACCCTCAGCTTCTCAAATCAGTGGAGTACTGGAGTTCTCTTAAATTGGCATCCTAAAGACACAAAGCAAGAAGCTAAAGGGTGGGGGAAAAAAAAAAAAAACAACAAAACCCCACAATAAAAGATGGCTTCAGCTCATTTCACCTGCCTGGAACAGGTAGCAGCTCCTGACACTAATTTCTAATTTAGAGAGGAGTCAATAAATGCATGTCACAGAATGGTAGGGGTTGGAAGTGATCTCAGAGATCATCAAGTCTTACCCTGTGCCAAAGCAGGATCACCTAGGGCAGGTCACAACAACACATCCAGGTGGGTTTTGAAGGTCTCCAAAGAAGGAGACTTCACAGCCTTTCTGGGTAGCCTGTTCCAGTGCTCCATCACCCTCACAGCAAAGATGTGCCTCCTCAGGTTGAGGTGCAACCTCCTGTGTTCTAGCTTGTAACCCTTGTTCCTTGTCCTATCACTGGGCACCACCAGAAAGAGACCATCACCACCTTCATCTTGGTACCCACCCCTCAGATACTTATAGACATTAATAAGATCCCCTTTCAGCCTTCTCAGGACAATATGGTCCCAGGTTTCCCAGTTTCTCATCAGGAGAGATGTTCAAGTCCCCCAACCATCCCCAGATCTCTGTGGGCCTCCTTCCAGTAGATCACTGTCTCTCATAAATTGGGGAGCCCAAAACTGTACTCAGCATACCAGCTGTGGTTTCACCAGGGCAGAGTAGAGGGGGAGTAAAACATCCCCAGACCTTCTGGACAAACTTTGTATGTTTGCATATTCATATAGCAGGACATAACAGAATCAGGTAAAATATTACCAGCACATATGGAGCCCAAATCCAGAAAATGTCTTAGAGATGTGGCAGTGCCTTCTAACACAACTATTTCAGTGTCTAAGAGAACCCTGAAACACTCAAATAGGCATGAGCAGAACAAGAATGATTCTGATCCAGGGTTATTATTAGGACCATAAATTGTCATCTGGACCCAGAGAAGTTTCAATCAAAGTATTTTTGTAAAAACATCTAACAATCAGATGAAACATGTTTCTAGCTCAGATTTCCCAAATATTATGAGGCCATTCTTTTCTCAGTGGCCATTATATTATGGCAGAAAGAAAATCAGTGTTAAAAGGTTTATGGGTTTTGGGTTGGTTTGGGTTTTTTCCCCATCCCCTATTTTTCTTTCTCCCTTTTCTCACCCTTCTTTGTTGTTCTGCAACCTCTCAAAGCTTTCACATTGAGCCCACTGGATGGACCTGATGATCTGAAAGGTCTTTTCCAGCTGAAATGATTCTCTGATTCTATTCTCTGATTCTATCTTTGGCAGCATTACTATGGGAACAGAAGGAGTTGTGAGTAATGACAGAGTAATGTCTGTTCATTTAATTTTCTTTTCTACCACTTACATTTTGACAAAGCTCAGAAGGTTTAGAAAAGTTACAGAAGAATGAAAGAAAAATGTACACATTTGCTTGTCATGAGAAGGAGGGAAAAGTTTAACCTGCCTGAAATTACCACCTTGTACTTACTGAGAAAAGAAGAAATGGGAAAAAAAAAAAAACAAAAAACCAGAATCAACGTTTTGAACATGCAAAAAAATTTCACAAGTTGAAAAGGAAGATAAATACCCTAAATGGTGCCTTACAAGACAATTAAACTCCCACCTTTCATCCATTTCTTACTTGAATTGTGAGCCCAGCTTCCACATGAGCAACTTTCCTGAAATTCTGCATAATGCCATTAAACATTTCACCCTCATTTCTTCTGAACATCCAGCATCATTAAGCACATCTGACTCATCAGTGATGATGGCTTAGCTTGGGACAGCATTGGCAATTTCCACACCCAGCTTTACATCCTGGCTTTCTCTTGGCAGTTCTTTCTCTTGCTCCAGGGATAGCTCAGCAGCACATGAAGCTCCCTTACCACCCAAGTTTGGAGGAAACAAGGATTCATTTCAATTTCCTTTCACACACCTGCCTCTAATTTATGGCGGCTCGGCAGCTGCTCCTGGGCAGCCATGGCACCTCTGCAGCAGAGGCAAGAGCAGGGCAGATTTCCTGGCTAGAATATTAGCACATGCCATTAAGGAACTTTGAGAAGTAATGCACTCAGTGAAAACAAAATAGAGCTTGTCAGCAATCTAAATATTTGGGGGTGGGGAATAAGGTGCTACAGAACCACTCAGAGTAGCCAGATCATCAATCAGATCTGGAGAAAAATGCTGAGGAGGAGGCTGCAGGGAGATACAAATTTAACCCTTGGCAGAATTCAACACTGTTTTTGACAAAGTCCAAGTAAAAGAGACCCATTGCTGCTTTAATGGGTGCTCCAGCCCTTTGGCTCAAGGCATGCCATTGTCAGGCTGGCAGGGGTCAGCACACAGAGCAAGCATTAGGAGATGGTTCACCACAGCTTTCAACAAAAATGACATCAATCCTCTACCTTGGAGATCACACCCACAAAAAGCTCTCCTTGTCCTGTAGCAAAGTATGAAACAAAGCCATGGACCTCTAGCTTTGTCACTTAAAACATGAAGTGAAAGAAATAAGATTGTTCAGCTGGTCCTCTAGATTTAAAGTATTAAATCCTGTATTTACATGTAGACCCAAAGGAATTAAACAAATGCAGAAGAAGGGAACATTCTTTGGAGATGTGGCTGATTATTTTCCTAACCCAATGTGTCAGCAGCAGCCTAGATGCTACCTTTAGAAAGAATGTGGCCTTACAACATGTATCTTTGTACATCTAGTTCCTTTCAAACTGCTATTTGAATTGTATTCAGCACCCAACATATTTCCTGAGAAAACAACTGTCTGTTGGTACAGGAAGCTGCACAGGTGACAGTTTAATTTAGAAAAGAATAGCAGAAGAACCCGTGCAAACACCATGTTAAAAATGGGTTATATGAAACAAAGCAGGCATAGCTCTGCTCTCAGTGCCAAAAAGATATTTGTCTATCCTATATTTCACCCTCATTCCCTCAAGAGAATTTTCCCAGGAGATTCTCCAGGTCAGCAAGCAAGTGTGCTTAGCCAGTTCTGTGGGCCCCCTAAAAATATTCAGCAACAGCCTTTTGGTTCATCAGCAGGAGTTTAAGCCATTGGAGATGCAGGCAATGACAGCAGAGGAGGTTGGTAAGTTCTGTTGTTAAGATTTTGTACCTGGGCATTACCATCTCTAACTGCAGGGAGAACCACAGAGGTACAGGCAGCAGCTTGAAGCACCACAAAGGCTAATTTATCATTGTGAATGCCCTCAGCATGGTACATCAGGTGAGAGCATTTGGGGTTGGTCTTCTTTGAGGAGATAGTTACAACGTTCTAGGTCAATAAAATAAAAGCATCCTTCAGTGCTGAACCATCTCAGATAGAGAGTTTGAAGGGAAAGTTGCTGTCGAGCACTTGTTTTAGTTGTTAGTTAGGGTTAGTTAGACCTGGTCCTGCAAAGGACAGGGCAGCCACTGGAAACTGCAAGAAAACCAGTGCTGCATGCCCTGTAACCTTGTCCTCAATCTACTGTTGGCAAAACCTGAAGAAAAGTCTTAAAGCAAACATCAGCAAGTTAACCCATGCAAGGGGAAGAAACAAACAGGCAGGTGTACTCTGTGTTACTGAGGGATTTGCTGTCATGAAGACTCTGTTGTCCTGCTTTCACCACCAGGCTGTGACTCTCAGCCATGCCTGTACAAGGCGGTTTTGACTCGGTCGATTTTACTTTCCAGCTCTGGTCCTTCATGAGCTCCACTTTGGTTTGGATATCATAGAATCAGATTCACAGAAAACATCCAGCTGGAAGAGAATTCAAAGATCATCCAGTCCAACCCTCAACCTAGCACTGAAGGGTCAACATGTCCCTGCATGCCAGGTCCACACACTGCTAAACGCCTCCGGGGATGGTGACTCCACCACTGCCCTGAACAGACAGTTCCAATGTTTGAGAACTCTCTCTGTGAAGAAATATTTCCTAGCATCCAGCCTGAACCTCCCCTGGCAAAGCTTGAAACCATTTCCTCCAGCCCTGTTGCTTGCCACCAAAGTGAAGAGGCTATTGGAAAAGATCTAAAAGTTCATCTAGCTCAAAGTCACCCTGTAAAGAGCAGGGACACCTTCCACTAGACCAGGTTGCCCAAGGCCACATCCAACCTGGCCTTGAATATCTCCAGGGAGGGGACATTCATTGCCTATCTGGGCAAGCTGTCCAGTGTCTCACCACCCTCACCGTAAAGAATTTCTTCCTAATATTCCGTCTAAATCTGCCCTCCTCCAGCTTAAATCCACTCCCCCTAATTCTGTCACTACAAGCTCTTGCAAAAAGTTCTCAACCAGAGTTGCTCCAGGCCTGCACGTGGCCAGCTCAGGCACTCCTGAAGCCATGGTACATTTACCAAATTAACAGGTAATTCTTCCAGAGGCAAAGGAACTGACTGGTCCTATTTGCACAACATTCAATGAAGAATCTCTGTGTGGATCATGTAGGAACAGCATCCAGCAGGTCTTTGGCACCTTTATTCAACAGGACAAGCAACTTTTCCCCACGGCAGCCTGTAATCTTTATGGAGGGAACTACACACACAGAGCTGGTGCCCAGCTGCTACCTACAATGGATTCATATTTCAGTGCAAACAAAGCAGTGAATGATTTGGCTGAATAAAATGACAACATAACAAACAGATTCTCTTCTTCTTGAGTATCTGCTTATATTTGGAAGCATTTAGGGTGGCGAGGGTGATTTATAAGTGAACACTACCTGCTTCAAAGCATCTGCTTCTTTCAATTGAAAAATAGTGCCTGGCCTCTTTCCATACAGACTTGTTTGGGTTGGGAAAGACCTCTAAGGTCATCAAGTCCAACCATCAACCTAAGACCACCATTACCATTAAACTGTGTCCCAGAGTGCCATGCCCACATGTTTCGTGTACACCTCCAGGGACAGTAACTCCACTACCTCCCTGGGCAGCCTGTTCCAATGCCTGACCACACTATCCATAAAGAATTTTCTCCTAATATGTGATCTAAAGCTCCCCTCCAGATTTAAACAGGAACTGAGGCAACAGAGAACACAGATAAAGATTCGGTGGGATGTGGTATAATTAGCCCACCAATTATTAGTCCAAGACATTAGCCAATAATTAGTCCAAGACAACCAGCAAGATGCTGTGCTAGCTGTTGAGGGGGGTGGGGTGGGTGGGGAGGGGGTTTGGCAATGCTGAGCAAGGAGCTACACTAGTGCAAAACCCTGGCACGAGGGCACATAATTCCTTCTGTCAGCTACCAAAGGCAGAGCAGAGCCAAGTTTTCCTCAGAAGTGCACAGTGAAAGGACAGCAGCACTTAGCACAAGCTTCAAGGAAGCAGATTTGGGCTAGATCCAAGGACAAAGATGTTCACACTGAGGGTAACAAAAAAATGGGAAGAGGTTGCCCAAAGAGGTTGTGGAGTCTCAACTCCTGCAGATATTCAAAGCTCAGCTTGACATGGCCCTGAGCAACTTGCTGTACTGGATCATACTTTGAGCAGGAGTTTGGCTTGGATGACATCCAGCAGTTTCTGCTGACCTACATTATCCTGTGGGTGTTTCTGTGAGCACCTCTCCAGAGGCTGACCCACTCAGAGGAGAAATGAAGTTGTCTGGAACCAACCTCCAACTTTTCCTCCTCAAGGAAAAGTCCTGTCAACATCCCCTCAAAAAGTAATAACAACTTTTGCAGTTTCTTTTACAACTCAAGACCTGTTTGCTAAAGGCCTTTGGAGCAAAGCTGGAGGTGGGTAAATTCAGACTGGATGTGAGGAGGAAGTTCTTCCCCATAAGAGGTGAAGAGGTGGTGAGAGCCTGGAATGGGTTGCCCAGGGAGGTGGTCGAGGCCCCATTCCTGGAGATGTTAAAGGCCAGGCTGGATGAGGCTCTGGCCAGTCTGATCTAGGGTAGGGTGTCCCTGTCCATGGCAGGGGAGTTGGAACTGGATGATCCTTGTGGTCGCTTCCAACCCTGACTGATTCTATAATTCTAAAGTACTTGCCCAAGAGAAAACTATCCTTAGTTCCAGCCTCAACCCAAGCAGGTTCAAACACGTAGAGTGCAGCCACCAAGAAATAAAGATTCTGAAGAAAGGCTCGAGGACATGAAGGAGCCCAGCCCTGTGGTGAGAGGGGACATGCCAAGCTTTATTCCCCTCCCTGCTCTGCTGTAGCCCCCGGGCTGCAGCCATGCTGCCCCTGGTTGCTCCCTTCCTTGCCCTTTGAGTCACGTATAATTTATTCTGCCAAGATTCATCTTCAATAACGAGCTCCAAGTTTCTTCTCCTCCCACAGCTGGCCTGCTTACTTGGCTGCTCTCTTGGGAAACATACACTTGAGCTTCTCCAGGCTGAGGAATATTTAATTTTGAGGTTTCCTTGTGCAGTCACCCTAACTACCAGGCCGTTCACTGAGAAAACCCCGCATGGAGGTGCCATTACTATTTCCATCATAGCCAAGGCAGCTTGCAAGGAGCTTGGCCCCTGCCGAGCTCTGCAGGCAGCCAAATGTGCTCTGTGGGCGTTAGGTGTGCTCTGGGAACAGGCAGTGGGATGGGCCCCGAGGGAGAAAGGCTGGGAGCTGCCAGCTTCCTGCATCCCGCCCTTCCCAGCACCCGGACACAGGCATGCAGGCTGCAGTGCTTCTGGCTCAGCAGTGAAGCAGAGCTGGAGCTGCCCAGGGCACTCCAGGACCTGCCTTGTGAGCACAAGCAGCCCCAAGCTTTCAGAGCAGCCACAGTCTTGTCAGACCAGCAGTCCCCTTGGATTGCCCACAGGTGCCCATCTGATGTGCCCCCCTGAACCTCAAGCCCTGTGACACACCCACTTCACACCCCAACAGCTTCTTGGGGCTTCCATGCTCACATCCAGTGCTCTGCTAGAATCACACTTAGGGCATCATCTCGCTGCCTCATACTCTCTGTACTCTGCTCCCTCTCCTTCTGAACCCTTTCTCCTGAACCCTCTCTCCTCCTGAACCCTCTCTCCTCCTGAACCCTCTCTCCTCCTGAACCCTCTCTCCTCCTGAACCCACTCTCCCCCTGTCCTTTCTACCCCACCACGATGCCCTTCTGCCCAGGCCATCCATGCACATCTTTCAGTGGTTAGTTTCTCTCCATACAGTTTCCCAGCAGAGCTGATTTCCACCTGAACCCTCTCTCCCCCTGTCCTTTCTACCCCACCACGATGCCCTTCTGCCCAGGCCATCCATGCTCATCTTTCAGTGGTTAGTTTCTCTCCATACAGTTCCCCAGCAGAGCTGATTTCCACCTGAACCCTCTCTCCCCCTGTCCTTTCTACCCCACCACGATGCCCTTCTGCCCAGGCCATCCATGCTCATCTTTCAGTGGTTAATTTCTCTCCATACAGTTTCCCAGCAGAGGTGATTTCCACCTGAACCCACTCTCCCCCTGTCCTTTCTACCCCACCACGATGCCCTTCTGCCCAGGCCATCCATGCTCATCTTTCAGTGGTTAGTTTCTCTCCATACAGTTTCCCAGCAGAGCTGATCTCCACATGTGGTAGGATCGGTACTTCCTAGACAGGCTCCGGTCGTGTGGCCATAGGCAGTCCTGGCATGCCTATTGCTAAAGTAGCCCACAAGAGTTACAGACTGCTTCAAAGGGACCCTAAGGAGTGGACAGACCAAAGAGAAACCCAACCCTGTCTAACTCCACCAGCTTCTGAGCCCAGATTTTCTCCATCAGCTTAGCCTTTGCCTTCTGTCACACAAAATATCACTTTTCATTTATCATTTATCACACAAAATGTCACTTTTTTTTTTACTGTCTCCATACTCATACCAATAAAGCATTACTGCAACCCTGTGATAAGACTACCATGGACCAAAAGTGCCACCTAAGCTGTTTTAAATATTGAAATCTGATATTTGCTTTTGTTCTTCAGAGATTAAGATAATGCTGTCCAAATCACTCTCCTGTTGAAACTGTACCAAGACATCTTGCATGCTTTTTGAACTTGGAAGGCACATGTGGATTGGGAGTAGAGCACTGGTCCTCCGGGATCCCCCATCAAAGCTTCTTTCGTGCTGCTCACTTACAAATCTTTCCATCCTTGATCATTTGGACTAGGACAAGAAGGGAATGACCCAGGATGTGCGTCTAGGAAATTACTTCAGCACATCCTCACAGAGCATGTTGTGTGCCTACTTCTTCATTATTTTGTCTGCCACTCTTCTTGACAAAACTAATACAGCTTTGGAAATGTCTTGACTTCAAAAACACATATTTCAGGGGGAAAAAAAAATATTTTAAAGGAAGTCAGCTTTTTTGCACCCAGACTCCTACTTCACATTTTCCTCTTTCATTGTCTCATTTTTAGAAAAGACCCTGAATCTCCCTATGCTTCTTCTCTTCTTTCTCACTACAAGAGACATCCAGGTGCTGGGATAGGTTCAAAGAATGGCAGCAAAGCTGGTGAAGGGTCCAGAGAACAGGTCTGGTGAGGAGCAGCTGACTGAACTGGGGTTGTTAAGCCTGAAGAAAAGGAGCCTCAGGGGAGAGGATCTCACTCTCTAAAACTCCTGAAAGGAGATTGGAGTCAGGTGAGGTTTGGTCTTTTCTCCCTAATTAACAAGTGATAAGAGGAAATGGCCTCAAGTTGACCAGGGGAGGTTTAGGTCGGGTGTTAGGAAATATTTCTCTGCTAAAGAGTGGTCAGGCATTGGAAGAGGCTGCCCAGGGAGGTGGTGGAGTCAGCATCCCTGGAGGTGCTCAGAAAATGTGTAGACATGGCACTTTGGGACATGGTTTAGTGGCCTTTGAGTCTCTGTCGTGACTACCGCTTGTTCTTGAAACTAATTAATGTCTTAATACACTAATACTCTCCCTTTCATTCTGCTGCATTTTCCAATGAAGTAAATGGGAATTTTCCCATTGTTTTAGCTCTATAAAATGCCTTCTGGAGGAAAAAAAAAATAAAAAAAACCCCAAACCAAACCACACATAGCCATTACAGACATTTAATAGGTAACTACAGAGTACAGCTTTATAACTATATTTTATATAGAGTAATAAATACATATATAGTAGGGTTAACTACAAAGTTAAATAGCTGTTATAGCTCATTTTAGGAGGAAAAGGAATATTACCATTTTACTGGAATGATTTAACATTTGCTAGTGAATCAGCTGGAATGATTGAAGTGCAATGCCTGCCTCCTCTCCAAGCTGGGCTCAGAATTCAAGTGCAGGCTGAGGAGCTTTGGCTGAATGACAGGGAGGTTAACACATGGGCTGAACCAATCTGCAAGTCTCCTGACCTGAGCAGGAAGCAAGGAGCCAAAGGTGTTTTGCTAATCCCATAAATGAGGGATTCAGTGTTGGCAGTGGTGTTAGAACTAGATGATCCTCAAGATCTCTTCCAGGACAAACTATCATATGAATCTATGAATTTCTTCATAGAAAGAAGCACATCCAGTTCAGCCACTACACCAGAGCAGGATTCATTCAGATGTGGTAGATGTTTGTCTAATCAGTTCTTACAAAACTCCAGTGAAGATCTGCAGCACAGCCTGGCTGATACTTAACCACTAGATTTGGGGTTTTTTTCATGTATCATTTAACTCCTCTTTTCTGAAAGCCAGGCTCTTGCTTTATACACTTCCCAATGGGCATGTTAAACATTCAGCTACTCTTAAACCAACCTTTAAGCAGCACTGATGTTCTTCCACTCCACAACATCCTGGTTTACACTTGCTGAGCAGCTGCTCAACAGTTTCAGAAGAGCTGTTCTGCCAGCACCAGATACTTCAGGGGACTGATAATGGCGAATCAAGATTTATGTTTTTCTGTTCAAGTGTTTCATGATTTTGGTGCTCTTGGTTTGCAAGTGACAGTAAGTCACTGTGAGCTTACACCTCTCTAACAGTGACCTGTAGAAACCAGCCACCCACAATAGACAGTAAGATGGGTTTTGCACTCTCAGAAAAGTGAGTCATTCTCTCAGTTCTCATTTTCTCTCCCTCTAATACAGTTAAATTCACCTCTAAACCAAGGGAGAGAGAAAGAATCAGAACTTTATTTTCTCCTAAATTATTTTCAGAAGGTTGTTGAAGCTTTTCAGCATCAAACAATAAGATTTTAAATTCCATCTGAGATGTGTTTTGCTTTCAATAATGGCCTATTCTGCTTTTTACAGATGCCTGGTGCATTTCTTTTATGTGAATGGTCCTTCTGTAGGAAACTCTTGCAACCAGCCCTGATTTGGCATGGGAAGTGACTGCTCTAGTCTATGAGACAATGGGAGAAAGAAACAACCCACTCCTATCAACTTGGAAATCAATGCTCCTGGTGATTCTGTTAGCGGAGAAAACAACAGAACAGCAACTGATATCATCTTCTTAATGGCTTGGAAATTTATCTTGAACTCATTCCCTGAAATAACTTGGGACTGGATAGCCTAGATACCCAAGTAAAAGTTGTGTGACCCAGACCTCCTGGCTATCATCATGATTTGTTCCATATGAGATGCAATGACAGTGGTTCTGGGCCTCAAATGCAAGAGCAAGATGAGGAAAAATGATGGGGAGAGCAGAAATACAAACAAGCAGAGAACAACATCAGCATAAGACCCTTCAGAGATACTTAAGAATTTAAAAGTACAAAATAAATTGTGCTGCTCTCTTCTGGCCTGGCACAGCTCATCATGAAAAGAGTAAGTCCACCTGGGAGGAGCAATTTGTAAGAGAGCAGTTTAATCAGTTTTAACAGGGAGCATGCAACTGGTTGCAATGTAGGAGATGATAGGATGGAGCTGGGTTGACAAAGAAGCCAACAAGGGAAGAGTACAAGAAACTGAGGTCTAAGAAACTGCTCCCTGGGCTGATGCTAATCTAGGAGGGTTTAATGTGTGATATTTCTCTTCAACTGCTTGAGTAGATCCTTTGCCCTACAAATCAAAGAATGAGCAGAAGGACCGATATAATAGGTGCACTTGCTAAGTCTTGTAAGGAAAAAGGGCAGCAGTGAAATAACACACAGAAGAAAGATTTGAAAGTAGACAACTGGCACTTGATTTTCTTTGACTCAGATGTGCCAACAGGAGACTGGAAATTGTCCTTACAATGACAGTGAACTTCTATGAAAGTTCAGTGCTTCTTCACACAGCAACATTGCTCCTCAGACTATGACTGGGCTTATAGAAAGCACCTGGGGTCTTGGTGCAACACAGAAGCTTGAAGTGTTGGAGAGGTAGATCAAAAATAAAGAAAGCTTTGAGAGAACTCATGGCCTGAGAGCAATGGAAGAACCAAATAATGAAGCAAAGGGTAAGGACAGTGCTGAAGGAGACCTAAGCAAGAGGAAGGGAAATGTTCTTGAAGAATATCAGGTTGTGCTAACAGGCAGAACTGAAGGAGGGACAGGAAGAGGAGAGCAGTTGGATGAGGTGGAAACATTGTTTTACATCAAGCTTTCCTCCTGTGTATTTGCCATCAGAGGAACTTACCTTTCATGGTTCATGTATTTGTGGCTCAATTTGTGATACTTCTTAACAAAGGGCAACTTTGGTAAATGCTCCCTAATGTGATTCCCAGTGCTACCATTGCTGAGGACCTTCACAGAGTGGATTGGTAAAAGCCATCCAATTGCTGTGCACGCAGGGTGGAGTCACCGTGTGATGTTGTTACTGAGTAGACAAGGCAGACAGTGTGGGAGCTGCTGAAAATTACTCATATTTCAGTGGTGGAACTATGCTCCTTTTCCTAATACTAAATGCCCTCTGACATGCCAGATTCACTGGAGACTATAAACAAAGGTTTGTGACCAGTTTCCAAGGTGACACATAAAAGAAGAATTTAAAATTGTAAGCTCACGAATTTTGTCATAACAATTCTGCCAATTACTACCCTGATCTCATCGGATGCCCCATGTCCCAGTGCCAGGCTCCACATCTCTTGCCACAAAGCTCCATGACACTCCCAGGCTCCAGCTCCTTGTGGTCAGTCAGCATGACCTCATGGTCCTGAATCATCTTCAGTTCTTCTGCCTCCAGGAGCAGAGGTGTCCATCATCAAACGGCCCTGCTAAAGCAGAGCCTGATCTACTCAGAACAAAGGCCAAGCAGAGAAAATGGACCCACAACAAAGGAACTATCTCTGCAAGTTTGTCTGTGTGCCTCCCACGAAGGCTGACTGCGATGTTTTGCTACCTTGGATCTCAGAACCTCTCCCCACATCATCCAGTGCCCAGTGGCACCTCCTGATGGCTGACTGCTCCCTCTTAGGAACCACTTCTGAGCTGCTTGCTCATGTCTGGACTTACAAGCATCTCAAGCAGCAAAGCAGAGCCTGACGCTTTTCACTGCACAGAATACAGGATGCTCAAAGGGATCAGCTTTTTGGTGCCTGCTGGGATACCGTTGTCTGGAAAGTCACTGCCCAGACTGACATGTTTTGTTCTTCCCACAGCCTCACTCAGTTACAGCAAGGCTGGCTAGCCAGGAAGCATTCTCCTACCCTTTTAGAAGCCAAACAGATTAGCTTGATTTTCAAGGGTGCATTTACATTGCAAGGACCACGATGCAGAGCTAGCACTGAGCTGATTTGGCAAGTCCACATAACCCACCAAAGTCTCCTGCAAATATGCCAAGTGAGACTGAGTGGCACAACAATCACGTTCAGCTGGCACAACACTGAGGGCTGTATTGTGTTTGCTTCAGTGCTGGCCTGCATGGAGCCTCTGCACTGAGTTTCCCAGCTCTCTACGAGCTGTGGGAGTAAATTGTACCACATCAGCTCAGATGTCTTTGTGCACACCCTGAGCTGCTGATCAGATTCTCAGATTATTACATGGTAACTTAACTCCATCACAACCTCTGTCTTTTAGTCAGTGAGAACAGGTCCTGTGGTGACTGCTTTCATTTTGTTACAGTTCTGGTATGAGACACTTACCATCTCCTAAACTCTACTTCAGACAATGATTTTTTTAAGCCTATCCTTGAGAAAGCCATGTGAATCAAGCCCTCACATATCTGTACTTAGCCTGATCCCTTCCTTCCCTCCAATATATCACACAGTCTTTGTGAGAAGTGGTTATTAAAAAAAAAAAAAAAAAAAAAAAAAAAACAATTTTTTTTTGTCAAAAAAAAAAAAAGCATTTCATTTTAGTCCGATAAAATCATGATCTGGTACTAGATATGATATGAATAACAGTTCTGGCATCAACCTAGATGAGTTACCTTAAATTCAAGAAACCATTCCTTCTAGCAGGTCCTAGCAGAGCAAGGAACAGGCAGCATGAGAAAATTTGCCATCTTGCAAAGTTTTTGTATCACTGCCTCTGTGTTCTTGAAAAGCAGCCAGCACTCCATCCCATCCACTTGTAAATGTTCTGCAGCTATTCTCTTAATAACTCAAGGTTGATGGATGAGTGCAAGGTTGGGCAGCTTTGTTTGATAGCCTAGGGGAAAGAGAGAGAGAGAGAGAGGGAGGGAGGGAGGAAAATCTCACATGAAACAAGATTGGGGGAGAAAAGGAAATCAAAAGAATAAATNGAGGGAGGGAGGGAGGAAGGGAAAGAAACAAGTATCAGCAAATAGATTATGCAACAGACAAATAAAAAGATTGCACAATAGACTCTATATTTTAAATAAGCCTTCTGGAATGTTGTCATTGCCACCAATTGGTGTTGTTTAGAAGAATTCACTAGCTAATGCTGGCACAGTCCTAGCAATCATTTCATTCGAAGAGAGACAAATGGGTCTAAATCATCACCCCCTGTTAATGCTTAAAAGAGTGTCAGCCATGCAGAGCAGTATTTTCAACAAGTTGCATTTTCCAAACAGAGCTTTTCCCTTCCTTTCAGTCTCCTTTTCCCTTCTTAGCCTGAGCAGAAGATCAGGAGAATGGGCTCAAGCACGAGGTGGAGGGAAACTTCAGCTTTTCCCACACCTCAGAGTCGATTTGCTAGTGGCATTTGTTCACTGTTGCATTCAAAGATTTTTCAAGCCCACAGGAGACACAAAGCAAAAAGGTTTGTACCCCAAATCTTCATGACAGGTAAGTGAGATATGAAGTCATTACTGCCAGTAGACTTCAATTTGGTAAACATGGAGAGTGCCCCTCCACTTGGTAAATACCACTGCTGTCAAGATTGTGAAAGCTCATCTAAAATCTGTTATGTATTTACCTACTAAATATCAATTAATTACCTTCTGGTTGAAGACAGAGACATAAAATCCCTTTCTTTTCCTTCTCCTCTTACCACCAGATTTCCATCCATCTTTCCATTCCCTCTTCTTGAAGGTTCAACATCTTCCTCATTCTGTGATCACCAGAGCAGAACACATAAATAATGAAAGCATCTCTGTTCAGTCCAGAGAAGAGAAGGATCTGGGGAGACCTCATAGCAGCCTTCCAGTACCTGAAGAGGACCTACAAGAAGCCTGAGGAGGGACTTTTGACAAGGGTGAGTAGACACAGACCAAAGGGGAATGGCTTTAAGCTGGAAGAAGAGAATTTTAGACTGGATATTAGGGAGAAATTCTTTACAGCGAGGGTGGTGAGACACTAGAACAGGTTGCCCAGGGAAGTTGTGGATGTCCCTTCCCTGAAGCTATTCAAGGTCAGGTTAAACAGGGCCTTGAGCAACCTGGTCTAGTGGAAGGCACAGGGCACGGGGGTTGGAACTTAATGATCTTTAAGGTCCCTTCCAACCCAAGCCACTTTTCTATGATCCTATGATCTCAAATATGAACTGAATTGGTTGTTTGTTCGTTTGAAACGAAAACATGGATTTTGTAGTGAGGAACGTGTAGAAAGATTCTGGAAATCATGATTCCAGATCTATTACAAATATGCAAAGTTAAGGACAAAGAATATGGTCGTGCACAGGATAGCACAGATCGCTGGGCTCATCAAGTAAACCTCCAGTGGGAAGGTGAGCACCTACACATCCTTTTGATGTCTGGGCTGGGCTCAGTGTTTCACACAATTAATACACATTTTTCAAAGCCAGCAAGCATTGTATTCATGCCCTGACGAAGAAAAAGCACAATGGCATATGCAAAGGCTACTCCAACATGCACTTATTAAAATCAACATCAAAATGCCTATTGACCTCAGCTGGGATCAGCAGCCTCCATCTGTGTGTGTGAGA
Source organism: Eubucco bourcierii (assembly GCA_013396675.1). NCBI lineage: Eukaryota > Metazoa > Chordata > Aves > Piciformes > Ramphastidae > Eubucco > Eubucco bourcierii. Next base: position 78,456 of record VWZE01018034.1, on the reverse strand, counting down.
ACAGACGTCTGAAGCTGACTTGCAGTAAAAGAGAAGTTACCGATAAACGGAAGAAAATGTTCTTAAGGTTTTGCAGCCACACTGCAGCTTAAGGTCTGAGCCTAATGTTGGTTAAATCACTTTGTAATATGGCAGAAGCTCTGAACTCTTTACTGACAATGACTGCACAGAGCAGCTTCGGCAGGGAGCCTTTGCCAGATTCCCTCTTTGGTGAGAAAACTCCTGATGCTCCTTGACTGGGATCTGGGGAGGTGATCTTCCCCCTGCAAGCCATGTTACCAAACCCCAGATGTTACAGAAGACTGCAGCAGAACATGGGTTGCTATGAACAAATCTGACCTGTCCCCTACTCTCTGCCCTGGCCATCCATGGCATTTCAAGTATAATTGAGGCTCTTTATCTTTCAGACTCTTCACGGCCACTACAAGAGGCCACAGAGAGTTGCAGAGTGAAGGCTATGATTAGCTTCAGCGCTCTCAGCTGCAATCCTCTGAGGTTCAGAAATCACTATGGTAAGAAAAAATTCATCTGGGCAGAAGTTGGAACCTTTTTTTAGAGCTCTGAATCTGCAGAAGAAACTTTCCAAGAAGCTGAAGACCACCACAAACCACAGAGCTTCCTGCTTCAACTGTACTTGACCTCATCTTTCTCACAATAGTGAAAAGAAACACACCAGCTGGTACCCCACCAAAGGAGACTCCTGTGCTGGCAGGGCACATCAGGGCACAATTAGAACAGATTACACTGCCCAGATCAACTCCATGAAGACCAGGGAGCATATCCAAACAGCAATATTCTGAATGGGCCAGTGAGTATGGACATATCCTTTAAATCAGCAAAGCTCTGGAAGAGAAAAGTGCAGTGGTGCCCCTGCTAGAAGCTTCTGCCTGGCATGCTACTTCTGGCATCCATCATCTTCAGCTACCCATGAGGAAAATCAGTGTTGTCTGAGGAAGAGCTGAAGAAGTTACCCCCACTTTCATCCTGTTTGAAGCATGTTTTTTTATAACACTGACAGACCAAAATTGGTATTGCAGTGCATGGGTCACACCAGACAGACAACTTGTTTCACTCCTATTTTTCCATCTGTGCAGGCTGGGAGTAGAAGGCAAGACTCATGTCTATCTTTTGGGGTATGGAAGCAGAAAGGAGAGGAAAAAAAGAAAGGCAAGACTCATGTCTACTTTTGGGGGTATGGAAGCAGAAAGGAGAGGAAAAAAAGAAAGGCAAGACTCATGTCTACTTTTGGGGGTATGGAAGCAGAAAGGAGAGGGAAAAAAAGAAAGGACGAAAGACAAAATGTTGTCAGAGTACTGAAGTGAGTGATGTAATACACAGAAATCAGAAGAATATTCAGGTTGGAAAAGCCCCTCAGTATCACCAAGTCCAACTGATATCCTTGCTCTACAAGGTGCACCCTAAACCATACCCCCAAGCACCAGATCCAAATGATTCTTAAACATATCCAGGGTTGGTGACTCAATCACCTCCCTGGGCAGCCCATTCCAATGCCTCACCACTCACGGTGAAAAACTTTTTCCTAATATCTAACTGTCTGCTACTGAATACCCCAGTTAAGCTTCTGTGGAGATGAGTCTAGAAGGCAAGGGTTCCTTAATCCAGCAGCATGTTTAATTCATCCTTCATTAGCACCAGATTGAATATTATAGCACCAAGTCATCCAGTAATTACAGTTTTCCTTTTCAAATCCACTGCAGGCATCAAAGCAATGCTGAGATTTCCCCAAACCAAATCCACTTGCCTTTGTGCCTTTGTTTGAAAATGCATTTACTCCTATAAACAAGCTAATTTCTGGAAATAATCATGTGAATTGTGTTTTGTAAGATCCTGAAAGAGCTTTGACTAGTTCAGCTTTCAGATACAAAGAATCCTACTTGGGCAATAATAGTATCACCTCTCCTTCTAAAGAAGCCTGCTTGAATTGACAAAACATATATTGTCAGATGCATGACAAGCAGAGATGGTTGGGGAGATAGCACAAGCAGTCATAAGGTCTGAAGCTCAGGTAACTACCAGAAATTCCCACATAACTTTCATATTTATGCTCTATGAATTTGCTCTTTCAATATGACTTACAGAAGTTGCTCAAATCACAAAGTCACAGGAATAACCTGACACTGGGGAACTCTCCATGTTGCTTCTGCTTGCACATCACAGCCTTCCACCCAGTTCTAGAATCACAGGATCATAGAATGCATTGGGTTGGAAGGGAAGTGGGACATAGAAGGTTTCACCTTCACATGAGGAGGAACTTCTTTACAGTGAGAGTAACAGAGCACTGGAGCAGGCTGCACAGAGAGGTTGTGGAGTCTCCTTCTCCAGAGACTTTCAAAACCTGTTTGGATGCATTCCTGTGCAAATTACCCTAGGGGATCCTGCCTTGGCAGGGAGGTTGGAGTCAATGATCTCTGGAGGTCCCTTCCAATCTCTAAGGCTCTCTGATTCTGTGATTCTGTGATTCTGTGAATGGACTCTCAAAGGTCATCTTGTCCAACCTCCCTACAATGAGCAGGGACATCTTCAGCTAGATCAGGTTTCTTTGAAAACTGGAGCTAGTCTGGCATAAACATAGTTGTATATGGTGGCTGTTGCTGGTCTTGTTGGAGGGTTTCAATGTTGTGAAAATGCAAGTAATAACAGTGTGACAAGGAAGGACAATGAATAGTAGTGTGACAACCAGGGAAGTGATTGTCCCCTTGTGCTCAGCACTGGTGAGGCCACATCTTGAGTACCAGGTTCAGTTTTGAGGTCCTCACTCCAAGAAGGGCATTGAGGTGCTGGAGGGGGCTCAGAGAAGGGCAACAAAGATGGAGAACAGGTCTGGTGAGGAGTGACTGAGGGAACTAGGGTTGTTCAGTCTAGAGTAAAGGAGATGGTAGGGGTAAGTCTGGAGTAAAGGAGGGGTGACCTTCTCAAACACTGGAACAGACTTCCCAGGGAGGTGGTTGAATCCTCATCCCTGCAGGTGTTTGAAACTGCAGAGATGCGATGCCGAGGGATGTGGTTTAGTACCAGACTTGGTAGAGTCAGGTCATGGTTGGACTCAAAGATCTTAAAGGTCTTTTCCAAGCAAAACTACTCTGTGATTCTATCTGACACAATTTCATCACCTCAAATGAAGCTGAAGAATCAGCTAATGTTTATTTTTATTTTCTCACTGAACAAACAAAGAAGAAATCTGTTCCTCCTAATGCTTTCCTAGTGAACAGTCAGGTCTCCAGGCAGCACTTCTACCTCCTTTCTTGAGCTACAGAAGGGCAGATACCAGCCAAGGGGGACAAGCTGGATATTGCTCATTATACAGTCAAAAGGCCTACCCTCTGGCACTGGCATTTGGATGAGCCTGGTACATTTGGGGCCCAGTTCTGCTGCCATTGAGTTAAGAAGAGTTTTTGAAGGGGCACATTGAGGCTTCCAATGCATTAGTGCTAATGATATACATTTTGCCTGCACTACAGTCTGGTGCTTAAAAAATAAACATCTTGGCTTTGCCTCAATGTTTATCTTCAATGAATACCTCAGCTTTGCCTCAACAATCCACAGCAGACCATTATCCAGTAGCAACATATCATTCCATTAACTACTGTTTAAAATACATCCTCTTTGTGCTGCAGAGAAAGGAGTTGTGTGTGGCAAATATCAGGGGGTATGTGTATTTTTGGAATGCAAACAGAAATTAAATCATTAGGGCTAATTTTTTATCCTCTGGGTTTTTGTTTTTCTATTTCTCCTTTTGCACAACCCAGGCTCTCTCTAACTGGTGGAGGATTTCAATTGGAGACATCTGGAAGGCATCCAGGGAAAGCATATTTTAGAGCCATCCTCTGCCAGCGGATACTGCAGGTGATAACAACTGATAAAGGTCCAACATATCACCTGAATCTGCTTCAGATTGATGAGAGGGCCTTAGCATCAGGCAGGCATTGGGCTTCTTTGTATCTTCTAAGGAAGAGGTGTGAGAAGCTCCTGGTGATAATTGTTAAACATTACCATGGTGTTGACATTTCAATTCAATTGCAGGCAAGCCAGCAAGATACCTAGAGGTTTGCAGAGTATTTAAAGAAAGAAAGAAAAAGAAAAATCTCAGTATCTCCAGAGCTGGCCTGGGAGGAGCCACCACTGAGACTACATCACTCTGTAAAAGGCCCAGGTTGAACAACCCCAGCTCCCTCAGCCACTCCTCATCACAGCTGTTCTCCAGACCCTTCACCAGCTTGGGATGAGCATGTTTTACGTGATAATTTCATCTGCAAGTTTGCAGATGACACCAAGCTGTGTGGTACAGT
>VWZE01018034.1:63223-73806 GCA_013396675.1 Eubucco bourcierii | reverse complement strand
AGTAGCCTTCCAGTATCTGAAGGGGGCCTACAGGAAGGCTGGGGAAGGATTATTTACAGGGTCTTGCAATGACAGGACAAGAGGCAATGGGCTTAAACTGGCAGAGGGGAGATTTAGACTGGATGTTAGGAGGAAGTTCTTTCCAGTGAGGGTGGTGAGGCACTGGCATAGGTTGCCCAGGGAGGCTGTGGCTGCTCCCTCCCTGGAGGTGTTCAAGGCCAGGTTGGATGAGGCCTTGAGTAACCTGTACTAGTGGGAGGTGTCCCTGCCTACGGCAGGGGGTTGGAACTAGATGATCCTTGAGGTCCCTTCCAACCTCACCATTCTATGATTCTATGATTCTATGATTCTATAATTTAGAAAGGCTACCTACAGGGACAGCCCTGCTGATACTGCCCATCTCCTCCAGAACAATGAGACAGACGATGATGTTACCTGGGCTGAGATTAGCCTACAGGTTGCTGGTGTGGCCAGGCAGGCCTGGAAAATTTAACATTTGGTCATTAACCAGAAGAGGTGAGCTTGAGGTCCTCTGCCACAGCTCTGTTATCTCTATTAGGCAGACAATATTAAAATAAGCCCAAGAAACTTGTTTCAGCCTTGTGATTTAGCAGCACGGGTGCGATGGGAGGGTCTTTGTTCCTATTCCTTTTATGTATTCTGATGTGAAATGCATGGATAACCCCTTGAGCAGGGCCAGACCTCAAGTCACAAGAAATGATGAAGTACTCACTAATGGAGAAGTCAAGTCCCTAAGAAGGAGCAATGTGATGTGCTTGGCAAGCTGCACACAAGCAACCCAATTTTGATATGAGCTTCAGCACAGCCAAGTATGAAGTCCTGCATCAGAGGACAAGTCTTGCAGGGCATCCTCACAGGTTAATGGAGCCCTTAGAAGAAATTAGTCTGCGGGGAGGGTTGGGGGGGAAGGCAGGTAACCCAACAAGAGGAAACATTTCCACCAAGGAAAGGGACAGAGGAATCCTTGTATGTAGGAACCTGGGAACTCTGAATGCTGTGGACAAAGTCTGTAACCACTCTGGGTTTAAAAGCGTCCTGGCCACATTGGTACAAGTCAAGAAGAATGTCAATAGATTAAGAGGTTTCAGAAAGCAGTTCACTGAATGACTGAGGACTGGAAAATGTGTCTTACAGCAAGAGTCTCCAAAAGCTGAAGCTCTTCACCAGAGCAAAGAGAAGGGTTCATGCAGGTGTCATTTAGGAGTACCTGCATTTGGAGTGAAACTTTGGAAGTGGGTTCTCACCCACAGCTGTCTAGACAATCTGCCTCAGAAACAAGGCATGTGGTTTCAGCAGAGATGAGAAATGAACTGCTGCAACAATTTACAAGGAGTGGAGGGTAGATTCTTCATCACTGGGCATAGTTTAATTAAGCTTGGTTGGTTTACTCAAAGAAAAGTAATAGATCAAGCAGGAGCAAATGCAGAGAAACCCTTTGGTCTGTGTTATGCAGAAGGCCATGCAAGGTGATTCAGTTTGGATACTGGACAATGGAAAGTGGATATTCTGTGCTACATTTCCCCTTCACCCTCCATCGTCCTTCTGCAAGTCTGTCAGCAGTGGCAATGAAGTGAAGCATCTTCAGTGTTGCCTGTTGCCTTTCTCTACCCTGGAATAGAGAAGCCAGGAGCAGCAGGAGGGTAAGAGAGATGGGCAAGTCTTAAGTGCAAGATCTTAGCTTGGAAATTCAGGAATTAACAGCATTTTTTCCTCTGGTTGCATAACTAATTGTTGAGCAAGAGAAGAGAGCAGATACGGGCTGGTAGGATCTAGAATAAATTCATTAGAAATTAAGAGTCTGAGGGACAGCTGGAACCTTCCTACTCTGAGGAGGCTAGAGAGAGTTCTTACAGAAGAGGGTATCACTGTCCACCAACTGGCAACATGTTGTCTTTCTTTCTCTCTTACATACACAAGGGATAAAAACCAAAACATAGACCTTTACTTTCAGTACTTCTTGGTATTAAGGTCATACCCATGATTAGGAGAGTGCTGAGGTTTCTTCACTTCTGGATTTAGGGTGAGATCCAAGCCCTAAAAGGCAGGCAGTGGTCTGGCTACCCTTCCCAGCAAGTTGTCTCAAGCCTTTTGGGAATGCCTCTACTGAGGATGCTGCAGTGACCTCTCTTGGCAAGCTACATGTGTGCCGAATTGCAGGCACGTCTGTCTTCTCCAGCTACTCTTTGCACGATGTCTGCCAAGAGATGCAAAAGTGAAATCAGCTCAAAAGCAGTGCTAATTGCCTGCAGATTAGTCAGAATATTACCTATCCCTTACAAACCTCCCCAAATCCTCTGCCCATTTTTGCAGTGGTAATGCAGGGCTACCGTAACAGTTCAGCCAAAAAAAATTGTCAAAGAGCCAGTCCAGATTAAACATAAAATGTTTGATCCCTCAGCACTCAAATCTCTTCTTCCTTTAAAGAATAACACTTCATTAGAGTCATCTTCAGGGCATTAAGCCTCCCTTGACAATGATTTTACAAATCCCAGCACAAAATTAAGATCCAATCCTACTATGCTTACACAAGTGATGAAAGCTCATGCCTGTACTTACTCACTTCTGTGACCTCTCTGCTGTCCAGCCTGGGCTGAAGATGTATTTCAGCCATCTGAACCAGCACTCCAGGCTTTGATGAAATATTTCTCTCATCATCCCCACCCTAATCTGAAGTGTCTTTAGGACACTTTGCAAGTCCCCGGGAGTGTTGTAACCTGCTACTCCACCTTTATGTGTCTGGCCAGGTAGATAAGGAACCTAGCCCATGCTCCCATCTGGATAAAGCAAAGCTTGCCAGTGGGAATGATAAGGAAGCGCTGGAACAGGTTGCCTGGGGCAGTGGTGGAGCCTCCATCGGTCTTTAGCAACTAGTTAGACAGGCATCTGTCAGGAGTGATACAGCCACAGTTCATTCTGCCTTCCAACTCTGTTTTTTTCTGAAGGCAGGGTGAAATTCTGCTCCCGATGAACTGTCATGAGTATTTGCACTTTCCTTGCATCCTGGGAAACTGAAGAGACACCGTTTGGGAACTGCCATCAAAGTAAGTGGTTTGCAAGTCATGTTAATCATATCGGAAGACTATTTGGCCCTTTAATCTACTACTGTCCACCTACAAAAGTCATTGGGACTGAACCTTTAAATCCCAACACGTGCAACACCTTCCAGACTTTCACAACTCACATTATTTTTAGCCTATTACACAGTCCTCATGAGTGATCTGCCTGCAGCGTCTTTGCTGTAAGCCCCGAGGGAGGGGAGAGGAAGGGGTTCGTGGAGACAGAAATTTCCATGGGTGATAAGCTCGCATCTGTTTGGAAAGGCTCGTTGTGAAATACTCTCGGAGCATACCTTTTAAATGCCAAACAAGCACAGCACCACCGACACATAAAGAAATAATTGAAAGGCTGTGGAGGAACGCCAAGAGGACGTGGCTAATGTTTCACCTAATCTCACCCCCTCGCTCGCTGCCGCCGGCAGGCCTCGCTGCGTGACGTGGAGCTCAGGGCTCCAGCGGCAGCTGCTCCTTGACTGCCTGCACTGTCTGCCCTGCTGGCAGCAGGACAAGGAAAACAAAGAAGCTCAAAACATAAAGCGGCGAGAGGTTAGTGCCGGCGTGGCCGGCAGGACAGCATGCTCCCCCTTCCCGGTGGGGCCAGGGTTAAAGTCCCTCCTGAGGGAGGTCCTGCCTGGACCTCTCCCGGAGCTCCCCACACGTGGGCTTGGCTCGGCTGCCTCTCACTTCTCCCTTCAGGACAGGGCCAGCGCTGAGAAGAACTGAAAATGGAGCTTCTTTCACATCGGGCCGCTGTTAGTGGGGGGAGCAGTGTGGGAAAAACTTGTCAGGCTGCAGTCTTTCCTTTGAGTAAAGCCACATTGACTCCCCAGCTCCCAGCCACTTGTCTTTTCCGCACCGCCGCTCGCCTCCCATTTCACGCCCCCAAACACCTTTCCTGTGGCACAGAACACCTTATTTTTCAATAATCTGTATTAAAAGTACTTATCCAGAGGCCCTTCCCAGCAGGCCTGCTCTGAAGCTCCTGCTCTCCCTCTGCTACTTCCCGTTGCATCCTTCCTTTATAAAATTAGTATCACGAACTACCCAGGATACAAAACAATGCAGAATGTCTGCTATGGCTTTGTTGCTAGAACTGGGGGTTAGGTGATTCCCAGAGATCACTTCCAACCCCCACTAAGCTGGGATGCTGTCTACAACTACCTGAAAGAAGGCTATGGCCAGGTAGGGGTTGGTCTTTTCTCCCAGGCAACCAGGGATAGAACAAGAGGACACAGCCTCAAGTTGCCCCAGGGCAGGTTCAGAATGTATGGTAGGAAGAAGTTCTTCACAGCAAGTGTGATTGGCATTGGAATGGGCTGCCTGGGGAGGTGGTGGAGTCACCATCCCAGGAGGTGTTTAAAAGGAGACTGGATGAGGCACTTGGTGCCACGGTTTAGTTGATTAGATAATGTTGGGCAATAGGTTGGACTTGATGAGCTCGAAGGTCTTTTCCAACCTGCCTGATTCTGTGATTCTGTGCTAGCAGGTCAAGTTGAAAATGAAGGTGCCAAGTCTGACGTGTTCTATATGAAGGAATCTGGACTTACTGGAAGTGAGGTGAGTTAATTATTGATTGATCATATTTGATCCAGTTCAAGGGAAGTTTTCAGGATTGGTCTTTTACCTTTTTTAATATACAAAGAGCGGTTAATGGGGCAGGCAAGCCACGAAGCTTTTCAGTGTGTTTATAAAACACCTCTTCATGCTAACATCAGCCTAAGGGGCAAAAGTATTCCAAAAAGAAATAACTCCTTTTTTTTTTTACTAGGTAATGACCAAGAATGGGGAGTTTAAGCCATAAACCATCAGTGATACGGCCTTACAGAATGGTGGTGGTTGAAAGTGACTTCCAGAGATCATCTAGTCCAACCTCCCTGCCAGACCAGGGTCACCTAGAGCAGGTTGCACAGGATGGTATCCAGGCAGGTTTCTAAAGACTTCAGAGATGGTGACTCCACCACTTCTTTGGGCAGCCTGTTCCAGTGCTCTATCACACTTAGATTAAAGAAGTTCCTCTTTGTGTTTAGATGGAACTTCCATGTTCAAATTACCTCGTGTCCTGTCACTGTGCACCCTTGAAAAAAGAATGGCCCCATCCTCCTGACACTCCACCAGGGCGCTCAGAGGGCTGGAGCACCTCTCCTATGAGGACAGACTGAAGGAGCTGGGGCTGTTCAGTCTGGAGAAGAGGCTCACAGGTGACCTTATTGTGGCCTTCCAGTATATGAAGTGGGCTACATAAAAAGCTGGGGAGGGACTTTTTAGGCTATCAGGTAGTGACAGGACTGGGGGGAATGGAGCAAAGCTGGAGGTGAGGAGATTCAGACTGGAGGTGAGGAGGAAGTTCTTTACCATGAGAGTGGCGAGAGCCTGGAATGGGTTGCCCAGGGAGGTGGTTGAGGCCCCATCCCTGGAGGTGTTTAAGGCCAGGCTGGATGAAGCTCTGGGCATCCTGATCTAGGGTAGGATGTCCCTGCCCATGGCAGGGGGGTTAGAACTGGATGATCCTTGTGGTCCCTTCCATCTCTGACTGATTCTATGATTCTGTTGATAAGATCCTTCCTCAGTCTTCTTCAGGCTAAAAAAACCACATCCCTCATCCTTTCTTCATAAGAGAGATGTCCTTGTCCTCTAATCATCTTTGTAGTTATACCTTGGAAGCTTTCTCACTACATAAGCAGCAACACATCAGCAAAGCAACTGTCAAAGAGTAGAGAAACAGAAGCACAGATCAGAGACTGGTAGGAGACTGAAAGCAAACATCATAGAATCATAGAATGGTAAGGTTGGAAGGAACCTCTAGGATCATCTAGTTCCAACTCTCTGCCATAGGCAGGGACACCTCCCACTAGTACAGGTTACTCAAGGCCTCCTCTAACCTGGCCTTGAACACCTCCAGGGAGGGAGCAGCCACAACCTTCCTGGGCAACCTGTGCCAGTGCCTCACCACCCTCACTGTAAAGAACTTCCTCCTGACATCTAGCCTAAATCTTCCCTCTGCCAGTTTAAACCCATAATACTTTTTGAGAATGTATGAATTGACAGGGAAGAACTAAAAATGAATACATAATTTGGCCCAAACTAATTAATATTAACTGACTTTCAGAAGGCTTGGTTTTGTTTATTTGTTTACCAGATTTCTTTATGACCCAGCTGGTTTTCATTTTGCTTTAGTTGCATTTTGAGGCCAAAGTAATGAAACACAAGATAGCAAGTTTTTGTGGTTTCTTTGGGGCCATCCAGAAACAGAGTAATGGGAAACCCAGCAATAGGCAGGAAGGACTGGAAAGTGTCCACCCAAGCTCTGCCAAGTTCCACAGACTGACAGCTTATCGTGACATGGACTCTTGGGGCTGTGCAGCTGCACACAGACCTAGAGAAGGCACAAGAAAGTGTCATCATAAAACTCCTAGACAGCACAAAAGCTGGGTTGCCTTTGGAGGCACAGTGATTCATCCCTTTCTAACAACCTTTTCTCACTCCTTCCAAGGTCTCCAGGTATTGTGCTTCATCAGCCATAGGACTTACCTTGTGGTCAACCAGCACAAGCTGGAGACATGTTTCTGTGCTATCTTCCCTGCTTGAGCATGCATATGATGTCAGGAACTTCCTGGCCTTAACAGAGGTCAGAGGTTGCATTAGCATTATACAAGCTTTAGCCAATCTCCCCAAAATTGTAGAACTACCTTTATTTAGGTAGTTTTTTTGTTTGTTTTGTTTTGTTTATTTGTTGTTTTTTTTAATTCATCATCCCATTAATAACTTGTGAGCATCAGAGAAAGTTCATGGCATTGCCCTGGAAGGTGTCTTCCTTACACTGTCTCTCTTTACACAGACACATATGTGGGTCCTACCCATCAGTCAGCTAGTGATGATATGTAAAGTTTGTTTCATAGGCTACTCAACACAAACTTTTGAAGACAGTCAAATTGTTCTCAGATAACTGCTCTGCACAAGCAAGAAGAAACCAGAACGAGCTCTGAGCCAGTGTTCAAACAGGTTCGCTCAGTGTTAGGTCATTGGCATAAGAAGAGGTGAAAAATCAGGGGCTCACAGCTGTCCCATCTGCAAGCAGACATAGCACAGGCAGGACACAGAACACGCTGGGTTGGAAGGGACTTCTAGAGGTCTGGTCCAATCCCCCCTGCAGTAAGGAGGGACAGCCCCAAAAGGCAATGCTTAGAGAGCGACTTAGATTCGCCAAAGAAAGTTTCTTATTTTTTTCTAATTTAATTTGTGGGGAAATTACTCCCCCCCACCTCGAGTGCAGCTTGAACTCTGTTTTGTTGAGCATTGAAACATAGACTAGTGAAATCACAGAATCATTTGGATTAGAAAACAGCATTAAGATCCAATCATTGTCTGACTCTATCAAGTCCGGTGCTAAGCCATGTCCCTCAGCACCAGCTCCCTTCTGCCCGTGATGTACAGCTGGCAGCACTCACTACACCAGTGCTTTCTGTCTATAACACAAACCTCCTTCTGTGAGCAGAGGCACAGGAACAGCTCCTGCCTTCACTTTGCAGAAGGAGGACTAGTTTGGCTGAGGTCCTAAATCTGAGACAGGGCTCAACCTATAACACAACAGCTAAAAGTTTCACCATCTCTTTTTTTCCCCCTGTCATTTAATATTAAGTAGCTACTGATCAGAACTTCATATGGCTAAAGTCCCTTTACTTTCACATCTTTGAGGAGATGTTAGACATTTTGCACTATCTCTGGGCTTAACCTTATAAATGTCAAAGTGATCAGCTTCTGGAACTGTGCAGTTTTTAAGGACCCTCCATCCTTTCCTGTTCCTGCAGGCAGCTTGTGGTTTTGTGTCCGCCACAGGAAGGATGTGCCTGGGGTGAGTGGATACACCTCACTGGAGTGGATTCAGCAGGTAGAGGCATGCCATGGGGACTCAGCAGATCCCTGGGCAAATGAGGAACTCCTCTTACCAGCTTCACAAATACAGCAGTGACCTGCTTGTGGGACCCACTGAAACTTCCTATGCAGCTGGCATTTGCAAAAAAGCCTCTGCTTCATACTGTTCTCATATGAATCCAACAATAGCACAGGATAAATCCTTTATATTCAAATAAATCTGAGATGACACTGCTGGTTGCACTGCTGCAGCTTCCCACTCCCAGAGGAAAATTATTTTCTCTTCTTTTAGTGGGGAGCAGAGAATCCCAGATGTGATTAATCAGTAGCTGATGCAGAAAGCCAGGAGAGGAAGCTCTGAGGAAGGGCTAAAAAGTGAAAAATCATTTACAGGGAGCAACTCAAAGATGGTATTTTATTGCATTCCATTAATAGTTTGAAAAACAAATGTAACTAAATGTAATCTGCAATGGCTTCCTTTAGAAAGTTCCATTATATTAAAAAAAAAAAAATCTGTCATTTTGTAAAGTCAGAGTTATTTTAGTAGTTTAAAAACTATTTCTTAAGGCTGTTCACTGAACTCAGCACAACCTTCCCAATATTTTCAGGCAAACCAGGGCTGCATTTAGTCATACTGCAGAAAGCTGGAAAAAAATTATTATTAAAAAAAAAAAAAAAGTTTCTATTTTTCTGTTTGGCTTAAATAAATAAATAAATAAACAAACAAACAAACAAATAAATGGAAAAAGTATTTTAGTTCTGTGAATATCCTCAGGTTATAATTATATAGTCCTGTGTTGTTCTTACATGGAAAGACTGAAAGATTTAATTTTATTCCCTTTTTGTAGACCTTCTGTGTCTTAATTTACTTCCCACTTTACAAACTGAAACCCCAAGCATCCATAGAATTAGAGAATCATTTTGACTGAAAAAAGACCTGGAAGATCATCCAGCCTAATCCTTCACCCAGCACCAAGTCACAACTAACCTATGAGTGACTGGAAGCACTGGAACAGGCTGCCCAGAGAGGTTGTGAAGTTTCCTTCTCTGGAGACTTTCCAAACCCACCTGGATGCATTCCTGTGTGGACTACCCTAGGGGATCCTGCTTTGGCAGGGAGGTTGGACTGGATGATCTCTGGAGGTCCCTTCCAAACTAAAGTTCTGTGATTCTGTGAATCTGTGACTTCAGATTCTTCCTCAAAGATGTGACAATGACATTGCTGGCAATTTCTGATCAATGCAACTGAGTATGCTTTGCCTTTCAATCACTCATTTGTTTTTTTTAGGCTGCTCCTTCAATGCAAACCCTCAGCAAGCATTTTGAAGGGATACAATTGTTTCTTACAGATTCAACACCCTCTCCCAGATGCTGTGGGTAGAAAAACATCAAGAATATAAATTCTCAGACCACCCAAAAAGTCACGGGGGAAAAAGGAAGGAAGACTTGTGAACCTTCTCCTGATTTTTGTATTGTGAGCTTTATTTGTAAAGCCCAGAATCTGGACATCTGAGGAGTTTACTGTGCTCTTATGGGGAAAAAAAAAAATGTGCAGAGCAGTAAATTCACAACTTTCCAAACAAAGTTTCAGTACCTAAAGGGAGCCTACAAGAAGAATGGAGAGGAACTGTTTACAAAGACCTGGAGCCATAGGATGAAGGGCAATGGTTTGAAATTAGAGAAGAGCAGATTTAGATTGGATGTTATGAACAGGTTCTTCACCATGGAGGCGGTGGAATGCTGGAACACGTTTCCCAGGGAGGTGGTTGAGGTCCCATCCCTGGAGATATTCAAAATGAGGCTTGACAAAACTTTGAGCAACCTGATCTGGTTGCAGCTGCCCCTGATGACTGCAGGGAGGTTCAACTAGGTAACCACTGGAGGTCTCTTCCAACTCAAACCATTCTATGGTTCTATGATCTGTATTTCTTCCTATTCCATGGATTTAATGGTCTGCCAGAAGTGTTAAGGGTATACCTTTTTATTTCCATGAACTAAAGAATTTTAAAATCTCTATTTAGTCCATCTTTTAGCATTTGGTACATGTAGGGATGTTTCAACTCTTTTTTGGTCCAACTCCATGTCTTATAAATGTCCTGCAAGGAATATGAACTAGTAAAAAGACAAATGTAATTGTCTTCACTAGAACTGTCATCTTTCCTAGTATTTGCTACCACTTGACACTGGACATCTTACTCTATTGAAGATTTTCCTGTCTTTATCAAGTCAAATTCCAGTCACATTTTTCAGCAAAATAAGATAAATTGGAATTAAAAAGCGAGCACTCAGTGCAAAAAAGCCACAATTTATCAGTGTAAAACCTACGACAAATCAGGACAGATTTCTCTGAGTTCTGTAGAACTGAATCAAGGGGAAAAAGTCTATTTTGTTATCTCTTCTGAAGGATCACTTAAGTTTGAAAAGGCTATTTTAAGTTCTGGCAAATTCAGAATGCAAGCAACCACCAAAAGCTAGTCAAGATGCTTTGTTATGGCTTTTGGCTGATGAAAGGGCAAGGGAGGGGATTCTGCCCCTTTACTCTGCTCTTGTCAGACCCCACCTGGAGTCCTGTGTGCAGTTCTGGAGCCCTCAGCACAGGAAGGACATGGAAGTGTTGGAGCGGGTCCAGAGGAGGGC
>VWZE01018034.1:36449-63096 GCA_013396675.1 Eubucco bourcierii | reverse complement strand
AAGGCCTTGAGTGAGCTGTACTAGTGGGAGGTGTCCCTGCCTATGGCAGGGGGTTGGAACTAGATGATCCTTGAGGTCCCTTCTATGATTCTATGATTCTATGAAAATATTTCAGGTTGAGTCTACCTACCTCCAACATTTTGAATCTTAAATACCATGAAAGGAAATCCTGAAATAAAATAATGAGCAGTAAAAAGTACTGGGAAAAAAAAAATCAAAGTGACTACTCAGTATTTAACTACTTTATGAAACACTTCTAAATTGCACAAATAATTCTGATTTGTGAACTGTCTCAGTGTTGCTAGTGCAGTTCTCTCCATTTAAACAGTTTGTTCCTTTGGTTTATGCAGCCCTCTGCTTTGTCTCATCCAGACACATAGAATTGAAACTACACAGAGTGAAGCAGGAAAGTTTTGGGAACATAATTATTGAATCATTGAGAACAAATAGTTTTGGATGACCTTGTGTTTTCTCTCTCTCCTTCCTTTTTACTCCACAGGGAAAGACTTTTTGAGTGCAACTCTCAGATGTTCCGATTCAGAGGAGTTCAGTGATCCTTTTTGTTTTCAGTTTGCTGAGCACCACAACTCCTGTCTTATTATTCTAGCCTGACATGAATTGAGCAACTCAAAGTAATTCTGGGAACACTGAATTTGGGGCTGGAATTATGTGACTTGTAATATTGTCAACCCTTTCTTAAACTGAAGCTGTCTTTTGCAGCCACAATGGAAACAGGCAGTCTCTTGAAAGGATGAATCAATCCCTATGGACTTGGTTCTGATTTCACAAGTAACAATCAGAGGCAGAAAGGAGTCAGTGTTGAATGACTGTAAGCAAGAGCAGGACTAATTCCTACATTTTCAGGTAAACAAATATGCACATTAAGAATTATGTCCAGCTAGGTGTATTATGTTGGAAAAAGTCCTCTTACTTTAAACATAGTTATTACAACATAACTCTGGAGCTGTGTTTTTACAGTTATTCTTGTACATTCTGCAAACTTTCTTTCTGGGAGATGCTGTTTGGTATCTATGGTCAATTGCCTCAGCCATAAATGCAGAAGTTTAAAGCAACCAGAGGAAGCCGATTACATACATACTAATGATACACGAAGACCAGGTATGCCTTTCTCTGAATAGCTTCAGGTTAATAAATCAGGAAAGTAGACATTAAGACTGAAGAAAGCTTAGTTACATCATTGACCAGTGGTATGTGTGGCTCTCAAGGACCTGACCTGTGCACAGGCATATGTGGGTCAGGATGTCACAGCATCCTAGAATGGTTTGGGTTGGAAGGCACCTTAGACACCAACTAATTTCAATCCTCCTGCCATAGATAGGGACATCTACCACTAGACCAGCTTGCTCAAGGCCCCATTCAACCTGCCTTTCAACATTTCCAGGCTTGGAGCCTTCACAACTTCTCTGGACAGTCTGTTCCAGTGCTCTACCACTCTCAAAGTAAAGAAGCTCCTCCTCATGTTCAGATGAAACTTCCTATGTTGAGGTTTGTGCTGATTACCTCTTGTTCTATCGCTGAGCACCATGGAGAAAAAGATTGGCCCCATCCTCCTGACTTCCACCCTCTAAGTATTGATAAGCATTGATAAGATCCCCTCTCAGTCTGCTCTTTTCCAGGCTAAAGAGCTCCTGATCTCCCAGTCTCTCCTTGTAAAAGAGATGCTCCAGTCTCCTCAGCATCTCTGTGGCCTCCACTGGACCACTTCCAGTAGCTCCCTACCCCTCTTGAACCAGGGATCCCAGAACAGAACACAGTGCTCCAGGTGAGGATATGAAGAGGTATTTGAAATTTTGCAGAATGATGCTAGGCTAAAAGGCCCCAAGGCCCTCAGCCTTGCTTTATAAGAGATGTTCTAGTCCCCTAAGCATCCTATCTTGGAAGCAGGACTCTGGATTTGAAAGCTTTTAGAAAAAACACATCGAATAGGTGAATTAATGGAAGTGGGAACATGGAAAGAGTAATGCTACTCAGTCAAATTCCATTTCAAAGCTTGGTTAAATAGGCATATACTTATACCAAATCATGGTGGATGGCTGCAGCAGGCATTCTGATAACCCCCAAAGTCCTTTCTATCTATAGAAACACACAATGAAGTCTATTTAACATGGCCTTCATTTCAAATTGAGCAGACAAATTTAATAGACTGCAGCCTTTTGTCTAAGGACAAAGGCAGGGAGCTGTGTAAAGCTCACTAACACGAAATACTCATGAGCCTGCTTCTGGCTGGTACTTAAGGCTGTGCTTTACAGTCACGGAGTTTGGGAGAGAAATGCTGGACATAAAAATAAAGAGAGCAGGAGGTGCTTTTCCCATGTAGTCTATTACTTCCTGCAATTGATGAGAATTCTTCCCTTGTGCATAAAGGTCACCTTTCATTTACGCATCGTTTCTGTTTGGTTTGCTGAAATAGAATGCCCTGAAAACATTATTAAAAAAAAACCAAAAAACAAAACTAGAGGAAATGTAAAAGTAGGGGTAAAACAGAGTGTCTCATGGCAGAGCTTCCATAAAATATGACTATTAAAGGGAGTTGCCCATTGAAACTAAACTGCTCTGTACAGATACATCCTCATGGCACTGCAGTTCATAGACTGGAAAAAAAATGGCATTTACTGACTCCTGTTACCACACAGAGACTTCAAAACCACAGTCCAACACTGCTCACTTCTGCTATAAATGGCCACAAAAATACAAAAATCCCAGATTCACAGAATCACAGAATGGTAGGGTTTGGAAGAGACCTTTGGAGATCAGCTAGTCTAATCCCTCTGCTAAAGCAGGGTCACCTAGAGCAGGTTGCACCAGAACACATTCAGGTAGGTTTTGAAATTGTCCAGAGAAGGAGACTCCACAACCTCTCCAGGCAGCCTGCTCCAGCGCTATGGCATCCTCAAAATAAAGTAGTCTCTCCCTACATTCAAGTGAAATCTCCTAGGTTCTAGTTTTCGCCTGTTGCTCCTTTTCTTATCACTGGGCACCACTGAAAAGAGCCCATCTCCATCCTCATGACCCCCACCCTTCACATATTGATAAGCTTTGGTAAGATCTCCTCTCACTCTGCTCTTCTCCAGCTCTTCCTACAGCCAAAGGTGCCAAGTTCAGGCAGCTGGAAGGGATCTGTGCAGCAGGACACAAGGGTGTGTCAGCAATGCCAGCAGGGAAGGACAATGCGGAGCTGCAACTCCCTTCCGCCCCTGTCCCCCTGCCACACATCCGGATTCCAGGCACAAAAGGGAAAAGTAGGCTTCCCCTCCCCCTGCCCTTTAAAAAGCTTTTTGGGACACAGGGAGATTGTCCATTAGAGTGTCAGAGCTTTATGCTACCCATATCTGCTGCTAGCACTAGGTTCAATTTGTCACCATCTCCGGGTGGTAACTGCAGTAGTGCTGCACCCAGACTTTGTGGTAAAAATCTTGAGCCTGTTTCCTCTCTCCCTGCCTAAGTTTGCAGGCAACACCAAGTTAGGAGTAGGTGTGGATCTGTTAGAGGGTAGGAGGGCTCTGCAGAGGGACCTGGACAGGCTGGATGGGNCTCAGCACTGGTAAGGCCACACCTTGAGTTCTGTGTCCAGTTCTGGGCCACTCAATTCAAGAGAGAATTTGAGGTGTTTGAATGTGTCCAGAGAAGGGCAAAGAAGCTGGTGAGGGGCCTGAAGCACAGCCCTGTGAGAAGAGGTTGAGGGAGCTGGGGGTGTGCAGCCTGCAGAAGAGGAGTCTCAGAGGTGACCTTATTGTTGTCTACAGCTACGTGAAAGTAGGTTGTAGCTAGGTGGGGTTGGTCTCTTCTGCCAGGCAACCAGCATCAGAACAAGGGGACACAGTCTCAAGTTGTGCCAGGGGAGGTCTAGGCTGGATGTTAGTAGGAAGTTCTTGACAGAGAGAGTGATTGGCATTGGAATGGGTTGCCCAGGGAGGTGATGGAGCCACAGTCCCTGGAGGTGTTCAAGAAAAGCCTGGATGGGGCACTTAGTGCCATGGTCTAGTTGATCGGATGAGCTTGGAGGTCTCTTCCAACCTGGTTAATGCTATGATTCTATAATTCTACTATTTCTATACTACAGATGAAGGAGTTTGTCACTTTCAGGCAAAGGAGCTGTGACTCTGCAGTCAAGGGAATCTATTTTGTAGAGTCACAAAATTTTAGAACTGTGGAACTGTGTCTGCTGGAAAAGACCACTAAGATCCATCAAGTCCAACCACTACCTAATTCTACATTTCTAGGGTAATGTTACATAGAGTCATAGAATGCATTGGGTTGGAAGGGACCTTCAAAGGTCATCTTGTCAATCCCCTTGCAGTGAGAAGAGACATCTTTGACTAGATCAGGTTGCTCAGAGCCACATCAAGTTTGGCCTTGAATGACTCCAGGGATGGGGCCTCAACCACATCTCTGGGCAACCTGTTCCAGTATTTCACTGCCCTCATTGTGAAGAGCTTCCTTCTAATGTCCAACACAGACTGTTATATACATCCTAGATGCAATTTTGCCTCCTCTTCCTACTGGATGCATTTTTTTCCTTTTCTTGCTTTTCCTTATTTTTTTTTTCCATCTGTTTTGTTTCCACTTTAAAGAAAGGGGGTGGGGTGTGTTATTTCCTTTTTAATATATTTATTTAGTGGATTTTAAACAAATTCAAAATATCCATAACACTCAGTTTACCATTCAGGATATTTCCCAGTCAAGGAAACACTCAGCACTGTTCCATAGCACATCTGTATGCCTGGGACTTAGAATTCATTATTCTTAAGTAAGGCTTCAATCAGACAGTGGTGTCTGTGGTGAGGTGACAGCACTGGAGGTAGCTCTGTGCCCTCTGGAAATGCTTCAGTTTGACCACCCTATTCCCATAGGATGTTTGAAGGCCAGAAAGATCAGCAAGTCCAAGTGAGGTATGGAGAAAACAAGCCTCCCTAGCTGAAATTCAGGACAGTCTCTGCAATTGTCTGTTTGTGGTTTTATGTTGAGAGACCCACATCAGACAAAACACTAAGTTCCCTAATTCTGATTTTAGGTTCCTAATTTATGCCTAGTTCCTGAAAAATGAAAAGTCTAAATGTCCTGTTCATTTTGACTCATGGTACTCAAAACTCTGTGTGTGTGTGTGTGTGTGTGTGTGTGTGTGTAAATAAATAATGCTGCTTTATTTTTTTTTTCCCCAGTGGAAAACTACAATAATTGGATAACAATTCTCTCTTTTTTTGTTGTTGTTGTTGGGTTCCTCCATTCTCACTCAGACCCAACATACCCCACGTTCTGCCACCATGAACAAAAGCAAAGCTGAGCACTGCAGCTTCAGCCCTGGGGTGGTGCAATACCCACAGCCATGAGAGAAGTCTCTAGAGAAGAGGAGGTCTCAAATTTGCTTGCTCCCCTAATGCACCTCGTCTTGCATTTCCTATCTTCACACACAGCCAATTCCCAGATGGTCAAAGGGCTCACACAAAGGAAACTGAGCACTGAAAGAAGTTTCCTGTCTAACATAGCTCTGCATCTTGTGAAACTGCATTGCACAGAGACAGAGAGTCTGTGACAGACTCACAGCACAGAGAACAATGTTAGATATTTGTAAAGCATATCACCTTCCAAACTTTCCAGTGAGAAACTGTGTCTGTAACTTTAATATTATTTCATGTATTGGCATCATCCACTGCTGATCCTGACCTTTTAGAAAACCTCATGGGGCATGAAGAACATCTGTAAATGATTTTTAAATAGGAGGTGTGCCTGTGTTGGTCCCATCTGAGGGGTTTCTCAGCAGCTGCCTCTTGTGCACAGTGAGATGTTAAACTATGCATGCACTAGATGATTTTAAGGTCTTTTCCAAGCAGGTGATTCCACATTCTATGATTCTGTGATTCCATTACCAAGGAAGAACTCCTGGAAGAGGTCAGCAAGCAGGCAGGTAGTCGCAAAGTGCAGTTCACCTTGGGGAATGAAAAGACAATGAGGGCTTCTCCACAGGGAGATGGACTTTCACTCTCTTTGACCCTTTTGATCCTTTGGTCTGGAGAAGAGAAGACTGAGAGGGGATTTAATAAATGTTTATAAATATCTGAGGGCTGGGGGTCAGGAGGGGGGGGACAGGCTCTGCTCAATGCTGCCTGCAATAGAACAAGGAGTAATGGATGTAAGCTGCAGCACAGGAGGTTCCAGCTCAACACAAGGGGGAACTTCTTTACTGTAAGTGTGACAGAGCACTGGGAGAGGCTCCCCAGAGAGGTCGTGGAGTCTTCTTCTCTGATGACTTTCAAAGCCCATGTGGATGCGTTCCTCTGCAACCTGAGCTAGATTGTATGGTCCTTCTCTGGCAGGGGGGTTGGTCTCTTCCAGCCCCTGACATCCTGTGATCCATGTGCAGCTCATGGGGAGCAAAGGAATAAACAATGCACCCAGTTCAAGACATTTGTCTTCTGAGATACGCTAACCATCCCTGGCCACGTGTTCAATGTCCTTGGAGCTGCTGGACATGCCTTTACTTAGAGTAGAAATGAGCTACAGGGCAAATCCCCCAGGATCAATCCACTCCTGTGGATCCTTTTACTCTGTCAAGTTGACTCTACCTCTGCTAATGCTCAACATCCGCATCTTTAGCTCCACTTAACCTTCTTACTGAAATTCCCCTTCTAAATAAAAACCTGTGTTCCCTGGTAGACGTATGAATGCCTCTCTTCACAGGCACAGCAAAGTTCTGCTGCCACGCTCACGTCGCAGCATACTGCCTCTCTTCAGACCAGGACCCATTCAAAAAGGACTTCTTGTTTGTCTTGCCCCACAAGTTTTCAGGCACTGGAATGAGCTGCCCAGGGAGGTGGTTGAGTCACCAACTCTGGATGTGTTTAAGGGTCATTTGGATGTGGTGCTTAGGGATATGGTTTAGGGTGAATCTTGTAGAGTAGGGTTATAGGTTGGACTTGGTGATCCTGAGGGGCTTTGCCAACCTGGATGTTTCTGTGATTCTGAGTTTCCTTCTTACCTTTCCTTGCAGGCTTTACTATTTTTCTTCCTGCTCTCTGCTGCCTCAGCTGGGACCCTATCTCTCCTACCCACATCCAATTGCAAGAGAAGGGAAAAAGATTGTCTGCAAACAGGAGAAAACACATTGTCTCTGCTTGCCACAGGGATACTCAGTGTTGTAACCAGCAAGTTCAGATTTATTATTGTTTTTAATTCATAGAATTGTAGACTCACAGAATGCATTGAGTTGGAAGGAGCCCTTGAAGTTCATCTGCCCCTGCGGTAAGCAGGGACATCTTTAACTAGATCAGGTTGCTCAGGGCCCTGTCAAGCCTGACCTTGAATGCTTTCAGGGATGGGGCCTCCATCACCTCCCTGGCCAACCTGTTCCAGAGTTCCATCACCCTCACAGCTTCTTCTTAATGTCCAATCCTGCTCTAAGTTTAAAACCATTGCCCCCTGTCCCACTGCTATAAGCTCTACTAAAGAGTCCCTCCTCAGCTTTCTTGTAGGTCTCCCCTAAGCCTTCTCTTCTCCAGGCTGAACAACTCCAGTTCTCTCAGTCTGTCTTTTTAGGAGAGGTGCTCCAGCCTTCATCTTTGTGACCCTCCTCTGGACCCTCTCCATTGGGTCCATGTCCTTCTTGTGTTAAGGGCCCCAGAGCTGGATGCAGCAATCCAGGTGACATCCCACCAGAGCAGAATGGCAGAATCTCCTCTCAGTATGCTGTCCACAGAGATTGCAGCTTCATGTTCTGAAAAGCACTCATATTTAGAAGCCAGTTTGCAATCATTGGACAGGAAAATAGGCAACTTGTTTTGACAAAAAAGGTAATAGCTTTGCAGCTTTGGCATTTGGGGAGTATATGACCTGATGTAGTTATTATTTTCCTTTTTATTCTTTTCTCATTTGGTTTCTATCTCCACATTTATTTCTTGTTATATCTTCCTTTTAATTCCCCTTCTCAGCTTTTAATTTTTTTTTTGTTTGTTTGTTTAGATAATTTTTTTTCCTGAAGCTTAAAAAAAATAATCAGGGACTTGCAAGTATTTTCCTTTGTGAAGATCACACAGCGGTTGGCATCAGGCTGCCTCTTTAGAAAGAGACAACTTGTGTTCCTCTGACACCAGCAGCAGAAAGTAGGAGGTAAGAACATGCACAACTGGAGCCTGGGCAGCCTCCCATCCTCTGCAGACATCTGCACCGTTCCATGTAGGGGTTTGCAATAAACCAAAGTGCCCTGATGGAGCCTAATCCATAGTTTATTTTTATTTTGCCCATCTTTCTGGGCAGTCTTCCTGTACCAGAGCAGTTCAGTGATACCATCTGCATCCTTTAAGGCTGGCATTTCAGCTCCATGGGTTCCATTTTCCATGTCAAGTTTCCAGTTCAGACTGTGCTGCTGAACACCTTCAAGGCTTCCATAAAATTGCACCAGAAGCTGATCAGTGATTTAAGCTCCCACTCACAGAAATCACATTCTTAAAGCTGTCTGGTGTGATGCAATGCCTGTAAACTCTCTGAAGGTCCATGGGCAATAAGATGACAATTGCTACAAGAATAAGGCATACTAGGCAGATAAAGAATCTCTCCCTCGATCCCATTCAAGAGTAATGGGGTGAATATTAATAGCAGAGGCTTCAGGGACATTTTATGGCTGAAGACTGGTGAAAGAGCAACTCCTCTCTTTTTCTGGCCTAATAAATATTTAATTCAAAAGGGAACTGCTGCTACAGGAGAGAGTTAATAGCTTGGCACGTTGAGTATTCTCCTGAGATACATCACTGGCTTTAGTTCCTTCCCTGGGCAAGGCAAAGCCCACGTATTTGAGTGTGGCAAAGACAGAAGTTCAGTGTGAACCTCTTCTGAACCAAAAGAGGACTGTGAACACCAATGCAGCTTTTTAACAAGGGCAAAACAAGCAAAGGAAAAATCCCCAGTCCATTCTGTATTCCGCTGGGTTTTGGTGGTTAGGAGATGAGAGCGACTGCAGAAAGAGGATATAAATATAAAGTTATATAAAACAATTGTTTTACAAACTCATAATTTTACTGTTAGGGCTACAATCATCTTAATTAAAAATACTGGCAATTCCTGCAGCTATGTCTGCAGTCAGGCAGCTGCAGTACTCAATCCTATAGAGCAACACTGAATTGCATCTGGGGAGGTCCAAAAAAATTGATAAGTGAAAACATAAAATGGACAGAAAAAGGCTGTAAAAGAAACCACTGAACAAAGCAGAGCCATAAGGAATCAATTGTGATTACTCTTTCCATAACTGGGATCACAATAATAAGCAACAATGAAGTACTGGAGCCATTAAATACATCAGCCACATTTGTGAGGTCCTATTTTAGTGGCACACTTAATTTCCTTGTAACTATCCTATACTAACGTCAAAAATGGGAACAAAAAAACCCTCATAGTAATTATGAATACAGAGCTGAAGTCTCATCCCTCCAGCTTGCAGGGAATATAAAAACTGGTGTTGAGTGATCTCAGCACTGTCCAGTGTGAAATATTAGTGGTCAGGTACCTGTTTGTAAATACCTGTACAGGCAAAATTGCAGCCCTTGCCTTCCCAAATCCACTAAGAGCTCCATGCAATACAAATAACAACTGCATATAGAGTCTGGAACAGCACAAGCACTTGGGCTCCACCACCTACTACACAGTCTTTTGGTGTATTTGAGTTATTCTGCTTGTAAAGAGCTTTAGCCAAGTAGTATGGACCAGCAGAATAGCTTCCAGCTGTTTGAAGCTGTTCTATGTCATGCCTAGTCTGGCATGACAAATCATCAATAGTGAATCTCTGCCTGATTGGGGTTTGGGTTAAAATTTTCTCCCCTGAGATAAAATCATTGAATCATTGAATCACAGAATGGTCTGGGTTGGCAGGTACCTCCAAAGGTCATCTAGTCCACCCCACCGCCAGCATCCTCAACTAGACCAGGTTGCCCAGAGACCTGTCAAGCCTCTCCAGGGATGAAGCTCCAACCACCTCTCTGGGTAACCTGTTCCAGTGTTCCATTACTCTCATAGTAAATAACCTGTTCCTAACATCCAATCTAAATCTGCTCTTCTCCAGTTTGAAGCCATTGCCCCTTGTCCTGTTACAATGGGCCTTTGTAAACAGTCTCTCAAATGCCTCAATATGCTGCTAGTGAAAATCCTGGTAGAAATCCAGAGTGTTTCATGAGCAGTCTGGAAACAGAGGGAAAAAAATTAGAGCAAGTAGCTTGTGTGCGTCAAACATAGAGCAGGTTGAATGCCCATCCCTGGAGGAGTTTAAAAGCCGCAGAGATGTGGTGCTGAGGGACGTGGTTTAGCAGCAGACTTGGTAGAGTTAGGTAATGGTTGGACTGGCTGATCTTAAATGTCTTTTGCAACCAAAATGTTTCTGTCATTCTATGGTTATGGAAAATAATTTCAAAATCTCACTGCAGCATCAGAATTAAAATTTTCAGCAGAGGACTCATGGCCTGCAGAGAAGGGATAAAAAACCCTCCTCGTGGACAGCATCCAGCAGGAATCCACCTTTACACATGGACTTGCAGGCAGTTTCACAAGGGAGCTGCTGTTCACATCTCCCAGCACATTTTTCTTCAGCTGAGGCTTTCTCACAGACATATGCTCCACTGCCACTGGCTTTGAAGTCCTGTGCACACCTGCATAGATTACAAAGAAGGGAAGGCAGGTCCCTCCACACCCAAACTGTAAATTAACAATGCAACATGTCAAGTTAAGATATGCCCTCCAGCACCCTGTTTTAAAGCCAGACCAATGGCTGACAATCTCCTGATACACTTAACCCTTTCCCTAGAACTCACACCCAATTGCCAGTCTCCCAAAAGAAAAAGCAAACTTACAAGAGAGACTCTCCTGTCCCTGTTCCAGCCCTCTGATCATACTCATGGCCCTCCTCTGGACCCGCTCCAACACTTCCAGCACAGGAAGGACATGGAAGTGTTGGAGCGGGTCCAGAGGAGGCCACAAAGAAGATCAGAGGGCTGAAGTAGCTCTGCTATGAGGACAGGCTGAGAGAGTTGGGGCTCTTCAGCCTGGAGAAGAGAAGGCTTCAAGAGGACCTGATAGTAGCCTTCCAGTATCTGAAGGGAGCCTACAGGAAGGCTGGGGAGGGACTATTGACAAGGTCTTGCAATGACAGGACAAGAGGCAATGGGTTTGAACTGGCAGAGGGNGCCTTGAGTAACCTGTACTAGCGGCAGGTGTCCCTGCCTATGGCAGGGGGTTGGAACTAGATGATCCTTGAGATCCCTTCCAACCTTACCATTCTATGATTCTATGACTGTATGATTTTTTTTTTTTTTTAAAGTAATATGTCAGTTCAAATTTGGGCCATCTGCTTTATCCCAGGACAGGACTTCAATCATACCCTGTGGTTTTTTTGGTTTTTTTCCCTGCACAAAACAGAAAAAAAGTCATCAGTGTACCAATTTGATTTTTGCAGGGTGCCTTGTATACCAATAGTTTAGACCTGGAAATACGTCACAGGTTGAGCAGAGGCAGCCTTTGCCTTTCTGTTTCACCTGTATCTCCTTGAAGAACTCCCTGCTATGGCTAGGTCATGATAATTACTGTTTTCTCTTCAAAACCCTTCAGGAGGTTCTGGTCTTAAGCAGAGAAGAATGTCACCAGTAACTAAAGCTTCAAGAAGGACTTTTACTTAATCCCAGAACAAGTATACTCACTCAAACTTCAAGAATCCTTAGTCTTATTGTAATCTCTTCCCTTACCTCTTGCACTTTGTCATGGTGGACCTCTAATCACACTCTTCAAGTCCCATCACTTCAAACCTGACAGTAAGTGACTACTAATTCCTGTTCCATCTGTAATGCCAGCCTTCCCCTGACCTAACCTCCTCTTGACCCTGCCTCATCTCAGCTATATGGAAGAAGAATATGAGAATAAAGGTCCCTGCTGGCCTCATCATCATGTCTGCAGAGGAATGCTCAGTGCTCTCTCTGACTGTGATCCAGCACTACATTTATTCCACATGTGCAGCACAAACCCAGGGCTATGCTCAAGTTCAAGCTTGTAAACTTCCCCATGCTATAGGCACAAGCAGTCATTCAGGCACAGGGTTGATGGACAAGTGATGCATCTCACCTCCTTGAAGGGAGGTAGCCAGGTGAGGGTTGGTCTCTTATCCCAGGCAACCAACAACAGAACAAGGGAACACAGCCTCAAGTTGTGCCAGGGGAGGTCTAGGCTGGGTATTAGGAGAAAGTTCTTGACAGAGAGAGTGATTGTCATTGGAATGGGCTGCCCAGGGAGGTGGTGGAGTCACTGTCCCTGGAGTTGTTCAAGAAAAGATCAGATGGGGCACTTAGTGCTGTGGTGTAGTTGATTGGATAGGGCTGCGTGATTAGGTTGGACTGGATGAGCTTGCAACCAACAAAATAAAATAATGGGATTTGCTTTATTTCTGTTTCTGTTTCTCACACATCTCCTTCCTGGCTGCAAGGCCATGAGGAAGAGACCCAGCCACTTTTTCCAGAAAGTAGGAATGATCTATGAATATTTTAAAGGTGGGTTCTTAGAATTTTTTTTTTTCTCAGCTGAAAATAAATGTACCACTCATCAGCATTAAGTGATTTACCCTAAATACAGAAATCCAAGCACTTTGGTGCATACTCTTAGCTCCATCAAAAGGAACTAATTATCTCAGGAGATAAGTAAAAAAAAAAAAAAAGATTAAGGAATGGCAACCACCAAGGAGTATTAAAGGATGTGAAGAGAAAAAAGGAGACAGAAATAGGAGCTGGCATCTTCAGATGAAAGCTGAACTGTGCCTTTCATTCAAAGAGCACCAAACAACAAGAGCAAACCACCAGACTGCCAGAGAGTGTGTGAAAGGGAATAAGGAAAAGACAAAACCGTAAAGGAGGACCAGTGCAATGCACAGTGGCATTCATATTGCTTTTAGGAGAATCTTGAATTCCAGGATATTCTCCACATAAGGAACTCTGAACTCAGATGTAGGTTTTTTGTTTGTTTGGGCTGTTGTTTTTTTGTTTGTTTGTTTGTTTTTCCCTTAGAGTTATGCAGCAAAGCTAACTGGAATAGTCAATGTTGTACATCATTCTACAGCACCCCAGAATGTTAGAACTGAAGGGGAACTGGTAGTGTAGGGAACTGTGAACGGATCTTTTTCAAACAAGGGCAGCCCCCAGGTCAAGCTGAGACTCACCACATGTCTGGGATGATGTTCCAGGCATTCTCTGTCTCCTGTTAAAAATAAATTATTTAATGCTACTTTCCTTTTCTAAACTCTACACAAATAATCAAAAGGAGGCCACATAGACACACATGCCACACCACCCCTGGAGAAATCACAGGTGATGGGAGAGTAACACAGTCCCACGCCCAAGGTGGGAGATAAAAAGGGAAAGGACCCAGACAGGGAACATTTGGTATCCAGATGAAAGCCAATCACACAGTCACAGAACGGGAGGGCATGGAAGGGAAGTCTGGAGATCACAGAATCACAGAACATACCTGGTTGGAAGAGACCTCCAAGAGACCTCCAAGTCCAACCCACCCCCTGCCAGAGCAGGTTATGATAATAACTTCTTCCCAAATCAATTTCTAAAGAATAGGACAACAAAACATCCCAAAACCTTCCTCTGAGATGCCGGGAAGGGCAATGGCATTCCAGATGACTCCTGTGGATAGAACTAGCAATTGTCCTTCATGGAGTGCTAAGTGGATTTTCAAGTATTTTTGATGAGCACATCTTCAACCCAACAAAAGATCAAGAAGGATGAGTGCATAGCTTCAAAAGAAGCTCTGAGATGGATGAATGTGTGGATGCGAAGAACTGAAGAGAGTTAATCCAATCAGCAGTGCCCAAATGCTTTGCTTGACCAAAAAAATTACAGTGCCTGACTCTAACTGGCTTACTTTCCCTCCTTTCTGCTACCTTGCTTTTCACCTTTTATCTCAAGAACCCTGTGTCACTAGCATCTCAAGAATCCACATCTCCCAACTCCCTCAGTAAGAGCATATAGTGCATTAGCCATAATGGGCACGACACTGCAATGACTGACTGCCCTGGTATTGATTTTCTGATGTTAGTAACACAGAGAGTGCAACAAACACAGAAAAATGGATTACTTTCATTTCAAAGGAAAGGGCAACTTGATCTAATCTGAAAAGAGACTGAAAATAGCACCAGGGAGTGTCTCCCTCATTGTAATTCACTGGCTTCATACCACTTCGGCTTAGCTGGCAGAGAAATAAAGACCCTCAGATATTATTGGGGAATTTGAACTTTTGGGAGGAGAGGCAATCATTCCTCTCCTGAGCTAATCTTATAGGGCAGAGTACCTATACACTCAGTAGAGAGGTATCTCATTAGTTCTGTGAAATATTGACACGTAAACTGAGCCATGTGTAATTACTTGCCCTTGAAGGCCACTGCGAGTAAGGGCTCGCAGTTTCTCCTGCCAGGAGTTCATGCTCCCCTCAAGTATATCATGAATCTAATTGACCTCCTATCTCAGAGACATCAAACCAATAATCTTTCTTTTTTAAAGAACCATGGCTCAGAGGAATAGGTACTACCCCAACAGGGTATTGGGATGATTGGGTTCCTAAAGCTTCTTGCTTCCACTTTCATTCCTCGGCCAAATTTCCACCCAGATATAAACTATCCAGTGTTTCAAAACCTTTTTCTCTCACACAAGCTCTTAGAAGCCAATTCACAGATGACTCCCTTGTCCTACAAACATCTCCATTGCTTTAGTCATGGGTCAAATTTCATTCAGCTGCCTTCAGGAAACTACCTTCTGCCACTTCTGCACACTGTGGTTGAGTGGCGGGCACATGCATTTCTTCACAGTCAAACAATTACCCTCCTGCTTGTCTTGTTCTTCTGTGAGCCCACACAGGGCTTGCTGTAGAGAGCATGGAAGGAGTTAATACACAAGGTCTGCTACTGCTCATTAGTACTGCAGAGGTGCCTGGCTGCCCTGGCAAAGATCAGGACTTACCAGGCCAAGGACTGTACAAACAGTGAGGGACAGTGCCTGCCTGCAACGCCTGAAATCTAAACACACAGGGCAAGCCAAGGCTGAACTCCCATCTTCATTTGACAGGTGGGAGGAGGTGCTACCTCCCCTCAGATCACCACCTCCACCTCCTCTCAGACCACCACCTCCCCTTCATTCCTGCACTGACACTGGGGTGCTGCTCCTTGGGGCTGTCCAGACAAGGGGAAATCCCACTCTCCTCGGGGATCTCTCACAATACATATGGGAGTTTCTCACTGCACAGCACCTGTGTTTACCAAGGGCTGACCCCTGTCCACACTGCACTCACACAGCCCCTGCAAATCATTGCAGCCCATGTACACCTACATACCCATAGACACGCAGGCACAGTGCTCTGCCTGGCTCAACACAACCAGGAAGACCCAAGAACTGCCCACTTTGCCCTTGGGCAGCCTGATTTACCTACACCCTGCATCTAAGACTGGATCTGCACCTGCACGCAGGTTCCCCAGGAGCCATATCTCAAGGGCACCCACAGGGGCTTTTCCTCCCCCTGCTACATAAGCTGATTCATGCTCCCTGTTGCGTGACACGATGCACACCCTCGAATTCACTCATGTTATATTTAACACTGGAAACAGTCCAGTTTCCTCAGTCCCACATGTGTGATGAGGCAGTGAGCTTCCCTATGTTGTTGTTTGTGGTGGCACCACACCACTTGACATCCACACCCAAGCTTGGCCTCACAAGTGACTCCCTATTCAGGGCAGGACCAAATGTCCATTTCTAGCAGCATCCAACCTAACTCTGCCCACTGCTAGAGTGGCAGAGAGCCTGTAAATCAGGCCAGTAAATACAAGGGAAAAATAAAGCGTAGTGGTAGATACAAAGTGAATGAGGAGCAGAGTCAGAAAAGCATTTACCTCTGGGTGCCTGGTGCCACTCCTGAGTCCTGAGAGCAGGCTCATATCAGTTCCCCTGAAGAAAGCTCACAAGACAATGCAGACAAGAAACTGCAAATTAATTAGGCTTAGCCAAGCATAGCTTCAGAATTTCTTTTCAGAGGATGAAACCATGGCTGCTGGCAAGTTGAGATACCCTTAAAGAAGAAAATTGAATTAGCAGTCAGGCTGCCATCACAACTTCTCTGGGATTTCCCAGATGAAAACATGAGCTCTACAGATGATGTGTTACGAAGCCAACATTTCAGGAAGCACCCAGATTGACTGCACTCAGGATCTGTGCTTGTTCAGTAGACCTGAGAGCTCAGGAACACGTTTGACTTGGCATGTGTGCTTGGCTCAGTTGAACAGCGTGAGTGAGCATGGCAAATCCACAGCCTTGGATTTGCCATACTATTGATCCACAGAAGCAGAACAACACTTCCTGAAATCCCCAGGACTTTCAGGCTGGCTGTGCACATGCTGGGCAGCTGATCTGTGCATGCACTGTAGAAACATTCCAGATATCCAAATTTATGGTGAATTATAAAGGTTGGAAAAGGCCTCTAAGATCACCATGACCAACTGTCAATCCAACACCACCATAGTCACTAAACCATGATCTAAAGTGCTGTGTCTATGCAGCTTTGAACACCTCCAGGGATGGTCACTCCATCACCTCCCAGGGCAGCCTGTTCCAATGCCTGACCACTCTCTTAGGAAAGAAATTTTTCCTAGCATCCAACCTAAACTTCCTCTGGCTCAGTTTGAGGCCACTCCCTCTCATTGCTTCTCTCCACTTTGCCTCCAACAGAAAAATACTTTTTGTATTTTTTTCTGTGCCTCCTTAACTTTGAGTGAAACCTCCTGTGATCCAGTTTGTACCCACTGCCCCTTGTCCCATCAGTGGCCACCACTGAGAAGAGCCCAGACCCATCCTCTTTAGATATTTATATGTGTAGTGGTTCCGGGCATCACCTGCCCTCCCCTCACACCACACTCTCCCTAGTGAATTCACCCAGACTAGACTCAGCTGGCTGGAATTTAAGAAATAAAGCTTTATATATGCAGCTTAGAACAATATGCAAGCAGATACTTAAAACATATTACAATTATTTAGAACTATATACAGTTGCATACAAGTTAAAAGTAAGAGTTGGGGCTCTTCGGCCTGGAGAAGAGAAGGCTTCCAGGAGACCTGATAGTAGCCTTCCAGTATCTGAAGGGGGCCTACAGGAAGGCTGGGGAGGGACTATTTACAAGGTCCTGCAACGACAGGACAAGGGGCAATGGGTTTAAAGTGGCAGAGGGGAGATTTAGACTGGATGTTAGGAGGAAGTTCTTTCCAGTGAGGGTGGTGAGACACTGGCACAGGTTGCCCAGGGAGGTTGTGGCTGCTCCCTTCCTGGAGGTGTTCAAGGCCAGGTTGGAGGAGGCCTTGAGTGAGCTGTACTAGTGGGAGGTGTCCCTGCCTATGGTAGGGGGTTGGAACTAGATGATCCTTGAGGTCCCTTCCAACCTTACCATTCTATGATTCTATAATACAGAAACGCAGTACCTCTCCCAGAAGTCAGAGTGCCCAGGAGGGACTCCCAATTACCCTTTTCTCCTTCTTTCCAACCCCTCCCACACAATCCCTTATCTCAGGATCTCTCTCTTACATGCAAGGTGAGTTGGAAGAATCAGCAAAGGGGGTTAGAAGCAGAATGATTAGTTGGGTTCCGTGCCGGGTCAGGCAGAAGCAGTCAATATGGCAGAAGCCAGGGAGAGACTCTCTTATCTATGTTTGTGTTCTGTTTTTTATAGTCTCAGCTAACCTATAAGTGAAATAGACATCACCATTGTTTTCTTTTCACAGCCTCTAAATCTAATTTCTCTCATTAAAATATTCCAGCTAGCCTCAAACCAGCACAATATGCAATGCATTTGTAAGATACTCTTCTGGTTTTCTTTTTTCCAGGCTAAAGCCATAGTTATTGAAGGCCCACACTTCTTCCAAGTGGTTCACTGGGTGAACAAGTCCTAAGCTAAGGGCCACAGAATGTGGCTTACCCTCTGGAGAAGCCTCCCTTCCCTCACTGCTTTCCTTCAGGCCAGAGATACCTCCCTTGATTAGCTCATCCCTCAGTGGCAGGCTGTGGCGCTGGCTCGCCAGCCATGGGTGGGTGTGCTATTAGTCAGATTTACATGTCTGAAACATCATTGGTGCAAACACCCCAGGGCATTGCTGCAAACCTGCACAGAACTCACATCTGCAGAAGAAGTTCATTAAGTAAGAAAAAAACAGTGTCCAAGTTGAAGTGCCTCTCCAAGTAGGTCAAATCTGCTCCCAGCAAAATGATTAATGTGATGGACTTGATGATTATTGGACTTAAAGAGGAACACTTTACAAAGGCTTGTAGTAAATACGACGAGGAGCAAGGGCTTTAAGCTGGAAAAAGGGAGATATGAACTGGATATTAGGAAGAAATTCATTACAGTGAGGGTAGTGTGAACAGGTAGCCCAAGGAGGTTGTGGATGTCCCCTCCCTGGAAGTGTTCAAGGTAATGTTGGATGGGGCCTTAAGTAAGCTGGCCTAGTGGAAGGTGTCCCTGCCCATGGCACTAGGGATTGGAACCAGATGATCTTTAAGGCCCCTTCCAACCCCAACTATTCTATGATGCTGATTTTAAAGGTCTTTTCAACAATTTTATGATTCTATGATTCTGTGATTCTATGATTCTATTTCTCACGGAGTTTACTGAGGAAAGTGTTATTTACAATTCCTTCAGCTGTACTCATATTGCTCTGTTGGATGCAGTATGTGCTCAATATTTATCTCTAAAAAGTAAAAAGTTAAGTTGAAGACTCCCACACAAGGAGCACATCTCCAGAGGAGATAGTCCAAGCACTTGCAATAGCCATTAAATCAACAAGACTTCACAGTCCATGACCATACAGACCAATTATTCAGCTACCTGACTTGTGCTTTGCAGGCTGTTAAGTCTGACTTGGATCAAAGAACCTCTCCCTGTGGAGCTCAGATGTTGCTGGCCCCAGAGAACAGTGAAAACCACGAGGAGCTCCAGAGATAGTAATATCTGAAGCCAACCTCAGAGGAATGTAACAGATTACAAGCAGTTGACAAGGTATAAAAACATATTGGTTTAAACATTTTCACAGAAGAGAAAAAAAAAATCTATTTTAATGGATTCTACTCACATTTTTCATGATCAAAACAAAATTAGTGCCTGCAATCAAATATTGATAGGGAAGCCATGTGTGGGAGCATGAGGTAGGAAGCAATTTTGAGTTGTATCCATACGATGCTATTGGAAGTGCAGGAGTAAAATAGCTGAGCTGAATTAGTGCCCAAAATCTATCCTCCTGACCAGCTGGCTCCAGATCAGTTGTCAAGGGAGGAGTTTTGCTCCTCATGTAGCACTGGGGAGAAATAAAGTGCCAGGGTTGCAGTTCTCAAATGTGGAATGTAGAAAACATCCAGAATAAAGAACATTTCAGAAAGCTTCTGGAGCACTGGGCTGGAAACTCCCTTTTTGCTGTACCCATCTGCAAACTCAGGCATCTCCACAACCTGTGTGTGTTCAACAGCCCTGGCTGCCACCAGAAACAGGAGTAACTGAGCTGCTCACATGCTGCCCATGGAACCATGCCATCAAGGTCTTGTAATCCTCGAGGTAGAGCAGCCCACTTTACATGATTACATTGCTTTTGTTCACATGAAGTGTTCATTGTGAAACATAGAATTGTCCTCTCAAGACAGGAAAAACTTGATAACAGGTGAAGAGCTCCTTTGCAGAGATTGCCAGGGGACACTTGTGAGGCTTGTCCCTTCTGTGATGTACTTTTCATCAGCATGGCATCAAAAGTCAGCATGACACCAAAAATGGCCACAAATTTCCTTGAGGCGTCCCAAGCATGCCATCATTTTTCACAGCTAAGCCGCGAAACGAGTAATAAAAATAAAAGTTTGCATTTATAAAATGTGCAGAAAAACTCCAAAGCAGGACACCGAAAACCAGCACCCTACCATTCCTAAGGAAATAGCAAGTAGCAAGAGACAGGTTTTAAAAACTTTTTCTTAATAAATTAATTGTCTAAGATAAAAGGATTTAAAATGATTCCCAGGAGTGGTAGGCACACCTGCTAAATTATTCAGATATGGTCAAAGTCAGCAACCCCAAAGATAAATGAAGATCGTGTTAAAACTCCTCCAGTGGCTGCCAGAAAAATAAACAGATTCAGCCCACTCTTCATGTTTCATTTTAACAGCTCTAATCATGACCTGGGGCCATCCCCTTAGGTCATTTCTGTCCTAGACATCATCCATTATCCTCCACACAGCAGCATAGCTCCAGCCCTGACTCCTCTCTTCTTTATTTCATCCATTCAGTTACTCTCCTCTCCTTCCTCCCTGGGTTGCATTGGCAGCAGAGGAAAGAATGGCAACTTTCATTCTGTGTTTCAAGGAGAAAATATTAATCCATTCCTGCTTACCAGACTCCAAGATGGTACTGTCTTGGTTTTTGGTGTTTCAGGTTTTGATCTTGTCTCATGCTGTTGCCCTTAAAAACGTCATTTGATAAAGTTGAGATCCAGAAAGAGTAGAGAGGTTTGTATCACCATATAGAATACTATGTGCCAAAATGCCTTTAGACACAGGTACATCCCTAAGGTTAATTAATTCATTAGATCAAATGAAAACTTTCTAGGAGCAATTATTTGTTAACTCAATACAAATTAGCTACTGAAAATGCAGTAACACTGTTTGGATTTTGCTAATGTTTTTTTTTTTTTAAACCCAGCACTAAATGCAACTGCCTAACAATTTTTCTGTAAAATAATGCCAACCGAGTCCTGGGCTGCATCAAGAGCAGTGTGCCCAGCAGGGCAAGGGAGGTGATTCTCCCCCTTTACTCTGCTCTTGTCAGACCCCACCTGGAGTCCTGTGTGCAGTTCTGGAGCCCTCAGCACAGGAAGGACATGGAAATGTTGGAGTAGGTCCAGAGGAGGCCACGAAGATGCTCAGAGGGCTGCAGCAGCTCTGCTATGAGGACAGGCTAAGAGAGTTGGGGCTCTGCAGCCTGGAGAAGAGAAGGCTTCCAGGAGACCTAATAGTAGCCTTCCAGTATCTGAAAGGGGCCTACAGGAAGGCTGGGGAGGGACTATTTACTAGGTCTTGTAATGACAAGACAAGGATGGGTTTAAACTGGCAGAGGGGAGATTTGGACTGGATGTTAGGAGGAAGTTCTTTCCAGTGAGGGTGGTGAGACACTGGCACAGGTNGATTCTATGATTCTATGATTCTATGATTCTATACCTAGCTGTTTTATTCGCCTTATTTTTGTTGGTTTTAAGAAAGTAAACTATGGATTCCTAAAAGTCTTTTTATGGACTCACTATATAGGACATGCATTACAGATTTTTGACTTGCTATATCCATATATTACAGGGTTTTGACTCACTTCATGGACCATACATTATAGTTTTTTGACTCATTTTATCCATATATTACTTTTTCTTTTGACTCGCCATGTGGCCTACATATTGCTGGTTTTTGACTCACTTTAAAGTGTTGCTTTTTTTCCCCTCTGCAGAATTTCTAAGTTTACATAGCCAAAGGACAAAGAATATATAACTCAGGACTCTGATGGTCCACAGATGATTTGCAATTCTCAGTTGTAATTATCCCCAACAGTTCAGTGCAACAACTTACTGTTAAACACATCCATACAGGCTGCAGCTAAGAAACTTGAATGTAGTAGATGATGGACATCTTATTAAATCACTACAGATTGGCAGTCTGTGATGGGGAGTTTTTTAAATGCTTTCTATTTTTTTTTTTGCTTTGGCTTTTCTGATAGAAGACAGCAATTTAAAAGAAGTGTTTCCCTTGTATCTATGTTCAGCACTAACACAAAACATAACAGACCCACGAAGCTATGCCAGCAGAAGGGACATTGTTGAAACACATTTCTAGCTCCTTGAAGAGTCATGTTTTTATTGTTATTTAAGAGGATATATTGGTAGAGTTAGAACTGTTTTGAAACTACACCTAGCAACAGTCCGAGGAACGAATTTGTTGAGCAAAAAACTTCACTTTTAGAGCACAATTGCTCTAAATTTCCAAGAGGAAAAAAACTTTGAAGCAAAGCCTAGTTAAGTTTACTCTTTAGGTAGCTGAAACTTGCTGCTTTTTATCCTTAGTTACAGCACTGACCTCAGGCAGCCCCAGAAAATGTCAATGGAGAACTGCAGCCAACAAACCACTAAAGCTCCATCCTGTCCTATGAATGTCCCATTGATTCCAGAAGTGTGGGACACATCTGAAAAGCTTTGCTGAAAATGGTCATGTGCAGTTCCACTCTGGGATTCCTCTTTTAAGTATGCCATCCTCAAACACTGGTAGTGTCAGCAGCAGTGTGTGCTGGCCTAGGGTTTGCCCCAACTTTCTTTTTCTCCAGCAAGACTAAGGAAAGCCTTCTCACTGTTTCATGTGCTTTCCATGCTCAAAGTTTAGCCTGTAAAGAGTAACTTCTTCTGTGGGATCTTATGCTTCAAAAACTATCAGCTGCCACATACCTCAACCTACCAGAGGACTTTACCAGGAAGCAGACTGCTACTTCATTAATGCAGTGCAGATCATTTTTAACACCTTCCAATAAAAGGAGAGAGTTCTATCAGTATATACAGGGCATTATTCTAACTTCTGTGCGTGAAGAGTGAGTCTGTTGCAGAGAGCCCTTTGATGATTTATGATCCAGGTGGATTTCAGAAATATAATTTCTTCAGCAAGTTCTGAGGCAGCTCTTTGGTTTGTTTTCCCCTGTTCATGACAACTCACCCATGAAGTTCATCGTTCTCCAGCAGTGTTTCTCAAAGCATGGATTGTGACTCCTTTAAGGACCTGCAAGAGTTCCAAAGAGGTCAATGTAACATTAGCACAAGGAGAGTTAGTCAGCCCACTTCTGCCAGGCAAAGAGTTTTGTTTACTGGTGACCAGCATTTGCAGCAAGACCAGGAACTATGATCCTCCTCTCAATGCTTTTAATTGCCTGGCATTAGTTAGGTCCCTTCAGCACACGGGCATGATTGTTTATACTTGCAAGTGGTAATTACCAGCAATTCTCATTATCTCATCCTAAAGGGACTGACCTGTTGTCTATTTGGGAAGTTGCACAGAAGATGGATAAACCATAGGAGGCTACATTTTCAGAAACTCTTGATGTCTCATGCCCAAAGGAGGGTAGACAGCAAAGAGCTCCCACAATTTTGAAGAGGTTGATAACACATGGGCTTGAAACTGTGGAACAGGAGGAAAAGTGGAGAACGGAGTGAAAAGGGAGACTCAGATCACAGTCATCAAAATCAAGACGTTGAAAACAAAATTAGTCATGAAGCCAAGGGACACAAAAAGAAGAAAAATACAATTTCCCAATCGTCAGCACCAAGAGCTGGATAATAGATGAGATGGGCTGGAGTTGCACAACTAGGAGCAGCATGACAGTGTGACAGAGCCCAGCGCGATGAGTGTGTTAAGGAGGATGGCTACAGTCTGCGTAGGCACAAGGAACAGAGGAGATGGCCTTGCATGTCACAGAAGGTACCTCATCACGTGTGGCTCAGAAACCACTCACAGATAAACAACTTGGCAAAGATCTGCACATATGGTTTGTGTGTTCAGCCCAGCCACTGCAGGCTCTTCACAGAATCATGGAATCAACCAGGTTGGGAAAGACCTTCAAGATCATCAAGCCTCCTTTTAAACACCTCCAGGGATGGTAACTCCACTACCTCCCTGGGCAGCCCATTCCAATGCAAATCACTCTCTCTGTCAAGAACTTCCTCCTAATACCCAGCCATACCTCACCTGGAACAATTTGAGACTGTCCCCTTGTTCTGTTGCTGGTTGCCTGGGAGAAGAGACCAACTCCATCTGGCTACAACCTCCCTTCAGGTAGTCGTAGAGAGCAATAAGGTCTCCCCTGAGCCTCCTCTTCTCCAAGCTGCACACGCCCAGCTCCCTCAGCCTCTCCTCACAGGGCTGTGCTCCAGCCCCCTCACCAGCCTTGACGCCCTTCTCTGGACACATTCAAGCACCTCAACATCTTTCTGAAATTGAGAGGCCCAGAACTGGACACAGTATTCAAGGTGTGGCCTAACCAGTGGTGAGTCCAGGGGCAGAATGACTTCCCTGGTCCTGCTGGCCACACTATTCCTATACAGGCCGGGATGCCATTGGCCTTCTAGGCCACCCAGGCACACTGCTGGCTCATGTTGAGCAACCAACCTGCTCTCTTTGAAGACCTGTTAGGGGTGGACCTCTTAGAATTCATCTCCAAAATGCTGGCACTAAGGAAGAAAAATATCTTAAAAGCTTATTAATGAATACTGTCACTTATGAAGCTCAAGATGTGTGAGCAGGTGGTGTGTTTTGCAGAAAATCAAATCAATGAGCTAGATAGCTAGATCCATAATCAGCTACCTGTGGTGCCAGAGTAGAAAACCACATTAGTACCCAGATCTTCAGTCTGAATGAAGCATGCTGGACGTCTTCTGCTGTCACTAAACAAATGCAAAATCATTTTGGCAATCATTTCCTAATCTGAAAACTAATTGCATCTGATATAGAAGGTAAATCTATAGTAGAAACTGATTGAAGATGGTTTGATCACAGAACTGTGGTTTTGGCACAAGGGATTATATGCCACGTGTCAAGCCAGTGAAGTCCAAAGCAGCTATCTATTTGGCCTGTGATTTGAAAGGGCAAATGACACTAAGGAGAAAATGATTAAGAGCTAAATCAAATGAGATAAAGAATTTAAACAAAACAGTGTGCAAATGATAACTGGACATTCTTGAGAAACTGGAGTAGACAGTCAATAAAACACAGCTCCAAAATGCAAAAGGGGAACCATCCCTTCCCTTAGGAAGAGAATATGAGGACACATATTACATTAACTACTATGAAAGAAAAAGGAAGCTGATAATAATTATTATCAACCAGAAGATAGTGATCAATAAATAAAAGTAAAATGACCAAAAAAAAATAGTGTGTTATGAGGAAGAAAAATCTCCTAGAATGAATAGATTCTACAGTGCCTCTGTAACACATACAGCATATAATGAGAGTGGTAATTTATCAGTAGCAGTATACAAAACCCAGAAGTGCTAACTAAATCTTTCTATTCTGTGCTGGGAATCATCCCAGACAACGTATAGTCACATAAGGCAGTGATGAAAGGTGAAGCCTTGAAGCTCTGTCAGTCCCTCTATTTGGCAGAACAACAGAATCCAAGTGCCAAAGTTTCATTCATATGTCAAGATCTCATTAATTAATTCAAAGATTATAAATCCGTTGTGAACATCCAACCTGCCCTCCTACATAGCACAGGCCATAGGACTACTATGAATTCCATCCTCAACTACAGAAAGTCTACAAGGAACACACCCACTTGTAAGACTAGAACTATGAAGCTGGGAGCTTCCTTCTTGTCAAAGCTTGTTTTGATCCATCTCCTGGCTGTTGGAGCCTCCTACCTATCTGCTACACCGAGGAATTCATTACAACACTCAACACACTGTTCACAGACTACAACCAGTCCCTCCATTACCTTCTCCCCAGTAAAACATGAACATAATGAGGCACAGTTTGCCACTCCTCAGGAAATTTGCTTGCACCAGTGCTAGCATGGTAGCATTCATCTCACCCTGTGAACACCCAGACTGGACACTGAATGCCAGTAATTGTTAAACCAGTACCTAAACACAAAACTAGCAGCAGTGTCTGCAGGAGAAAAATAAACATAGATGCAAGTATGGACACACCTTTGCTTACTTTTAAAGGTCTCTTCCCACCAAAGCATTCTGTGACTCTGTGACACTATGGCATGATGAGTTCCAAAGCACATTTTGGGAATATGTGAACCAGCTCCCTTCCAGACAATGCCTGAACATGTTTTGAGTGACAGCATGGGACAAATTGCTCAAATAAGCAATAGGGTTGAAGCCACTGTGAGCAAGTCTAGGTGCATGGAAACAAGCTGTGCTATCTTTGCCCTCACAGACAGAGAATTGAACCTGGCCCTCCTTACTGATAGGCTTTGTAGCCTTCTCTAACCAGTTTCCTCATATTTTTAACTCCAAGAGTCACAGAAGTTTGTTTCTTTGCTGACCCACACCAGCAGCTCATGCTCAGACAGTTATTCACCCTGTTTACCATGTCCCTCTGAACATCACTCTTCCTGAGCACAGATCTGTCTATTCCATCTGTATGAGCTGTGTGCTGGTTCGAGGCTAGTTGGAATATTTTAATGGAGAAAATTAAATTATAGGCTGTGAAAAGAAAACAATGGTGATGTCTGCTTCACTCATAGGCTTGCTGAGATGGATAAGAATAAGAACACACAACATAGATAAGACACTCAGGTTGTCTATCTTGCTTTATCCTCTCTGCCAAGTAACCTAAGTAACCACTCTGCTTTTAAACCCCCTGGCTGATCCTACAAACTCATTTTGTGTGTAAGCCAAACTCTGGGGTAAGGTACAGGGGTGGGGAGAAGGTGGAAGGGTGGTTGGGAGCCCCTCCTGGGGACTCTGATTTCTGGGAGGAGAGTTGTGTTTCTGTATTACCTTTAACTTGTATACTTCTGTAACTATTCCTGTCTATAGTGTATATCTCTGCTTGTACATTGTGCTGAGCTGTAAATAGA
>VWZE01018034.1:9054-36342 GCA_013396675.1 Eubucco bourcierii | reverse complement strand
GGGGAAATCCCAAACCATCACAAGCTGAGATCTTTGTTCTCCCCCCAATGGCTTTATACTCAGTCACGTTAAAACAAGCAATCCAAGGTCACTTGAATTATGAGGCTGTCACTACCCCTCTGACATTTGCTAGTTCCTTCAACATTAATGTGCTCTGCAAGCACCATTTGCACTACTTCTGAGTTTTCTCCCATGTATCTGGGAAAAGTAATGAGCATCACAGATAGGAGAACCATTTCTCAGAGTGTGATGAAACCGTTTCTCAGAGAACAACTCTGCTTAAGGAATTTTCACACTAAATAAGAAATTGTGCAATCTCCATCTGCATAGACATCCCAAACCCAGCTGGACAAGACCCTGAGCAATTTGATCTGCCTTTGAAGTCGGTGCTGCTCTGAGCATGAGGCTGCTCTACAGGGTCTGTTGAGGTGTCTTCCGATCGAAATGATTCTGTGATGATTCTCCATTTGTATTCCAGGACCTGTCAGCTGCCCAGCCTTCGATCAATGTAACACATGCCATGTTCATCTTATATTTGGCCTTCCTAGCTGTTGCCAGATGTTGGGTCAGATTTTCTATCATATTTATCAAGCTAACTTGCCATCTCATCAAAAAAAGTGGCAAGTAAGATTTACTGTATCGATTTCACGTGCTATAATGTTGACTGGCATTAATTACATTTTTCTCCTTTATTCTTCTTTAATCTAGTCCTAATCAGTTGTTCGTTCTTCTGTCAATGATTCATAAGAGACCTCACTCTATCTGTCATGAAGTGTTCTGGATCCTCAGCTCTTCCAGAGTGTCAGGAGTCACTGAACATCACCATAAGCAATTAGACACTCTTCAAAACAACTCTGCTAAAACGTTTGGAAGCATCATCTGGATGGTTTGGTTTTAATGTTTAACTCCTCCTCCAGCTCCTGACAGAATGTAAATTGATTCATCCTAGTCCATGGACAGAATCACAGAATCTTAAGATGTCAGGGGTTGGAAGTGACCTCTGGAGAACAAGTCCAATTCCCCTGCCAAAGCAGGCTCACCTAGGGCCAGACACCCAGGAACATGTCCAGACATGTATTGAAAGTCTCTAGAGAAGGAGACTTCACAACCTCTCTGGACAACCTGTTCCAGTGCTTTGCCACACTCACAGTAAAGATTTTTTTTCCTCACCTTGAGGTGGAACTTCCTGTGCTCCAGTTTGTGTCCACTGCTCCTCATCCTATCATTGGGCACCAGTGAAAAGAGCCTGGCCCCTTCTTCTTGACACCTACCCTTCTGGTATCTGTAAACATTAATAAGATGCCCTCTGAGACTTCTCCAGACTAACCAGCCCCAGGTTTCTCAGCCTTTCCTTGTAAGAGAGCTGTTCTTGACATCCTTCCAGAGGACATGTTCACTGAACCCCACTGTCTCCTATATGTCACCAACAGCTGGCAGCTACCAGGGCAGGAGCACAGCAGCTTTAGTGCTCCTGCCCATTTTGCCCATGGCAATGGCCCAGGAACCCAGCCCAAACACTGCCTTCTGCTGCCACTGCGGGCAGGGCCAGGGTGGAGCCCAGCATTGAGGTTGCTGGCACAGGCTGGTGGGGTGGAGTCACTGCTTGCACCCTTCCCACCCTTCTCCTCAGGGAACAGCCCTGGCCCTGCTCACCAGTCCTCCCCCAGGGCTTTCTGCCCCTGCTCCTCCCTTCCTCTTGCCTCTGCCTCTCCCGGGCTGCTGCAGCCACCACTGCTCCTCCACCTAGGGCAGCAAACACATTTTAGCTTCCTCTCAGAAGAGCTTCAGTGGGTAAAAGCAGCATAACTGGGATGCTTCTTGCTCTCTGTATCACTAAACTAAACGTGTTGATTAATTGCCTGCACTTCAGAACGGCCACCACTAGGTGTTAAGATGCATATCAAAAAGCCTTGCTTATCACCCAGAGCCCAAATCTTATCTATTTTGATGACCAATCCAATAGCAATAAATTCCAGGAGATTCTCAGGGTTGTTGGTTTGGTTTTGTTTTTTTTTTTTTTCCCTCCTGCTCACTCTGGTTTTGAGTCAACAAGACACTGGCATTTATTCACTGACTCCATACACTTCCACATGCTTTATATTTGCCTGTACCTGTGGCACATCCAGAGCCAAATGCCAACACCCCTCCTTCCATTTACATCATCTGCCACCATAGGCAGTGGACTAACAGTCCCAAAATATCACAAACTGGTACACTGGCTATTGAAAAAGCAGCAATTTTTCACTATTATTGAATACACTGTATTCAGTATGTTCAGTGCTATATAGTTATTCTGCATATTTCTGTATTTGGCACTGTGGTAAAGAGAAGGGAAATCCTTTTTGTCCTTTTTTTTTTTTTCCTGCCAAAATGCTGGTTAGGTAAGAAAGTAAGTTTAATAGCCAGCACTGCATTTTTGATGGCTGACCTTAAAAATTACATTTGTCATACCCACTTCAGCTTACAAAAAAGCTTTTAACTATGTCTCACTACTAGCTGCAATATCTCCTTTAATTTTCTACCATCAACTTTCTTGTTGCAAACTGTTCTGCCTTTTTGGTCTCCAGCCAAGCAGTGTGTTTTGAATCTCAGTTAACACACACACACACACACACACAAAAAGAAAAAAAAAAAAAGTGATTTTGCATATCAGCACTCATCATCTGTCACTTCCTGAGAAGGAAAATCTACCCAAACTGATCTTTCCACTCTGATTTTAGTTAGCATTTGGAGCACACTCTTCTTAGGGCTCTTCTGGACTGGTAGAAATTCTACACCATGAGGGTGGTGAGGCACTGGAACAGGTTGCCCGGAGAACATGTGGAGGCTCCAAGCCTGCAAATGTTCCAAATCAGGCTAGATGGGGCCTTGAGCAAGCTGGTCTAGTAGGAGGTGTCCTTGCCTATGGCAGGGGTGTTGGAACTAGGTGATCTTTAAGGTCCCTTCCAGCTCAAAGC
This sequence comes from Eubucco bourcierii, assembly GCA_013396675.1. Lineage (NCBI taxonomy): Eukaryota > Metazoa > Chordata > Aves > Piciformes > Ramphastidae > Eubucco > Eubucco bourcierii. Next base: position 33,385 of record VWZE01018034.1, on the reverse strand, counting down.
AGTCTATGATTCTGTGGGTACAGCAATATTTAGTTGATATTTAAGCTCTGCTGCAACTGGCAGTAAAACCTGAAGTGCACTCAGCAACTTAGTCTCACGAACAGAAGCCCAAATGTGATCAAATACAGCATAAGCTCTATGGACATCAAAGCCAAAATGGGGCTGTGAAGCCTGATTTTCTATAGCTCAAACTCAGGCATTTGTGACAGATGCTAAGGAGGAAGCTACAGGGAGTTTTCTCTTTCCTCTGCTCTACATACCACCAGAAGTTAGGTGTCTTTAATACTAAGTTCCTTTTGGCTGAGAAGTCTTTTGCAAACAGTACTTAAAAGCATATGATGAATAGGAGGAGGATGTGCACTATTTGCAGACCCCGCAGCCATGGCTCACTTCATAAATCATTGCTTTTGGCACCAGGACGTTAATCCTCCCCTCCCTAAGAGACAGTGAGACGCCCTACCCTACACACCTTATCTCCCATCGCATTAGGTTTCTCTGCCACAGCAGAATCCAGTCTTTGGGCTGAAATGCAGCCCTTTCATTTGTGAAAGGTTGTCTTCAGGAGCAGAAATGCCAAAGCCCCACAAAAAACCTGGTATTTATGATGCGTGTGGAGCAATAGTGACAGGTTAACAGTAGCTCTGCTTCTGTTAAAGGAACCTGTGTGGGATGATCAAGAGATTCCAGGATGGGCTTGGTAATCAGCCAGCTTCAAGTGAGTAAGTGGCCACATACACTTAATTATCCAAGGCCCTGTCCTGCAAAAATTTCAGCATATCCCAGGAGAGTCCATCAGGTCCTCTTAAAATCAGGTTATGCTGATAGTACCATAAATGTGAAAGAAAAAAAAGGAAGCCCAGAGAAAGCCTAAAGGCTCACACACAGATACTGAAACAGCCATAATCCAGCCATGGGGGTCTACTTACATCAGCATCAAAGATAAAAATGGATCTGAAGAGAGAGGAGACAGATGGTCCCAGTTCAGACATCAGCACAGGACCTGTGGAACTTCTGGCAGTTCTCTCCATCTTCAGAGACATCTGGTGTGACTTAGGCAAATCACTAAGGGACAAATATGTAGGCTGCATTCTCATCTTTCGCATGCAGGCATTCACTGCCTTGCCCCAGCTCTTCATTCAACACAGGAGGAGAATGACATGCTCATGCAGTAGGAGTGCAAAATGCCGAACATGACCTAGGAAATGCCAGGAGAGGGATCAATACTAAGCTAGGCTTCTCCTTAAGCACCAAAGCCTGAGTCCAGGCTGCCAGGAGGTTCCTTCTTCCAATCAACAGCAGGCTAAGCCAGGACAGCCATTGCGCACAGAAAGGGGAGGATGAGGATGTGGTGGCAGAGATGATGCCCTGGGGCAGAGAACTCACCCCGGAGATGGAAGATTCAGGTTTGGAGGCCTTCTGTTCTGCATGACTTGGAGCAAGGATTTAATCTCAGGTCTTCGGCCTCCTACACAAGTGCTCTGAATGTAAAGCACCTGTCAGCCAGGCTCCTCAGTGTTAACCGTGCTGCTTCCCACAGCATTTTAAAATACTTCTTTGGCCAGAGAGAATAAAAAACATGCTGTCACGCTCTGGTGTTAGAGCAGGGATCTGAGCTGGACACTCCAGCTCTCACCTAGCGACATTTGAGTACTTCATACACTCCAGAAGAACTGAGCCCCACTGCAGAATATCCTCTAGTCTACTGAATGGAGCACATTTTACAGAACTGAGTTTAGAAACAGAGGGATCACGACTTCAATTTCTACCACCCCTGTGCAAGGTTTTGTGGTGTGTTTTTTTCCCAGGTTTTGGGGCATGGGGAACCTCTGGCTTTGGGACAGGTGCAATGCAGAAGGCATGCTCTCTCAGATAGCACTCTTCAGGTGAGGTAGAAGTGCTGGGAGCAGTGAATGCCCACAGCAAGCAGGTTAATTAGCACCTCAGAGGCATTGGGGAGAGGAGGGAGGATTGCATGCACACCCACAGCAAAATTAAGCGTGCTATGGCCTTAGCTTTTGTCATCAACACCAAGGACATCAAGTGCCTCTCAGGCTAAGCAGACCTGGCATGGGGGGTTCCAATGATCTCAGGAACATGCAAGGCATCAGCTTAGCCAGATAGCAGCCTAAAATGTTAATCTAGCTCTTAATCTCCGGAGTGCATCTCCACCACGGTGCGGCAGCGTCAAAGATAAGGCTGCAGGCCAGACTTGCCTCCTATCCATCATACTTGTTTGCAGAAGCACCTCCAGGGCAGGCCAGCTGGGACTTACGAGGATGAACTCTATCTGCACCCGATGCATTGAAGTGCACTCAAGGGCACACTTATTTCCACGCAATGCAAACAGACCTCGTGACTCAAGGAAGCCTATGCCTTGCCCATCTGCCCTTGCAGACGTATATTGTGACCTTTATCAGGCAGGCAAGAACAGCTGGAGTGAGTCAGAAATTCTCTTGTCACAGGTGCAAATAGGATTTGTGGGGTACCTGAGCTCAGGTCAATTATAAGTGAGAATGTGAACATGAGATTCTTTGCTGCCAGAGGATCCTCGCTCCAGACCGCATGGGAGCCCAGATTGTGGGAGGAGAGTGCTCTCAATTTCTCTGCCTCTGCTCCACTTGCAGTAGCAGTAATCGGCCCCTACCAGCAGTGCTGTGAAGATCATAGAATGAGAGAATAGCTGCATGACAGGGGTTGGGAGGGACTTTTGAAGAGTAGATATCTAGTCCAACCCCCTCCCCACTAGAGTAGATGAACTCACAGTAATGTGTGCTCTCTCACACAGCAGGGACCACTGTGACCACCAAAGACAGGGCAGATGATCTGATGAAATGGAAAGGTAGAAGCTCTTTCCTGGGAACACTCTTGAAGAGCACAGAACAGAGAACAGAGATGAAAACATGAACAGATCACAACACTGCTAAATACCAGCACACCATAGTCATGAGTCAAGCTCCAACAGATCACAAGATTTCAAAGCAAAACCACATTTTTGCTCTTTCTATTCACCATCTGATTTTCTGACTCCCTGGGGTTCCAATGCAAACTTTTGCTCCATTAGAAAAACTAAGATGAGATTTTGCTCTAATCACTTATCACCAGAAAAAGGGGTTGCCACAAAGATCCCAGTAAAAGCCCCAGAGCTATCAGCCTCCTATTAATCAGAGACAGAAGGAAGATTAGAAGAATAGAGCAACAGGAAACTGGAAGTGTAAGAGAAAAATGCTACACAAGCCTCTTATGCCTTTCCTTAAGGCAATATGGGACCAGAAGACGAGATAAATTAGGGAGGGTGATAACAGTCATAACATCTTGGGAGAAACTGAAATTCTGCTTATTTTGCCTTCTACCCCAAAGAGACTACAGCAAGTGTTGAATTTAGCCAAGAAACTGGAACGTTGCATTTTAGCTAAGAAACTTAAAACATGATCAAAGATCAAGAATCTTGGAATCATAGAATGCTTTAGGTTGGAAGGGACCTTGAGAGGTCATCTAGTCCACCACCCCCTGCAGTAAGCAGAGACATCTCCAACTAGAACTGGCTGCTCATTCAAGCCTGTCCTTGAATGTCTCATAGATCACAGAATGCTTCGGTTTGGAAAGGACCTTTAGAGGTGACCATGCCATAAGCAAGGACATCTTCAACTATATCATGTTGCTCAGAGCCCCATCCAATCTAACCTTGAATATTTCCAGGGATGGAGCTTCCATCACCTTCTCTGGACAATGTGGGCCAGTGTTTCGCTACTTCTCCATGCAAAAAATATCTTCCTTATCTCTAGCCTGGATCATCCTATCATCACACACCCAGCTAAAAAGACTGTCCCCATCTTTCTTACAGTTTTGAAACAGCACAATAAGGTCTCCCTGGAGTTGTCTCCTCTTCAGATTAGAAAACTCCAATATTTCCAGCCTTAGATATATAAAATTCAGATGTATAATATGGGCAATTAGTGACATGGCTAATTGGTGATTTCCACAATCTGTTCTCCAACCACAAAACATAAGCTGTTTCATATCTGTGTAGCCTGCAAGTCTGAAAAGAGTGGAGAAAGAAACATATGAATGTTTGCAAACATTGCATTACTTTCTTTATCAGCCAGGGTGCTCTTTAGAGAAATGCATCTGAATGGGTTCAGTGAGTGTTTTGTTAACACATGGTGCACACAGACAGATGAGGATGTTGTGGGAAAAGGCAACTGGACATTCAGCCTCTCTTCCCAGCAACATCTGCCACATCCCTGCTGGTTTCCTGTCCCTGCATGTCTGGGAGAAAGCCCTGCAGATCCTGTAGTTGAAGTACAGATCCAAGAATTTTTATGAACGTGGGCATTCCGGATGTAACTGACAGCTTCCAGGACGCAAAATAAAGAGGGGTTTGTGTCCCTGTTTGCAGTGTCATGCACAGGTGACTTTAATATCAGGGGTTAAATATACCCAGGTAATAAATCACACCAAAATAAAGCAAAGTGCTGTGAATAGCCTAACTCGTTCTTCTTTGATGTGGAGCCTTTGTCCCCATTGTGAAACTTTATCTTTCTCAATGATTTGCCTTATCAATTTGCCAGTCAGGTTTCGCAGCTCTACAAAAGCATCAGGATTTTAAAAAAAACCCAAAACAAAACAAAAAAGAAACCAACAAAACCAAAACCCCTAATGTTTAAAGCATAGATATTTAATAATCTATTAGTGAACTGTCAGTTCATTTCAACCAAGATTCTTCATTCAGATCCAACCCTTTCTTTTGTACAGCATCCAATACAGACAGGCTAGAACAGTCCCAAGGAAACACCAGTCTCTGCTGTATCTGCCGGTGAAGCGCTACCGCATCTAATGCCCCTTCTCCTCATTCACAGATGTTTGCCCATGAGAGACTTCAGCATCTGAAATAGTTATGCCTCTGTAGTGCAAGTTTTTGCAGCATCCTCATCTGAGGGATGGTCTCTGATAGGAATTCATGTGCTGATGGTGCCACCACCCAGGGAGCAAAGAGACTATCTAAAAGCTCATCTATACTCACACCAGCTGAAGTTTACTTCTCAACACTCACATCTCTGCCTGTGAGAAGCCTCTCAGCTGCAGGGAACCTCTCTGGCTTGCATTTGCCTCAGCTCTTTCCCAGCTAGAGCTTTTCCTGAAAGAACAGAAACATGACTCAGCTTTGCCTTTGAAACAGAAGAAATTTGGTCTTTTCACAGTTCCACTTTGGTGTGCTGTGACAGAACACAGATCTGTCCTTCACTTTGTTTAGAAGATGTGACGCCAGTAGCAGTTGTGGATTTAATTATATTTCAACTGCAAGAGAATCTCAGTTATGCTTTTTTATGTCTCCTCTGACCTCAAAAAGCCAGCTTTAAACAGGCAGCGCATTCTTTGATATCACTGATTGTGGCTAGGTATGACTCAGATCCTTATAACAGGAAAAAAATTACTCCTTTTTTGTCCAAAATGTTCATTTTAGCAATATAAAGCATGTCTCTGCCATGGATGGTTGGACTTGATGATCATAGAAGCTTTTTCCAAGCAAAACAACTCTATGATTCGATGATATGTGTATGTGTGTATCTATACATGTGTATTGAATAAATGTCATTGCATAACTGCTTAATGAATTGTATCATTCATACTGGATTTCATAATGAAACTGCATAATGAATGTCTTGGCACATAAACACACAATATTCCAAATGTCTTTCCTACATGTGCACCAGAAGTAAATGGTCTCAGTAATCTTTACTCAGCACAACCACAGCAACCTCAACAGAAAGAAAACATGTTTGTAAAGGCTGAACTCTGTCTAACGCCTCTCAGAAAATAACAACTTGGGATTGCCTCCCTTTTGCTACATATTTAACACCATTCACAATCCCTTGTGTATTTCCTATGTATTATTGCTTAAGGATTTATATCTGTGCAGGATCATTTTCACCTCAGTATAGATAACTCCTCTGCTCTAGCTCCCTACTAATGTATTAGAGATGCTTTACTCTTTTAGTTCAAGACCATCACTCTTGATAAAGTTTTCTCTTCTGGTGGAATTGATTTTTTTAATCCCCATTTGGTGATAGATCTTAAAAAGTAGCTTGGAGCACAAGAGGCAGGGAGGAGCTAGCATTGCACATAGCAACAGCATAAGCAGCACATTAGGATAATGAAGAAGGATGTGTAGCTACCAGAAGAAGAGGGTGGATCGGACTCAGGCCAGCTCCCTGTCACAGAGATGTCTCATTGATGGTGGGTGTGGATGAGGGTGGGTGGCTCAGTGCTCTCCGCCCCTCTGTGTGAGGTGATTCATCAGCTGCTCCTGACTTAGCACACCTTGGGGGTCCTGGTCCTCTCACAACCTCACCAGCTACCCTCAAGAACCAATTTGGGATCACAGGTATAACATTATCACAGAGTGGCTGAACTTGAAATCAAGTCCAGGAGGTGAAAACAGCTGCTGAAAACATTGCACAAAACCCAGTCCCCAGCTTTGACGAGGGACAGGTTAACTTTCATCCATCACTCATCTCTTTTTCTCTTTTGCCTCTTTCCTGCTTGGCCCATGCCCATTTCTGTCTCAGTGGCATGTCTTTTGTGGTGTCACTTGGCCGAAGACCAGTGGAGCATCATTTACATGAAACAGATACAAGACACTGGGCCACACTGAACAGCCTCAGTGGGTAGGTTGTTTTATTTTTCTTCTTTGTTGTGCTGGGAGTGGTAGGAGAGGAAGAGCTGACAAACATATTTTGAAGATGTAGTGTCACTTAATAAAAAAGAAGAAAAAAAAAAACTCACCAAAAAAAGCCAGCATAAAAATGAGTAAAGAGGAGCATTTCTTCTTTCTACTTTCTTGATGATACTTCACATCCAGCAGTTGCATTGCTGCTGGCAGCACAGGGCTGGGCTGGTGAGTGGCTTGTTCTTCCACATCATCATGGCAGGACCAGGCAACACATCTGCCCTCATCCCGAAATCAGGGAGCCTCAGCACTTTTGGCTGCTATTGCTGGTATGGTACAAGCTTTGGGAATCCAGTATTGAAGGATCTGGAGAACAAGCCTTGGGAGGAGTGACTGAGGGAACTGGGGTTGTTTAGTCTGGAGAAAAGGAGGCTGAAAGGAGACCTCTTTGCTCTCTATGATTCCCTAAAAGAAGGCTGGATGGAGGTGGGTGTGGGTCTCTTCTCCATAGTAACAAGTGACAGGATAGGAGGAAATGGCCTCAAGTTGCGCCAGGGGAGGTTTAGGTTGGATACGAGAAGAAACTCCTGAACTGAAAGGGTTCTTAAATACTGGAACAGGCTGCCCAGGGAGGTGCTTGATTCCACACCCCTGGAGGTGTTTCCAGGCTACCTAGATGTGGTGCTGAGTGACATGGTTTAGCACCAGACTTTGTAGAGTTAGATAATGGTTGGACTCAATGATCTTGGAGGCCTTTTCCAGCCTAAATGATTCTAACATTCTGTAAGTGGGATCAAAAATACCAGGAGCCCAGTGCAAAGCACTGATCTACTACAAACTCAGTTTAACAATTCAGATTGCACAAAAAATTCCCACATAGGTTCGCTTTGGCACCTACAGGCTTTATGCCTGATCCACACCATGCCTTCCTGACCCCTCTGGGTTTTCACCAGCCAGGCCAGCACACAGGCAGCAGGAATGTGCTTTGGGTGATTGCACAGAAATGTGATCATATGCCACACCTGATCTGAATCAAACATGAACTTCTGGGAGATCCAGTCACACACAGACCCGGGGTTAGGAGTCATGGATTTACAGCCCAATAAGTTTCAAGAGAGAAAACAACAGGGCCAGGAAAACTGTCAGGGATTCATGGAAACTGAAGGTAAAAGAAGCCATTACTATGAATCCCTTCCTTGCCATAACAAAGTAAAATCCTGTTCTCAGAGAGCTATCAGTTAAGCAGTTTTTAATTCACTTAATGCAATGTACTGCTTTCCTGTCAGGCACTTTTTCAATCAATGTCACAGTGGCAAATGGTTTTCAGAAGTCTAATGGGTGGCAGGAGAAGCGCTGTTAGCTCCATTTCTAATTTGGAAGTGGGGGGAAGAAATCGCTATTAAATTGAAACCTAGCTGCTACAAAACTTCATGGCCGAGCACTGATTGCATAATTATCCTTTCTGCTCGCTGCTTGAATGCCACAAGAACCCCTCTAAGATTTCACCTGAGGTCCAAGTGGTTTCCCTGTTCAATTTGCTACCATTTTTAGCACCAGCACAGATCTTTGCAGATCTCTGCCCAACTTTGTAGCACCAGCAGTTCAGAGAGTCCCTCTGCCAACTCCAGTAATGCTCTGGGGAGTGATTTGAAAAATGTTTAACTTCACCAGTGGCTGCTTTGTGTCCCTGTTGCTTGGCAGGAGGTTGTTTCTGCCCACACCAGGCAGAGCCTGTGCGGCTGGGCGTGTGTGCCGCAGGCGCCCAAGGGCGTTGCACATCCCTCCCTCTGCCGAAGCCCCACTGGCCCCTAGGCAAGAGAACTCCTCCCTGACCTTCTCCACAGGCAGTGGGCAAAAGGCAGCAAACTTAGCCATGGGGTGTTAGGCTGCTGGTCTTCAGTCCCCACGGCAAGGCAGGAGGGACAGAAAACACACATTATTGTGCTGTCTGATCTACTAATCCTCTGAGGCTGCTGGAAACACTCCTGTCGGGGTGCAACACCCTGGCTGCAGGCTTTGGGGAGGCTGCCTGCAGTAATTACAGTCTGTCATAACATGAGTTTATTACAATAGTCGTGTCCATGTAATAGGCAGAAATGTTTGCTCCCTTATGAAATCCACAGATGCTGGAAGATTTATGTGGGTAACGCAAACAATAATGCCATCACAGATTAGGAACCATGGCTGATCTGCATACACTGTACTGGAGAAACGATGACAGCAGCTTATAAAGTCATCTGCCTAAAGCCAAGATTTCAGTCAATTATTCACCTCCAAGGAAGCCATGCACCATCTTTCAGTGGTGCTTCTCTTCACTGACAATCGCAAGCTAGTTGGTGCCACAGAAAAAATATGGAGGGGTTGAGAGGGTTTATCTGCTCAGGGGAAGGGCTTCTCTTAGCTTTTTAAGCATGAGCAGGACCATCCAGGTACAGCATCAGCACATTCAGGTAATGCTAGAATGAGCAGGTTTTAATTACTGAACCTGAGAGAAACCTGAGAGAAACCTGAGAGAAACCTGACCCCTACCTCACTACAACCGCCTTTCAGGTAGTCATAGAGAGGAGGCTGTAGTGAGACGGATGTTGGTCTCTTCTCTCTAGTATCAGGTTATAGGAGGAGAGGAAATGGCCTGGAATTGTGCTGTGGGAGGTTTAGATTGGATACTAGGAAAAATTTATTTACTGAAAGAGCGGTCCAGGATTGGAACAGGCTGCCCAGGGCAGTGGTGGAGTCACCATCCGTGCAGTCATTCAAGAAACATGTGGACATGGCACTTTGGGACACGGTTTAAAGGCCGTGGTGGCTTTGGGCTGATAGTTGGACTCAATAATCTTAGAGGTCTTTTCCAACCAAAACAATTCTATAATTCTATTATTTTGGCTGCTGTGGCTCCAACACAGCAGTGGAGACCTTGTCTTCTGCAGAACACACAGCCAGACCCTTTGTGTCCCAGCTTTCTCTGAGCAACTACAGGAGCTCAGAGTCCTTAACACTAAAACAGTATTTCCATGCCCTTTTTAATCAAAGGAGAAACAAATAAATCCTTGCAATCATCTTTGGCAATACAGCCAAAAGACACTCAACTACCAAAAATGAAGTTAAGCTGCTGGTGCTCAGTTAGAGCATTTTCCTTTGCCTAGCTTGTTTCCCCAGGCTCATCTGCATGGCATGGTGCAACTATGGCTTTATGCATTTTACTTCTTTGCAATTGCTTCAAAAAGCCTTTCTGAGGAGGTGTAGCTCATCTACCACTCCCTGACAGTCTTTTAAAGGATGGGGCCTGCAGATGGCTGTAGCAGGCAGGCAGCTGCTTGTGCAGTTTCTCAGGCTATTTATTTCAGTGTCATCCAAGAGATGCTCTGCATCTTCCACCCAAACCATCACAGGCATCTCAGCAGCACCTGCCAGGCACTGGAACAAGCTGTCCAGGGAAGTGGTGGAGTCACCATTGCTGGAAATGTTCAAAAGATGTGTAGACATAGCACTTTGAGACATGGCTTCGTGGGCACAGTGGTGTTGGATTAAAGGTTGGACTTGTTGATCTCAGAGATCTTTTCCAACCTTAATGATTCTATGATTGTAAGATTCTATGATTCTGTGAATAATCAGCACCTAGCCTTAAGGGAGATTTTGTGACGTAGGTGCAATTTATGTAAAACTGGCATTTTTTGGTGGAAAATTGCATTTGCATGACCAGGTTTGTAATTCCATCATTGTCCTGCTTTCATTAGAGCAAAATCTGGAGATACTTATTTGCATTCAGCATTTGTACATGCAAGCCACAGTGATATCTTTTACCTTAAGTTGGTTCTCTGCACGCTGAGATGTTGGCAGGACATTCTAAGACGATCAGAATATGGTGAGATGTAGTACTGAGGGACATGGTTTAGCAGCAGGCTTGGTAGAGTTAGATATTCGATTGGACTCAGTGATCATGGAATCATAGAATGGTAAGGTTGGAAGTGACCTCAAGAATCATCTAGTTCCAACCCCCTGCCATAGGCAGGGACACCTCCCACTAGTACAGCTCACTCAAGGCCTCATCCAACCTGGCCTTGAACACCTCCAGGGAGGGAGCAGCCACAACCTCCATGGGCAACCTGTTCCAGTGCCTCACCACCCTCAATGGAAAGAACTTCCTCCTAACATCCAGTCTAAATCTTCCCTCTGCCAGCTTAAACTCATTGCCCCTTGTCCTGTCATTGCAAGACCTTGTCAATAGTCCCTCCCCAGCATTCCTGTAGGCCCCCTTCACATACTGGAAGGCTACTATCAGGTCTCCTCGAAGCCTTCTCTTCTCCAGGCTGCAGAGCCCCAACTCTATCAGCTTGTCCTCATAGAAGCTGCTCCAGCCCTCTGATCTTCTTTGTGGCCTCCTCTGGACCTGCTCCAACACTTCCATGTCCTTCCTGTGCTGAGGGGTCCAGAACTGCACACAGTACTCCAGGTGGAGTCTGACGAGAGCAGAGTAAAGGGGCAGAATCTCCTCCCTTGGCCTGCTGGCCACACTTCTCTTGATGCAGCCCAGGACTCAGTTGGCTCATGTTGAGCTTTTCATCAACCCAGTGATCTAGGAGGTCTTTTACAACTGAAGCAATTCTATGATTCTACCTTCTCAGAGCTCTCAGTGTGCTTGATGCTTAATTTCCTACTTAAATTTAATTACTTCTTTAAACCACAGAAGCCACTCCTATCCACAATACCCAATACCAATGAATTCTATTTCAAAAACATGTCTGAAATATCATCTCCTTTTATTAGTTCGAACTTTCCACCTGATGGCATCAGCTGAGCTCCTCCAATTCTTGTACTACAAGGAATAGTTCATCCCCCATACAGCTTCTGCCTTCCACTTTTTTTATCGATCACCAGTTTATCTTCTCTCAGTTATCTCTCCTTGGGCTCAGGGATCTTTCTTGTTCTGTTTAAGTATTCCTGATATGAAAGCTATTCCATATCTTCAGTGGTATTTGGTGACCTTCTCTACACTTTCTATAATGTTACTGTACCCATTTTGAGAACAGCACAGACTACTCAGGGTGGGGGTTTGTCATGGGTTTATACAATAGGGCAGTTTTAGGGCTATGAGCAATTTAGTATCTTCAGCTGCTAATTCAAGTACATTTTAGAAAGATGCAAATCAATGACAAAAAATAAATGCAAATTTGTTTGTAACTCTGCTGACCTCCCACTGATTCTGGGATTCAATATTCAAGATTAAGTTTCTCAATCAAATTACTGATTTGGGGAATCTAATTGCCTTGCTGGGGCATATAATACTAAGCATTTCTGAAGCCATAAGCAGAGTCTTAGATGCCTGCATTTTTGGATAACTCATCTCCCACTGCAAAAAAACCCAACCAAACACAACAACAACAAAAAATAACCTTCTGGCTTGCTTCTCTAGATTGCTGTGTCAGAATGGGATGGGAATGAAAAGCCATCTTATGGGTTAAAATTCTGCACATCACGAATCTCCTCCCCACCTTTTTTTTCTTTTTGTCCTGCTTGTATTTCTCCATATTGCCCCAGAAGCTAAAGACATAACCTGTTGTTTTTATTGGCCAGGAACAGAATCTTAAGTTTAGATATATACATATATAAATGTAATGGTCAGTCACATAGTAAGGGGAAGCTTTTCACTTTATGCAACTGGTTATTACATATATAGCACGAGGGCTTATAACATATATAACACAAAGGCATATTGCATAGCTGCAGCACTTATCACAGACCATCCAGGTACTCTGAACCAGACCTAACTCTGAAGCTAATAGAGACAAGTTGGTTGAAATCAGCTCAAACAGGATAAAGCAACTTTTTCACCACAGCAAAATCATAACTCTCCTGTCTTTTTCCAAAGGGCTTCCAAGGGCTCAGACAAAATGATTTACCTTGCTGCAGGAGGTCCAAGCAATCCTCACACTGCATTTGCAAAGCTTTTCGGTCACAGCCATACTGCTGACAAAGACATTATTTACACTGACTGGTCCGATAAGAGAATGTAAACACCTTAAAAGTGCCATTCCTCTTGCACAATTATCTCCTGGCTGCTGAATCAGCGCTCTGGGGACAGCTCTTCCTGCCAGCCACCTTGCCTGTTGTTCAGCCTGAACCTAATCTGTGCTGCCATCGCACCTCTCTTCTCCAGGGCTCCGCATGAGCGGCCAGCAAAGCCTTTTGCCAGTCAGCACAGAAGTGTTGTGCTCCTTTTCTAATCCCAGTGTTTCACAAACTAGCAAATCAGAAGATTAGCCAGCTGAGATGATGCACGCTCCTTTTCACCAGGGCAGGAACAACTGGTGAGAATCCTTACCCTGCATGCATTTTGTTTCAGGTCAAGCTCATAGAATCATAGAATGGTAGAAGTTGGAAGGGACCTCTGGAAATCACTGAGTCCAACGCCCCTGCCACATCAGGCTCACCTGGGGCAGGTCACACAGGAACATGTACAGACAAGTCTCAAGTCTCCAAAGAAGGAGACTTCACAGCCTCTCTAAGCAACTTGCTCCAGGGCTCTATCATGCTTACAGTAAAGTGTTTCTTCATGTTGAGGTGGAACTTCCTGTGTCCCAGTTTGTATCCACTGCCCCTTGTCCTATCACAGGACACCACTGAAAAGAGCCTGGCTCCTTCTTCTTGACACCTACCCTTCAGATATTCATACACATTAATAAGATCTCCTCTCTGTCTTCTCCAAGCTAAACAGCCCCAGGTCTCAGCCTTTCCTCATCAGAGAGATGTTCCAGTTCCTTCATCATTCTCAAAAGCCCTCTGCTGAACTCTCTCCAGTAGTTCCCTGTCCCTCTTGAACTGAGGAGCCCAGAACTGGACACAATATGCCAGATATGATCTCATTAGGGCAGAATAGAGAGCCTCCCTTGACCTGCTGGACTTGACAAGTTCTTGAATTACCAAATCAACCCCCCTTCAATTTAAAGTATCAAAACTCTCAATAATAACTATTGACTGTTTTAAAAGAGGTTTTTTTTCTTTTTTGTAGGTTTTTGTGAAAGCCAAATGACTCCCTATAGTAAACCACTGTACTCTACAAGTAGGGACAGACATGCCATCTTTGCATAATACACATCACCACTTGAAATCCTTCATCCATACTGGGTAGAAATGCACCGATTTGGACCATGGATAAAGATTTCTCTCTGATTACCTTGTAGGAGATAACAGCAGAGCTGATTATATGATCCAAGAAGTGTCTGCAAGTGTATTTCATAAGCTGCCACACCATAGCTGTCAGCACATCCCTGGACTAGCTACTGTGCAGGCTGAGAGGCAGTAAGGTAGAGTCTGGATGCTGCCACTGCTTGAGATGCCCAATAAAAAAGATGCACTTAAATCATTTGGCGAATGCTCGCTGCAGCTGTGTTTTGGGATGGTGCAGAGAGGACACAGCCAGGCTCCCCTTGGAGATGTACAATGGCAGGATGAGAGACACATGCCAAAATGTGGGAAGTTCCAATTAGGTATAAGGAAAATAATTTCACTATTTGGAGGACCAACCACTACCACTAAAGAGGTTGTGGAGTCTCCATCCTCAGAGATACTTAAACATGGACTGAGCAACCTCCTCCAGCCGACCTGCACTGAGTAGGTTGGGGAGGGTGAACTAGATGATCTCCAGAAGTCCAGACTCAATTATCATGGCTACATATTTATGGCCACTTAATGCATTCATAGAATTCCAGAATCAGAGAATCATTTTGGTTGGAAAAGAGCTTTAAGATGATCAAGTCCAACCATTATCTATTGAGGGACTACTAGTTAACAAGTTAAGTGGATTTTCGTATTGCTCTAACTGTCAAAGGGAAGTAGCAATAGAGAATTAAAGAAGATTCAGGGACAAGCAAATACAATTATTATCTACAGAAAAAGAAATCAGAAATGTAGAGGTTGGAGATGTGCTCCCCAGCCAAATCAGAAATGTAGGGGTTGGAGATGTGCTCCCCAACCAAGTTATCAGCTGGCAGCACAACTCCTCGGGAAATGAGAGTTCATTTAGATGAGGGGAATTTTCAGCATGCCAGAGTCTTTTTTTTTTTCAGTCAGATTTGAGAATAAAAATACAAATTATGAATTTTATAGGAAAAATTTTAAAATATTTCAATTAGCAAAGAATGTCAATGCTGTGATAAGATTATCACACAATGCACACAGGTACATATCTGCATGCATACAAATTAAGAAACAAATAACTGAAAAGGGACAAGAACATCAACACTGAAAAGTCAGGAAAAATGATGCAGAAGAATCAAAACAAAACAAGAAGAAACTATCCAACTGACAATGTCTCCTGTTTCAATTTTTAACTTCTTTCAAATTTTCCTGTTCAAAAAGCTGTTTGCAACATTTTGCTACGTGAAGCACAATTTGCACCCAGTGGAGCAGCTTTTTCCAAAAGGCTATTTCCATTTCAAAACTCTATCAGCTCTCCTCAGCTTTTCTTCCAATCTTTGGGCTTTCTTCACCGAAACAATGCATTTTCCTGAGCCAAGATTTTCCTTTCCCCACAATAAAGCAGTGAGCTCTTCATGTTTGTTACACATTCCTGTAGTGTTTTGCAAAAAAAAAAAAAAAAAAAAAAAAGACATCTACAAATGTTACTACGCTGCTTCTTTCCGGGCCACCCTAACAAAACAACTTCTGCTTTATTTTTAGAATTAGCCCTTCTTGCTGGTTTTTATTTTCCTGTGTGGCTCTAATATGATTTACTGTAATTCAGATTTAACTGCTGCTTTGCTGCACTCCACACCTGATGCTATGGCACAAATACTACTTAACTATTTCTTTCTCGCCAGATACTTCGCGTCCCACATCGCTTAGGCTATTGGAGTACCCTAAATATAGACAGACAGAAAGAAGATGAAGAATCTATTTTCTAACTTTCAAGTGCAGAGGAGAGATAATAAGATTAGCCTGCTAGTCATCCTAGCAGTCAGTCCTCACTGCACTAAAAGCCATGAGACCATGCATTATGGACCTGGGTGTAAGTGTGGAACATCTATGGATGTGAGTTATGGCTAAGAAAGGAGGGTTGTACTTCTAATGGTATTGTAACACTAAAGGTCATGTTAAAAGAAGCAAAGTAATACAATCTCAATGTTCCAAACTGATGGCAGTTGAAAAACGAGCCTGTCTGGGGCTCCAACACTGTGTGAGGCAATGCTGCTGCTCCACATTTGGTCAGGAAAAGGTTAAGATTTTCTGGACTTGTCGTCTCCACAGATGGCAAATTCCTCTTTCTGTTCAAATGAGACTGTCAAAACCAAAACAACTTCTTTCCCAGAGAAAGAAAGCTAATTTTCCACGAATCCAACCCTTTCTTCTTCCACCATTTCCTCACTTGTTGGTTCACTGCCAGCTCACTGCAGCCTCACTCCTCGCCTCCAGTGGTTTCTAGAAAAGATTATGTTTGCTGCTTACTTACTGTTGTTTCTCTTCCCTATTGTCATTCCTGCTCTTCCTTCTTGCCTTCTCTAGTGGTTCCACCCCCAGTTTGTAGTATCATGACTGTTGGAGCAGAAGGCAGTTACTTACATTCCCTTAAAACCTGACTCATTCACACCTCTGAACTCGCAAAGTTAAAAGCCTCAGGCTTTATTCATCTAGACAGCATCAAGCTAAACCCATTCTCCTGATGACTGCATTTCAGATCTATCTATTACCAGCTGCTTTTGCAGATCTCTTATTTTTCTGTGACAGTCTTCATTTGCTTCACTGGGATCTTCAATCTCAGCAGACTTCAGGAACTGAAGTTGGTAGATTTTTTTTTTTCACCTTCAGCTTTCCGCCAAGGTTTAAAAGACTTATTTTACATTATATTTATTTATTGCTATCACATGAGAAGAATTAACTGTATCACAACTAGTAGAAGTTCAGCTATCAGAGTTAAATGCCTTAACTAACTCCTGTATCCTTCTCTGAATTCCTGAATGCTCAGCCATGAAAATGTGGATGCAGAAATCTGCCATTTCTATGAACTTGAACTTTCTCAGTATCAGGCCTGTTTCTTCGGGAGCTATTCTAATTCTGTTCAGAGCCTTTGGCTCTGGAGCTTCAATAACTAATCCATTACTGCCCTTCCACTCAAAGTCTCATCCAAAGTTATATGATAGAGGTGTTTATATTGCAATGAATCATATAAAAATCTGCCCAAGAATAGAAATAGCTTTTACTAGGTGAACAGGCCAGGAGGATTTTGTTTATCATAACTTGATGTGGGAGATCATGTTCATATAAGGCAGCCAAATTTTCAGCAGCAGAGGTGAGGAAGAAAACCCCTGGATTCTGAACTGCCAAACTATTTGTGCAGCTGGATCCTTCCAGTTCCTGCAAAAGAGACATAGCAGATAGCCACTCATGCAGCTTTTTCAAGACACTTGATGTCAGTACTATGGTAACCCATTGGATATAGAATCCCAGAACGGGTTTGGTTGGAAAATAAATTTAGAGATCATCAAGTCCAACCATTATTGACTTCTACCAAGTCTGGTGCTAACTCATGTCCCTCAGCACCACATCTCTGTGGCTTTTAAACTCCTCCAGGGATGGGGATTCAACCATCTCCCTGAGGAGCCTGTCCCAGTTTTTGAGAACCCTTTCAATGAGGAAGCTTTTTCTAATATCCAATCTAAACCTCCCCTGATGCAACTTGAGGCTATTTCCTCTTCTCCCATCACTCATTTCCAGGAAGAAGACACCAACACCATCCTGACTCCAACCTCCTTTCAGAAGAGGTCTTTAGACCACCAAAGGCACTTGTATCGGAAAGAAAGCCCCAGTTCTGTAAGAAGATCCTACACAAGATATCTGCATCCAGGAAAGATAAGTACTTTCCACAGGAAAACTGTGAAATGCTGACATGATGAAACATTATCCCATCATTTCTAAGTATGTGGCACAAGAAAATTATCACTTCACCTTTTTTTCCTCCTGCTTCTTTATACTTTTAACTCCACTTTCACTCCCTTCCTAATTTTAATCTTCCATAATCAGCACCTTTCCCAAAAGTGACCTCTACCAGTGCCTGACCACCCAAAACTGCCCTGTGTACCATGCCTTAGCTGACTGGTATACTGATGACTGGCAATCACTCCCGTTGAGAGGACTTCATGGACAAAAGGAATGAAAACCCATCTCTCTATTTGCTAATCACAGAATCACACAGAATCACAGAATGTCAGGAGATGGAAGGGACCTTGAAAGCTCATCTAGTCCAACCCACCTGCAGAGCAGGATCACCTATACCAGATCACACAGGAACACATCCAGGCGAGTTTTCACTATCTTCAGAGAGGGAGACTCCACAACCCCTCTGGGCAGCCTGTTCTGTCACCCTCCCAATACCAGTTATCCACCATGATTTCTCTTACACCTGTTTTCTTGGTAGTAGCCCTGAATTTTCACATAGCCTCTGAGTAACCTGTACTGGCTGGCTAAGTTCTTTCATTATAAACACTATCTAGGATGGTGCTAACTGGACTTTCCCAGTTCAGTCCAAGATGAAGTCCAGAATGCTTGGTCTCAGCTAAGGAGCAACCTGTTTCCCTGGCACTCAAATGGAAATCAAGCCACATGGCTTTTACACAAGGAAATCCTTACAAAAGATGTCTCTAGTAATTCCAAGAGGTTTCCTGATTGTTAAATTAAATGTTGTGACAAATGGGCCCTTTTAAACAAAATGTAGTCTCATCATTCTCACATTTCTGTAGATAAATATTGAATGAGAAGAATGTGGCAACATTCCAGGTGGCTCTCTGGAAAGCAGAGAGGTTAATTAATTCTCAGTGTAGTTTCAATTGTGAACAAATAAAAATGTTTAAAGGGCTCCAGGGCTTATGTTTCAGCAGAGGATGCCATGCATGCAGCAAGGCTACAATGCTCTTCAGCAGTGTCTGGTGTTCCCCAGAGATGCTTCTGTGGAAGTTCCAAAATCTAGGATTTGAGTTTTACTGACCTAACGAGGCTTTGGCTGAATGGCTGAGCCAAGCTTAACAGGATGTCAGTGCATCCTTCTGGCTTCAGCTCCTCATTTCTCCCCTCTTCCCTATCTATCCAGCATCTGATCTTTTCTCTTGTCCCTCCAGAGATTTCTGCTGTCAGTCCAATGCCAGAGACAGGCCACAAGCCCCGGTCTGGCATTTCTTCCCATTGCAGATCCAAAGATGTACTCCATGGATGGAATTTGTCTGTTAAACACTGTGTCCAAAGAGATCTGTGCCATGAAGAGATCTGTGTCATGAAGAGGTCTGTGACATGAAGAAATTTGTGACTGTTTGGAAGGGCTGGTAGCAACACAAGGAGAGGAAATGGTTTGAAACCAGATCAGGGTAGATTCAGGTTGGACATAAGGAGGAGGTTCTCTACAGTGAGGGTGGTGAAAGGCTGGAACAGGGTACCCAGAGATGTAGTGGAGGCCCTATCCCTGGAGACATTCAAGGTCAAACTTGACGGGGCCCTGAGCAACCTGATCTAGCTGGAGATGCCTCTGCTTACTGTGGGGTGGTTGGACAAGATGACCTTTGAGGGTGCCTTTCAACCCAATGCAATCTGTGATTCTGTGATGAAAAAGCTTTACTCTTTCTTCTGCTATGAATTCCTGTTCCAGGCAGCATGTTTTCTTGAAAGTCTGGGGAAAAATAAAACAAACAAACCAAACAAACAAACAAACCCCAGAAAACACAAAAAATAATGAAGCGGTTTTTTCCTTACTCACAGAATCACAGAATCACAAAATTTACCACACTGGGAAAGACCTCTAGGATCACTGAGTCCAACCTATCACCTAACCCTTCTAATTAACTAAACCATGGCACTAAGTGCCTCATCCAGCTTCCTCTTAAACACCTCCAGGGACAGTGACTCCACCACCTCCCCAGCCAGCCCCTTCCAATGCCAATCACTCTTTCTGGGAAGAACTTCTTCCTAACATCCAGCCTGAACCTGCCCTGGTACAGCTTGAGGCTGTGTCCTCTCATTCTGTCACTGGGTGACCAACCCCCACCTGGCTACAACCTCCCTTTCAGTAGTTGTAGAGAGCAATGAGGTCTCCCCTAAGCCTCCCCTTCTCCAGGCTGCACACCCCCAGCTCCCTCAGCCTCTCCTCACAGGGCTGTGCTCCAGGCCCCTCACCAGCCTTGGTGCCCTTATTTGGACACATTCAAGGGCCTCAATATCTTTCTTAAAATGGAGGGCCCAGAACTGGACACAGGACTCAAGGTATGGTCTGACCAGTGCTGAGTACAGGGGCAGAATAACCTCCCTTGTCCTGCTGGCCACACTGTTCCTGATCCAGGCCAGGATGCCATTGGCTGCCTTGGCCACCTGAGCACACTGCTGGCTCATGTTCAGCTGCTGTCGACCAGTACTCCCAGGTCCCTTTCTGCCTGGCTGCTCTCCAGCCACTCTGTCCCCAGCCTGTAACACTGCTTGGGGTTATTGTGGCCAAAGTGCAGAACCTGACACTTGGTCTTATTAAAACTCATGGCATTGGACTGCACCCATCTGTCCAGCCTGTCCAGGTCCCTCTGCAGAGCTCTCCTACCCTCTAACAGTTCGACACCTGCTCCCAACTTGGTGTTGCCTGCAAACTTACTAACGGTGGACTCAATAGTCCTTATTTCAATTGGACTTGTTATAAATGGATAGACACCTACTGATCATCGTTTCAAGGAGATCCTCATATTGATAGTTCTGGTCCTACACTGATCAGAGGAGCTTTTTCCCATGACTTTGGTGGGAATCAAATCAGCCTCAAAACCACTTGAAAGATGCACACAGGCAGGTCTGTAGCTACCAGTGGCTGTTGGGGAGTGTGGCAGATGGAAAATTAGATCTGCAGGTCTGGTACCAGGCAGCCCAACACTAAGTACATGATTCAGTACCTTGTGCAGCGAGTGTGACAAGCACAATGACTTACAGAACAAGGTGGCACACCCAGTATCAATGTTTAAAGAGCTGAAACCTGATCTGATACCTCTGCAGAAGGACAGAGAGGTAAAGGAGAATTAATGTGTATTCGGAGAGGGATGTAAATTTGAGGTATGAAATATTCCTTTTGGAATAAATTTGTGAGACAGGCCTCTGCCAAAACTATAGAGCTGAGTTTCATATTTCTTTGCTATGGGAAATTAGAACCTCAGATACAAATGAACCTAAATCCAGAGATTAGGACTTTGGGCCTGGATCTTACCTTTCCATCTTTGTAAGTTTTCCCAAACTATGTTCAGATTTGATCCAACATAAATTCAAAACTCTCGATTCAGACTCAAAACAACTGAAAAGGAGTTACTCAGTTTAAGCTATTTAAAGCCAAATTTGTTCAGGTTTCTAGAAAACTCAGCTTCAGCTAAACTGACTCTGAAGTTCTACAGTGAAGTTTAGATTGAGATGCACATCTCAGAATGGTTAAGAACTACTACTCCATGGAAGGAGGTTGTAGTGTGGTAGGAGTTGGTCACTAGTAATAGGACCAGAGGAAATGGCCTCAAGTTGCACCTAAACCTCAAGGGGAGGTTTAGGATGGATATTAGGAAAAAAATATTTCCTAAAAGAGTAGTCAGGCATTGAAACAGGCTAACCAGGAAGGTGGTGGAGTCACCATGCCTGGAAATGTTAAAAAAAAGTGGTGTTGGTTGAGCGCTTTTAGGACCTTTTGGCTGGCTAGATCTACCTACATGACATAACTGCAGTGGGCCAAGAACTACAATGATACATCTAATTTCTGGGGAGGAATAATAAACTACACCAGTACAGGTTGGGAGGTGATCTGCTGGAAAGCAGCCCTGTGGAGAGGGACCTGGGAGTGCTGGTGGATAACAAGTTATCCATGGGACAGCAATGTGCCCTTGTGGCCAAGAAGGCCAATGCGGTCCTGGGGTATATTAGGAAGAGTGTGTCCAGCAGATCAAGGGAGGTTCTCCTCCTCCTCTACTGTGCTCAGGTAAGACCCCATCTTGAGTACTGCATTTAGTTTTGGGCTCCCCAGATTAAGAGGGACAGGGATATGCTGGAGATGGTCTAGTGGAGGGCTACAAGGATGATTAGGGGACTGGAGCACTGCCTGATGAGGAGAGACTGAGGGACCTGGAGCATTCTAGTCTGCAGAAGGGAAGACTGAGAGGGGATTTAATCAATGTTTACAAATATCTGAAAGATGGGTTCAGAAGGCAAGATGAAGCTTTCCTTGTTTCTTTTTGTGAGACATACGGCATTTGTCTCAGACCCCACATTGCCTTAATTGTACTTGGTGCTTGGCTATACAAGAGTTTGAAGATGTTGAGCTTCCCAGGGGACTGAGGACACAAGTCCAAGGATAGGCATTTCTTAGGCAATCAATTCAAGTTATCTTGAAAATAATAGGATAAATGGCAACACTAAAACAGGTAATATATTGCTATCACGACCAGAGCCCCATATCTCCTTGCAGGCAAACGTCTGAACAAGACCCAACTACTGGCAGTGCAATAAACCACAAAAGGTGTGGAATTTGTGTAACACAACAACATCATTTCTGCTTTGTGAATCTACTTATAGAAAGCGGAATGAACTTCTGGGAACCATAGAATCATAGAATCATAGAATGGTAAGGTTGGAAGGGACCTCAAGGATCATCTAGTTCCAACCCCCTGCCATAGGCAGGGACACCTCCCACTAGTACAGGTCACTCAAGGCCTCCTCCAACCTGGCCTTGAACACCTCCAGGGAGGAAGCATCCACGACCTCCCTGGGCAACCTGTGCCAGTGCCTCACCACCCTCACTGTAAAGAATTTCCTCCTAACATCCAATCTAAATCTCCCCTCTGCCAGTTTAAACCCATTGCCCCTTGTCCTGTCATTGCAGGACCTTGTAAATAATCCTTCCCCAGCCTTCCTGTAGGTCCCCTTCAGATACTGGAAGGCTACTATCAGGTCCCCTCGAAATAAGCAAGTTTGTTTAAACAGAAAATAGACTTCAAAGAAAGTCATGAAAAGGGGAGGGCAGATGCAGAGGTGATTTCATTTTGAACTCTGTACAATCATTCAATAAAAAACGTCTGCTCTTCAGATTTCACTTTTGGTTTAAATGTTAGAATTTCTCTGCTGCTCTTGGCAAAATGCTGTCTCTATCCTGGAGGTGCTTCCGCCGTTACTCTTTTCCTTAGGCTCTGACCTTGGGGCTGCACCAAAGGACAGCAGAGTTCACCACCACAGATTAGCTTCCCGGACTGGGGGTTGCTTGCAGCTTATCAGAGGGTGTGGAGTGATGTTTTTCAGATATGAACACCAAGGCTTTCCTGCAAAACCAGTATGGGTTAGCTGAAAGTTGGAGAAACGGGACGTGTCAGTACTGCAGAAAGAAAAAAATACACGGACACAATCCTTTTCTTCATTATTTCTTTTCAAACTACAGTATAAATCTCAGCTATAAGGAACTGACCTGATTTTTAAGTTCGAGCCACACATTTTGACAGTAGCAGGGGGATTAGATAGCAAGTCTGCCCTTGCTTTTTCTCTAGGTCTCACTCCAATTCCTCTCTTAGAGAACTCTTTGTGATCCTCTCCAGTAAGGTATGCCAGACATTTACCAAACCATGTGAGAGACTTAGAGGCCAAAGACGTAGTTTCTATTTACTCACAGGCTGTCTTTGAGAAGGAGGTGAGATTCCCTGGGAGGAGACACGCTTCAGTTACACATACTACTAAATCCTTCTTTTTCAACTGACACAGCTTCCATTTTTATCAAATGCTTTAGCTCTATTTTACCCCAAATTTCCTTATTCTGAAGCAGCTGGCATTTATGACTTTCACTCATGCTGTATGTAATCTATCTTAATTCATATATGCGCTCCACACACAAGGATTGCCAGAAGCAAAAAGGAATTTTTGCCAGCTACATTTCCCATGTTTTTTAGTGGACCTATCTCCCTTTGGGGACCTTCCTCCTTTCTCTGCCTTTGAAAATCCAAACCAATATTAATATTTAACAGTTTTTATAGCAACCCTTATGCAAGGCTTTTAATGTACTTTAAAGAGATTAATGAATCAAACCTTCTAATACCCAAGAGAGACAAGTGGTATTTGCATACAACAGATCTCAAAGACCTCAAGAAGATTAAAATAAAATTCAAAGCCCATTGGAGCCAGAGGAAAGACATGAGCTGACACCAGGGACATCAAGATCGTGATTTCAGCCAGCTTCTGTGCTGAAAGCTGGGGAGGGGAAAGAAAATTCCCTATTTAGCCACAGGCCTGTCCTTTCCTCATGATCATCAAACTCACTTGCAGCATGAAATGTTGCCGAAGACTACAGCATTGTTTTGGTCTGGTTAATATTTATTTTTATAAAGCTTCTTATTATGCTTTTCAAACACTGTTAGCACCAAAAACTGAGCTGCCACCTTTTATTTTTAAAGTATGACTGATCATATTCCTAGGAATAACTATTAAAGCCAGAGGGCATGTGGTAGCCAAAGATCCTCTACACTTATAACCAAGTACTTCTATAAAACATTGCTTCAAGCAGAGAAACTGTGGCAGATAAGGCACTGCTGGATGACAGTTACATTTTCCTCAAAGCAGAAAAAACAATGTCCTAGTTCCCAAAGGCCTCATCTCTGTAGGCTTGAAATAGAGAGGGAGGGAGGAAAAAAAAAAAAAAGGGGGGGG
>VWZE01018033.1:228013-242254 GCA_013396675.1 Eubucco bourcierii | reverse complement strand
CTTTTACCCTCTGCAACTTGGACATTGTGGTTGGACAATGGAAGAAGGACATGGAAGGACATGGAAGAAGGACAAGGAAGGACATGGAAGTGTTGGAGTGGGTCCAGAGGAGGCCACAAGGATGATCAGAGGGCTGCAGCAGCTCTCCTGTGGGGACAGNNNACAAGGTCTTGCAACGACAGGACAAGGGGCAATGGGTTTAAACTGGCAGAGGGGAGATTTAGACTGGATGTTAGGAGGAAGTTCTTTCCAGTGAGGGTGGTGAGGCACTGGAACAGGTTGTCCAGGGAGGTTGTGGCTGCTCCCTCCCTGGAGGTGTTCAAGGCCAGACTGGACGAGGCCTTGAGTGACCTGTACTAGTGGGAGGTGTCCCTGCCTATGGCAGGGGGTTGGAACTAGATGATCCTTGAGGTCCCTTCCAACCTTACCATTCTATGGTTCTATGAGTGGTGGTATTTGGGCATACTATGTTTTTATTTCTAGAGTTAGAAGGGGCTTACTGGTGCTCTAGAAACTGCAGTTCTCTCACTAACCTACAGACTTTGTTTTGCCTCAGCTCCACTTCAGGACTGTCATTGGATTGTGATTAAAACAGTAGTTCTCTACTCGATGTTTTTATGGTGTAGTTTTTCACTTGGTCTTAATCCACCGAACCAACATCTTCAGCTCAGTTTAATTAACTTGCTGTTGGTTAAATGAATGGCCCAAATTCACTGATTTCATGTGTTGTAATTGTTGTCTCTGTATGTGACATGAGGAATCCCCCAATGTGTAATCCTCCAGCAGCTTGTGACAGCTGTCAGTGCTCATGGTGTGCAACTTGATGGATTTTGGAGGAAACCCAAGATTTAAATTTTCTTCTGACTTCCAAAATTCCCACCAGAGTTTGGGCAGGATATATGCAGAGAGCTGGGCTCTGCTAAGCTGGACGTAGGGACTTTCAGTGCTGTTGGCTACTCCACCAAACACACTGGCTACCATCTGGCTCACTTTGAAGATGACCAAGGCAGAGAAGGGTATGACTCCTTGACATATTAGCAAGACAGTACTTAAGTGAATAAAACTGCACCTTGTCATGGTCATGGTGGTGACCTTCACCCATGCAATTCCTGCCATGTGAAATCCTGAAAATTTTAATGGGATTTAATGTATAACAAGTTTCTGGTAGGCAAAGCTGAAACAGGTGATGGAGTTGTTGTGTTTACTAAAAGCACTGAGACCTTTGCCGGTGAGAAACCATGCTGTCAGGTGAAACAGCGCCCAGATAAGCTTGTGTGCTAAGTCAGAGTCATAGAAAGGAGGTTGTAGTCAGGTGGTGTTGGTCTCTTCTCCCAAGCAGCCAGTGACAGAACAAGAGGACACAGCCTTAAGTTGCACCAGGGCAGATTTAGGCTGGATATTAGGAAGAAGTTCTACATGGAAAGAGTAATTGCCATTGGAATGGGCTACCCAGGGAGGTGGTGGAGTGACCATCCCTGGAGGTGTTTAAAAGGAGACTGGGTGAGGCACTTAGTGCCATGGTTTAGTTAATTAGAAGGTGATAGGTTGGACTCAATCCTGGAGGTCTTTTCCAACCTGGTTAAATCTGTGATTCTGTAATGGTTTGGGCTGGAAGGGACCTCTAAAGATCATCTAGTCCAATGGCTCTACAGTAAGCAGGGATATCCTCCTCTGGATAAGGTTGTCCAGAGCCTTGTCATACCTGACCTTGAACATCACCAGGGATGGGGCCTCAACTACCTCACTGAGCAATTTGTTCCAGTATTCCTCCACCCTCATGATAGAGAAGAGGTTGCTAGGGAGTATGGTGCTTCATGGAACAGCCACAAAGGCTGGAGGATCACAGCTGCTGCATTAACCTTCGTTGAAACTGTGCTGGGCTACTTTCTCACAGCTGGTTACTTTTGGAGGGGCATCCAGGTAGGGCCACATTAGTTGTTGTGTCTGCATTTGTAGCTATGCCACTAAATTAGAACAGGTTCCTGGGTGTCTTTCTTGCTCTTGAGTGTCCAGCAAGAGCTAGGCTCTAAGCTTCTGAACGTCGGTTCTGAAATCTGTTGGACAAAGTATGTGTGTTTCTGTGTGTCCCAAGGCAACCAACTTCTTGTTTTGAAGCTTGCCTCAGCAAAGGGAAGGTCTGCATTTCCAGTAATGAAAACCATCATAGCTCTAAATGAGTCCCTTGTGTAGCTGACAGATGGGTGCAGAGTGGGGCTTGATTCAGCCTCTGAAAAAGAATAATAAACCTTAGGAAAAAAAAAAATCAAACAAATTCCTCAATGTCCTAACCATTTCAAACTCAAAATAAAGTACTGATTAACTGCAAGCCTGCTCATATATATAAAACTCAGTATGACAGCTGCAGCAGAATTTCTTTTCCTAGTGGAGTCATTCCTTTGCCTCAGCCTAATTCCCTTGCCAATGGAGATTAACCTTGTGTGGACCATGTATGCGTTTCCCTACTGCCTCTGTTGGCAGCCTGTGAGATAACTTTAGCCCTTTCCTAATCTGAGTTCACAACTGAACCAAGAGATCTGGACTCTTCTGAGCTTGAGGGGCAGAAGGGAGAGGAATCATGTGCAAATGCAGATTTTTCTGGCTTGTGGGTTCCACTAAAAATGACTGGGAATAAAATCCTTGCCTTCACTTACGGAAATAATGCTTACATTCAATTTCGTGCCTGTTCTGCTGTCGCCCAACTCACCAGGTTTCAGCAGGGCTCCAGCAGCTGGCAACTTGGCAAGTTTTACCTTCCATTGTGTGTTTTCTAATTTTCTTCTCTATGGCTCAGAGCAGTTTGAGCAGGACATCAGAAAATCTGAGTTATATAGGGTATACTCCTAGCAACGTGGTTGAGGATATGAGCATATATAGGCACTACTTGGCACGTTCATCTTCTCTGTATGTAAAATTTCCCTTCAGAAATCCAGGCAGGATCTGAAGAGGAGCAAGGTGGAATAGTGGGAATAATTATTGCCATGGTATCCTGAGATAGTTGCCCCTCTCTAGAGATCATTGTATAAGCAGAAGGATGTGTACACGTGAACAGCACCAAACGAGCGTTGGAGTGGTGCAGTTCATTGCTTGATGTGGTATCTGTGGAGAGAGTTGCACCAGCACGTAGTTGTTTGACCATGCCTCCAGCTTTTTAACATTCCTCTTCCCCTACCATCCAGTGACATCTTAGACCTTCTCTAAGAGACCCTCTTCCATGTATTTCAGCACTACTCAGTACAACAGATAAATCAGACTCTGAGAAAGAGACCTATGATGAAAACTTCCTCAGCTCACTTGGGGATGTTTTTAGCTTCTCCTCCCCATGCCTCTAAAAGCAGAGAGCCAAAAACAACACTGAGTCACTCCAAACTTGCTCTTCCCCAAAGCACAAGCATGTTCCCCACTCCACCCACATCCAGAGATGTACTGCTGCAAAGAGCCGAGGAGTGCGTGCTGGATGCTGAGCCCATTCCTGATGACCAATGAATGTGTTTTTTATACCTGTATTTCATGTGGTACTTTTCACCTGTGGTGCATCTGTTTAGGTGCTCCATCGTGTACTGCTGAAGGAAGAGATGGAAAGGGAAGGAGTTGTAAAGATCTGGCGTTTAAACTAAGCTGGCTCATTTCTGCCTGGATTGAGGAGTGCTTGTATGAGCAGTCAGGAGAGATGGTTGTTGTGAGCAGCTGTAGTAGATTCAGGGCCATGTTACAGCTTCGGAAGGCTGTTTCTAGAGTGACTTGCTGAGCAGAGCTGGGCTGTTGATAACTGGTTGCCTTCCCACAAATAGAGGCTTAGAGGAAAACTGAAAGAAATGTTCATGTCACTGACAGCAGAAGTTGTCAGCCACAGAAGTCTAACTGTTTTACAGACTTCTTTTCCCTCAGTGGCATGGTGGAAAAGTTGCATTGTCCACTTTATGTGGCATGGGAGTAGAGAAGAGCTTGGAATGGATCAAGGAGAAGGTGCAGGATGAGTTGCACTCCAGCTACCCTGCAGACAGCTTGTCCAAGTCACCCTACTAGGGGATGTTCACTGCTGAGGAGAACTCTTCCTATACCCCTATCTCCCTATTCAGGGGATAGCCCAGCTGCTCCCAGCCCCCTTGAAGTCCTGCAGCCTCTACCAAGTGGAGTCTTTGCCGGGATGTTGTAGACCAATTCAGTATTCAGTGGCACATGATTTATGAGCTGTGATTTCTCATTTATGATCTGTGTGGCTGGCAAAGAAAGTGGGATCAGGCACTTGGCTATTGTGCAAACAGGGATGACACATCACCTCCAAAGAACAACACAGGAAAGATAAAATTACACAGATTGTTGAAATACTCTCCTCAGCTGTGTTGCTCATGTAGATGAGTAAAATAAGAGTAAGGGTTGTTCGGGTTTGTGTGCAAGTTGTTTTGGTTTTTTTATACCTCCATTTCTCCTCCTCCATTTGTGCCTAGTTCAGCCCAACCAGCAATGCTGGACTTTTTCCTTGCCACTTGCAATTCTGGATTTGGGTGTTAACATAAAACTGTTCTTCGGATTTCTATCAAATGATTGAATTGTTTTGGGTTTTTTGGTTTCTTTTTTTTTTCTGTTCCAGACTGCTGCTTTGATAAATTATAAAACTTTTGCTTCTGACTTACTGGATGTCTTACTGCTTTCTTATAATTTCCCTGAAAGTACAGTTGAAGAATCACCCTTTTTCATTCAGTACTTGTTAAACCTTAGCAGTGAAGATTCAGCCATGAAGTACATGAGAGGAGCTAATCTGGGGAAGGGGACGAATTATAGCCTTGGGCTGTGTGCTGTGGTGTGACAAGCAGTAGGAACTCAAAGTATTTCACCAAAACTTGTGGTGTAATTGAGTGTAGAATCCAACCTCTTTGACTTCATCAGTGAATAGCAAGAGGTTATAATCAATATCCTCCTGGACAGAGTTCAGTCACATTCGATCAGTATCTTTGCTGCTAAGCAGTGTGGCAATTGCTGTTCTTTGTTTAACCTTTTGTTTGAAAAGTAAGTTCCTCTTTATTCCTAATTAAGGATTTCTGCTGAAGCAAGGCATCTTTTTTATTTTTTCTTTTCAAGTCAATGAATCTGCTGTTAAAGCACTTTCCTTTAAACACTAGAATGTGGATCTATGTGCAAGGGAGAACTAACTTGGAGGTCTGTTAATGAAGACGATGAGGGTTGCAAAGAACAGTTAGTCATACAGCTGTGGTGTAGTGATACCAGTCCAAACTCTGATCACTGGGAGCTCAAAATAAACAGCCTTTCTTCTGTGAAAGATGCACTTTCTATATAGCAGTCTGGTAGGAGAAAGGGTAGAATTTGAGAACACCTTGCAGGGCTGAAGGTAGGGCTATAGAAGCACATAATACTGATCTGGAAAGATGTTTAGGATGCTAAGTTGAGGAACTTGTGAACATGAAGGTGTGTCATAAAGGCTACTACGTGCAAAGATCCAAGGTGCAAACAAAGACTTGAGATACTGAGGTCTAGATTTTTCAAGTGGTGTGACTCACCTTAAATTAAATTTAAGGAAGGCTAAATACCTTGAGGTTGAGAGCAGACTCAGCATAATCCACCCTAGGCCTTGGGTGGGGTTGGAAATGGGTGCTGAAAGAGAGTTAGGCTGTCTTTGCAACGAGAAAGAGGTGAGGAATATGTGGTTGAGACAGAAGACCTGAGGGCTGAGGGCACTAGAAGTTATCCTGCAAGAAGCAGTTATCCTGCAAGAAGCAGTTATCCTGCAAGAAGCAGTTATCCTGCAAGAAGTTACTCTCCCATTATCTGCTACCTGTGCCTGCTGCTATAGGTGCTTTATGCCTGCCCTCAGCAGCCTCCATTGTGGATTTCTAGGGCTGTGACACAGGGAAAACTAGTTCTTGGACCATGGAAGTTTCGCCATGCCTTGCCTGTTGCCTTTGCAATTACTCCTATATCTAGCTTCCTATCCCACAAACAAGGGACTACCCTCAGGTATCCCTGAGAGCCAGGCACCCTTGCTGACTAGGACACCCGCCCTTGTTTTTCTTCCCCATCACACATGCAAAAACAAAAAGGGCTGCAACTTCAAGTGAAGGCAATGTAGTAGTAATTTACTTTTAGAATAGCTGTTACTTTTAATAGTAAAGGTAAAAAAGCTCCACCTATGTACTACTTATTCTTTGTGCTAACATTGATGTCACCAAGATGTATGGTGTGGGCTGGACCAAACTGCAGAAGTGCACACAAATTGGGGAAAAAAACCCAAATCTCTTTTTAATGCAAAAGATTCTGCTGTGTGAAGGATGCTTTGCAACTGCCTGCAAAGATGTAGCAGAGAGCGTAATTCAGTGACCACTTTGCGTGAAGGCTGTGTTCATGATGGCAGTGGGTAGATGTTGAGTGGTAACAGAAAGGCTGGAGCAGAGCTGGGAAATGATGAGTCCCATACCCTGGTGAGATCCAAAAGCAGAAGGAACTGGCAGCCACTAGCTTGCAGAGAGGCAAGTGACTGATGGCAATGTATTGCCTCTGTGAAGGGCTGAAACCTCCAGTTCTTAAATGCTGTCTGCCAGCGTGCCTGTGTTGTCTATCAGAATCCACACCCTCTGAATTTGGAAGGAGGACTGGATATTTTTTTTTTCATGGCGCCCATGAAAGGTCACTAACCTGAGGTTTTAGTCTCTGCTGTGTCATTGACTGGAGTTTGGCTGGGAACATTCACTCTTTGTTAGCATTTTAAGGGCACAGTTAAGAAAAGTGTGGTGTAAGTGGATCAAATATTTTAAGAGAGCAGCTTAAAATTTTCCATTTCCCCTTGTGGCAGACTCAAGACTAGGTACAGAATTTAAAAAAAAAAACAAAACCAAACAAAACCAAACCAACAACCACCAACCACAACACAAATCCAAAACCAAACAAAACACACATAAAAAACAAAAAAATAAACAACAACACCACCACCCCCCCCAANCCCCCCCCCCCCCCCCCCCCAAAAAAAAAAAAAAACAAACAACCCTCAAAACTTGTAAAAATATCCACTTGGCTTAAAAGTTCCTTTGTTGTCTTGCTGACAAAAGACCAGCCCCCTTTACCCCTGCTCTATTATTTCTCACTTGATGAAAACTAAACCCTTTTTTCCTGAGGTTTAAAATAATCTTAAACCCTTAACTTGGAGTGACTGTTCTAAACCATGTGATTTCTGGAACATGAACGAGAATTAACTCTTCAGGAACTAGCACTTCTCTCCCACAGGCTTCCAGCCCCTTGGGTATATTGAGACCAGCATATACTGTAGCTGAGTTCTATGGTGACAGTAGTTTGGATTCTTGCAATTACTTTGCCAGGGGCAAAAGATATTCTGGGAAATCAGGCAGGATAAACTTACAATAAGCAAGGCAAGTGATATAAACATAAGAATAGAGTGAGGTGCTTGGATAGGGAAACAGTTTGCTTGGGATTGTGTTCAAACTTCACGGTAGCCTCAGAAAAGGTAGCTCGAGTGAGGGCATTTGTAAATGTTAGGGCTTTGCATGGACCCAACTTATTAATATTTAGATGCATTGAGGAACAAAAAGAGATAAACATGTTGCTTTGGGCCCATAAAGACAGTGAAGTGAACACTCAGGTAGAGACCTCATCGGTTTCCTAGTAAAAAGGGTCTGACCTCCTTTGATACCGCTCATGTGATGGAGAGGAGCAAGGCAAAGCACTATTAGGCAAACAACACATGTACCAAAGCAGCCAGCATGTTCAATGTACTTATCAGTGTTCCTTTCTTTCTGCTTTCTGTGCTAGAAGAGAATGAAAAGGTCAGGACCTCTGGCTCTGTCTCAGTGAACTTAAGCTTTACTATTTTTTTTGCATGCATGGACAGGAGATCCAGTTCCAGCATGGATGAGCTGATCTGTGATCCAACTATGTAAGCACGTCAAGCATCATGTGAGTGCAGCAAGAAATGGGTGAAAGAGAAATAGATTTAATTCTCTTGATACGTGTCAGGATGGGTGTTGGGAGGGAGTATGCATCTCTGCTAAACAGGATGCCAGAAGATACATTTACTGATGTAGAAAATGAGAATTACACAAAGAAATTTGTTCTGTGAAGTTCTCTGGTGGAGAAAGCAGCTGAGGGAGGAAGCCCAAAGGTATAGGAAAGTGGAGAAAACAAGCTCATGAAATCTGTACATTCCAGTCATAACATCCCCAAAGGGGGAAAAAAAATGCCGTGAAAAAAAGAAAAAGAAAGGTATTTGGTGAAATAAGGCTTTGTGTGTTTCTTCAAAACCACCAAACACCTTCAAGTTCCAGTTCCTTCTCATGCCAAATATGTTGAGGTAACCACGTTGCTCTGTTTGAAAGCAAGCTTTCTCATTTAAGAACTGTGTGCTGCTGAGGCTTCTTGTCTGCTTAGACTCAGAATTTGCTGGTTTAGAAGAGGCCCTTCTGCACAGAGCTCCACGTGGGACTGTAAACATTCTTCAGTCCAGAGAATAGTCACCAGATCCAGCAAGACATTTGTCTACAGGTGGAGTTTGTATACTTAGCACTCCACCCAGTGTGGCCTCTTGGCTCTGCATCCAACCAGTTAAATCCCTCTCAAGTGTGAATGCTAAGCCCACCTTCCCACACAGTGCAAAAGCAATCCTGGTTCCACCTTCCTCACTTCCCCTTCCAGCTTCTCTGTTCCATGCCATGCACGGGGGAAGTACTGATCTAATGGTCACAACTCCACCCTCAACAAAGCCCAGAGATGCAAAGAAATGTCAGTGCTAACTCCTCCTTAAGCAGCCCTCTAAGGTAGTCTTGGGAACCTTCTGGGCTTGGCCATGCCTGCATCCACCTAACTGCAGAGTAATTTGTATCTCTGCTGTTATTCAGAGGTTGCAGCTCTGTCTGTGGTGGCTGCGGTAGTGCTGCTGAAAGGGGTTTTGTTTTGGTGTGCACCAGGCCAATGAAGTGAGCAGGCTGTTTTCTCAGGGATTTGGGACCTAAAGAATTATCAGTTTTGGGCCCCTCAATTTAAGAAAGATGTTGAGGTGCTTGAACGTGCCCAGAGAAGGGCACCAAGGCTGGTGAGGGGCCTGGAGCACAGCCCTGTGAGCAGAG
This sequence comes from Eubucco bourcierii, assembly GCA_013396675.1. Taxonomy (NCBI): domain Eukaryota; kingdom Metazoa; phylum Chordata; class Aves; order Piciformes; family Ramphastidae; genus Eubucco; species Eubucco bourcierii. The sequence continues at coordinate 233,171 of VWZE01018033.1, read as the reverse complement.
GCTGAGGGAGCTGGGGGTGTGCATCCTGCAGAAGAGGAGGCTCAGGGCAGACCTCATTGCTGTCTACAACTATCTGAAAGGAGGTTGTAGCCAGGTGGGGTTGGTCTCTTCTCCCAAGCAGCCAGTGACAGAACAAGAGGACACAGCCTCAAGCTGCACCAGGGCAAATTTAGGCTGGATGTTAGGAAAAAGTTCTACATGGAAAGAGTGATTGCCATTGGAATGGGCTACCCAGGGAGGTGGTAGAGTGACCATCCCTGGAGGTGTTTAAAAAGAGACTGGATGAGGCACTTAGTGCCATGGTTTAGTTAATTAGAAGGTGTTGGGTGATAGGTTGCACTCAATGATCTCAAAGGTCTTTTCCAACCTGGTTAATTCTGTGATTCTGTGAATCTAGGTGTTGCTTCTTTCTCTGCCTCAGTTTCTCTGTGAGAATGGTAGGATGTACGAAAAGCATAAAGCAATTCCACAAGAAATCTTCTTCCCTGTGGGTTATACAAGCAAGTGAGGTGCAAATGGAGACAGAGAAGAAACAACTGTGTCACAGCTCCCAAGAAGGGTAACAGAACAGCTGTGGTGTTTCTCCCACTCTTTAGCTTGGATTGATTGAAAAGCCAAGTCACAATATGCTGTGGAATAGCCTTCATTACCTTTCCTCCTTAGAAGCAAGAGACAGTTGCAGGGACATATTTATGAAGAACCTGTTATAAAGTGACACAGGAGAATGAAACTAACTTCCCTGCTTTTGAAATGTTGTCAGGAGCAAATGTCTGAAATCTGTGAACCTGAGGGCTTGTGCTGTGGTGGGAGTATTGGCCCTTCTTTACAGAGCTCTCTTTTTACTGCTTTATCCTAATCAAAGTAGAGAGAGTGTTGTGTCTGCTCACCCCTGCTGTGTGACTTACCCAAATGTTTGTAAATTTGAAATATTGTAGCCTGGAACACTGGTTTCAGCTAATGAGTATATTGCTTCTCAGTGTGTGCCCTTCCAGCCTGGGTGTGCAGCTGACATCTAATGTAGGTTAACAATCTCTCCTTTTGCTAGTGCAGACAGGTAGCTGTCTAACATTTCTGCTCTTTCTCTTGCTTCTGGTTCTAGTTCTACTTGTTCATTCTTTAGAGGATGGATCACTTCTTGCAGCACTTGTCTATGATATACGATGTACATCAGGAGTAGGAGTCCCTTTGTACTCTGCTCCAGTGAGGCCACACCTTGAGTTTTGGGAACTTCAATACAAGAGGGATGTGGAGCAAGTGCTGAGGAGGCCAAGGAAGCTGGGAAAGGGCCTGGAGAATAAATCTTATGAAGAGTGACTGAAGAAGCTGGGAATGATTAGTTTGGAAAAGAGGAGGCTGAGGAGAGACTTCATGGCTGTCTACAGCTACCTGAAAGGACCTTGTGGAGAGTTTGGTGCTGGTCTCTTCTCACAGGTGAAGAGTGTTAGAGCAAAAAGGAATGGCCTCAAACTGTGACTGGGTAGGTTTAGACTGGATATTAGGAAAAATTTTTTCCCAGCAAGAGTGGTCAGGTGTTGGAATGGGCTACCCAGGGAGGTAGTTGAGTCGCCAACCCTGGATGTGTTTAAAAGTCATTTGGATGTGGTGCTTGGGGATATGGTCTAGGAGGCACCTCGCAGAGTAGGGATATTAGTGTGATATTGATGGTCCTGAGTGTCTTTTCCAAGCTGAATATTTCTGTGACAAGAAGAATGTTTAAGTATTGAAGGTGTTCTGTAGCTATCCATGCTGGCTTTGTTTGTATGCCTCTGACAAGCTGGATTAACCTTTCTCCACTTGTCTTTAACCTTTTGCTTATAGTGGCTGATTTTTCATGTGGGAATGCTTGAGGATGGCTGAAGTGAGCTATTGTCTCTGTTTTGTTTCACTTGAAAGAGAAACAACTATGAGATTTACTCTAAATGGGAAAAAAAAAAAGGGCAAAAATATTACAACTGCATGCTCTGCTCTTGACATGCAGGAATTTCCTCTTCATTTTGACCCACATTACATCTTTGCTTGGTAATAGGAAGTAGGTCATCAAAATAACAGCAGATGCAATTGGGACACTTCTGAAATCCTCTAAATTTCCTAAATCCTTCTCAGCTGGGCAAAGCAGATATGTCACTGATGATACCAGATCATCTGATTTCTCCTGGGAATAAATGAACATAATGCCCCTGCTCCTTCTATTCCATCTCTTAGTCAACTTTGGCACGTTGACTAACAAAGGGCTCTCCAGGACGCCGTGGTAGAAATGGACGGAGTTGTGTTTGGGAGCTTGTTGGTCTTAGTGAGTTCTTCAAAGTAATTTGTCTGCCTAACCCACTGATTCCACAGAGGCATTACTGAGACAGTTTGAGTGTCTTCACATGGCTACAAGGCCAGTAGAAAAATTCATAAAAGCCTTGAACTCTGTTATGCAAACACGGCAGGTGCAGCAGCAGGATAACCCATGTATCTTTCCAGCACCTAGTTAATGGTGAACTGCTTCATGCTTCATCTAGATAAAGCTGACACAATCTGGTGGACTTGGAAGAGGCAAGCAGAACACCATAAAGCATGTGCTCTCTGTTCCAGACAAAGGGAGTACATTGGATTTCAATTGCTTTCAGGAGGCCTCAACCAACTGGATATCAGTATCAGGCTCAGACTTGTCTCTGTGCTGGAGATCTTCTCCATTTACCAGTGTCCCTGTTCCATTCATGCTTTGGATGGGAAGTGATGTAAATCACATACGAGCAACAAACCCTCAAAAGCTGCTCTGATTTCAGAGCTCTCCAAGAGCATTTCCAATCTTAAAAATACTTACGTCTTTCTCTCCTTGTTGCAGAAGTGTAATCATTCATACTCAGAAACCTTGCACACAACCACCCTTATAGTGCCTTTAATCTAGGTATCTGAAGCAGTATGACCTAGGCACCTCGTGTCAGGCTTCATCTTCTTCCTAAGAACTTTTGATTGATTTTGACTATGCTGGACAATAGAAGTAGAGGAAGGTCTCTGGCGCCTCTGAAAAGGTGTCAGAGAAGTCCCATGAGAAGATCTTATAAGAAATACCAGAGAAATTGTGTGTAACTGGAGATAGAACAAGATGGGATGGCCTCAAGCTGAGACTGAGTAGGTTTAGGTCATGTATGGTTTAAGAGGAATCTTGTAGAGTTACGGGTTGGGCTTGGTGATCCTGAGGGTCTTTTCCAACCTGGATGATTCTGAGATTTCTTTTCTTTTTTTTCCCAAGTGAAACCAAGTGTTCTACTGTTAGGATTCTGTGTGTTGAAAGCTGTGCATGACTTGTGCCAGAGGAAGCACTTGCTAGGTTCCTGAAAATGCTAACTTTCTTAAATAACCCAGCCTTAGATTTGGTTGCTTTCTACAAAGGTTACCTTTCTTCCCAGATGCTTTGTGAGACCAAATTTTTCACAAAATCACAGAATGTCAGGGGTTCAAAGGAACCTCAAAAGCTCATCCACTCCAACCTCCCTGCCAGAGCAGGATCACCTGTACCAGATCACACAGGAACACATCCAGGTGGGTCTTGAATATCTCCACAAGGAGACTCCACAACCCACCCTGGGCAGCCTGTTCCAGTCTTCTGTCACCCTCATAGGGAAAAAAATTTCCTCATGTTTCCATGGCACTTCCTGTGCCTCAACTTCCACCCATTGCCCCTTGTCCCATCATTGGATGTCACTGAGCAGAGCCTGGCTCCAGCCTCCGGGCATTCCCCCTTTACATATTTATAAACATTGATGAGTTCACCTCTCAGTCTTCTCTTCTCCAAGACAAAGAGCCCCAGCTCCCTCAGGCTCTCCTCATAAGGAGATGTCCCGCTCTGTGCTAGACTCTTTCAAGCAGTTCTATGCCCTTGAACTGAGTGGCCCAGAAGTGGGCACAATATTCCACCAGGTCTCACCAGGGTAGAGTAGAGGAGAACCTCTCTTGACTTTCTAACCACAGTCCTTCTAACACACCCCAGAATGGCATTGTCCTTCTCATACACAGGTGCGCATTGCAATGTGGTCTTGTGTATGAGACCGTAGTCAACCTTCCATCCACCAGAACCCTCCGGTCCCCTTCCCCTTCTCTACTCTCCACCAGGTATGTCCTCAACCTATACTGATACTTGGGGTTGTCCTTTCCCAGGTGCAAGGCTCTACACTTGCCCCTGATGAATTTCATTCTATTTCTCCCTGCTCAACTTTGGACTCTAGATCTTACTGAATTTTGGGTAATGAAATGGAAGGCAGAGACTGAAAGACAACTTAAGCTGATTAGAGTTTTTGTGTTTCATAAGTGCTGGTTTATTGTGACTTGGATGGATTTCTATATAATATGAATAATTGTTAAGATATTTTTGTTTTGCCTCTAGCTTTTAGTTTGTAGATCCTTGGAGAGATGCTTAGCAAGTTGGAAAAAGACATCAGAACAAACAAACGAAAAAAGGTGGAAAAGTTGCATGCATCTATAATGGAATAATATTTCAGTTGCAATACAAATGATTTGCTTGCCGTGGAGTCATATTGTGTTGATAATAAAGGCACATTTCCTCTTGGAACAAGCTGTTGCTGTTTGTAGATCAAAACCATTCATTCATGGATTTCTTTTTGCCTGGAGTGCTGTAAGGGACCAAAAAATATTATAGATGTGGTTCCACATCATTGGGAGAATCGTTTGACGCACAGGGAGTCTGGCTTTAGTGCGCTGGGGTCGAATGAGGGACTTTGGGACCCTAGAGACTCCTTGGTGACAGGGTCGACTTGAGAACCCTCATTGCCTAATAAGGGTGGATGGTTATTTTTAGCAGCAGTGTGAAGCAGTATGGAGTGTCACACTATGGCAGAGGTGGGGGATCGACTAGGGAGGAACGATGTGTTTAAACGGGCTTGGAGGCTGCTAGAACTGTACTAGAGGCTGCTAGAATCTGCTGCAGGGAGAGAGCTGTTAAGTGATCTGCTGGGTTGGGGCTGCTACTGTGGCTGTTAGAAAGGCTCTGTTGAGAACTACTGAGCTGCTTTTAGAACCTGCTAGAATTGTGGAGAGCTGCTACTGCTAGGCATATCTGCCAGCTGTTGTCATCCTTGAGAGCCCTGCTGCTCCTGCCCTGCTGCTCCTGCCCTGCTGCTCCTGCCCCGCTGCTCCTCCCCGGCCGCTCCTCCCC
>VWZE01018033.1:164495-201895 GCA_013396675.1 Eubucco bourcierii | reverse complement strand
TTGCAGGACCTTGTAAATAATCCTTCCCCAGCCTTCCTGTAGTTCCCCTTCAGATACTGGAAAGCTACTATCAGGTCTCCTTGAAACCTTCTCTTCTCCAGGCTGCAGAGCCCCAACTCTCTCAGTCTGTCCTCATAGCAGAGCTGCTCCAGCCCTCTGAGCATCTTCATGGTTAAGGAAGCACTTCAAAGAAGAACAAGGTAGATTTAGGGATGTTAGAAGCAGCTTTCAGTGAGGTGTAGCACAGTTTGTGCATCCATAGATAAAGGAATATAAAGGTTCTCATTTGAAATCACCAAGCTGTGTGGCACAGTCGACTTGCTAGAGCGCAGGGATCCATCCAGAGGGACCTGGACAGGCTGGAGAGGTGAGCCCAGGCCAACCTCATGAAATCAATAAGGCCAAGTGTAAGGTCCTGCACCTGGGTAGGCACAATCCCAAGCACAAATACAGGCTGGGTGGTGAATGACTGGAGAGCAGCCCTGAGGGAAAAGGACCTTGGAGTCTGGGTTGATGAAAAGCTCAACATGAGCCTGCAGTGTGCACATGCAGCCCAGACAGCCAACCGAGTCCTAGGCTGCATCAAGAGAAGCATAGCCAGCAGGGCAAGGGAGGTGATTCTGCCCCTTTACTCTGCTCTCGTCAGACCCCACCTGGAGTACTGTGTGCAGTTCTGGAACCCTCAGCACAGGAAGGACATGGAAGTGTTGGAGCGGGTCCAGAGGAGGGCCACAAAGATGATCAGAGGGCTGGAGCAGCTCTCCTATGAGGACAGGCTGAGAGAGTTGGGGCTCTGCAGCCTGGAGAAGAGAAGGCTTCCAGGGGACCTTAGAGTAGCCTTCCAGTATCTGAAGGGGGCTACAGGAAGGCTGGGGAGGGACTATTGACAAGGTCTTGTAATGCCAGGACAAGGGGCAATGGGTTTGAAGTGGCAGAGGGGAGATTGAAAGTGGATGTTAGGAGGAAGTTGTTTGCAGTGAGGGTGGTGAGACACTGGCACAGGTTGCCCAGGGAGGTTGTGGCTGCTCCCTCCCTGGATGTGTTCAAGGCCAGATTGGATGAGGCCTTGAGTAACCTGTACTAGTGGGAGGTGTCCCTGCCTATGGCAGGGGGTTGGAACTAGATGATCCTTGAGGTCCCTTCCAACCTTACCATTCTATGATTCTATGATTCTATGAAATAAATTGCAGAGTTGCCATCACTAGCAAAATAGAGGCAATTATGACCATGGGGAGAGATTATTGACAAGGTCTTGCAACGACAGGACAAGGGGCAATGGGTTTAAACTGGCAAAGGGGAAATTTAAACTGAATGTTAGGAGGAAATTCTTTGCAGTGAGGGTGGTGAGGCACTGGAACTGGTTGCCCAGGGAGGTTGTGGATGCTCCCTCCCTGGATGTGTTCAAGGCCAGATTGGATGAGGCCTTGAGTAACCTGTACTAGTGGGAGGTGTCCCTGCCTATGGCAGGGGGTTGGAATTGGATGACCCTTGAGGTCCCTTCCTACCTTGCCATTCTATGATTCTATGTTTCTACGTGGATAGCATATTGAATACTTTATGGAAGTACAAATGTATGAGAGAACATGCATACTTACCCTAGCCTTGCCCAGCAGGTTCAATAACTTTCTGTTTATTTGCTGGTGGGGGAGGCAGTGTAACCAGGGGCTACGTACCCCAGATGAAATCACTGAATGAGTCAGTGGCAGGGCTGGGGCTGCAGCCTAGGATCAATGTCTTTCAGTTATGTTTTTAGTCTCCTGCCTGTATTTCTCTGGGAAAGTATTGCTGATGACAAGGTTAGAGGTCTTAACTGCAATGAAGTTTGGTTGTTGTGCTTGTATTGTTGCTTTCATCTTGAAAGCTTCAGGACTCTCTTAACTCTTCAGCAAGCACTATCAAAGTTGTTTCAAAGAAATCTACAGAGACCAAGGTTTTATTTTTTTTTTTTTCTCTTGTTTACTACTTCAGTTGCTACCAAAACTCTCTGACAACCAGGTGTAGCAACAGAAACATGCTGATAAAGCCCAAATTTAGTGTCTGTGCATGTTACCAATGGCACAGGAATGGAATGTAAATGATAAATAGCATTGCCACGTGATGGGCTGCCTTTTGCATGCAAGTCTCAGCATCCGCTTCTCCCCCCAAGAATAGCACACAGTCTGCCAGGATCCTGGGCATCTACAGAAAGCGAGTTTCTTTTTTTCCCTTCTCTTTGTCTCTTCCCCTAGATTTTCCTTCCAAAGGCCTAGCATGTTTCAGCTCAGTACTATGCCAATGAAAATATATCTGCATTTGAAAAGACCATAAGGTAAAAGTAGTCTAATACCACAATGCTGGAGATTAGGAAGGAGTAATTATGCTAAAAGTTTTGTGGTCTAGTGTAGTAATGTGCAGGGATGTTGGGCCATACATCTAGAGAGACCTGTAATGATAGGTCATATAGCAGTGAATGATGGGGGCGAGAGAATGTAGAGTCCCCTGGAAAAGGCAGGATGTGCAATCACTTCCATTCGCTATCACATCCATATCTACTTTGCTATCCTAATCAAGATAAATGAAGGGATTAGCAGGTTGTGCTTTTGTATATCATGAAAACATAGGGTTCAATGATTGTATTCTTAACAACTCCTGCACTTGAAGGAAAGGGTTGTCTTAGCAGATATGAATGAAAACCAAACCGAATTAATTTCTCAACCAATCAAATCTTAAAAGTTTTCTTGTCTCTTCAGCAAGTTCTTCAACTTGTCCTCACTTTTAGGTTGCATTCACAGAAGATCCTGGTAGGGAGACATGCTAGCATCCATGTCCCTTTTATGGTTTGCTTGGGTTTATGTGTGTGTTTAGTACAATCTCAAGAAATCCACGCTTGGATTGTGATAATTCCACAAACGAACATCATGGAATGGAATGGAATCATTTTGTAGTCCGGCCTTGCTGTCTTTGCAAAAGCAGAAGGTACTGAGAGGATGAGATTAGTAAAACCAGCATTGCCTAGAAGCCTGTTTTAGTACCCTAGTTTGCTGAGGCTGCTGGTTGTGGAGGAGTGGTATTCATGTTAAAACACAACGACAAGTGGATGAATCATCTGCTGGAATTTTTAACGCAGAAAATAAGCACGCGATTTAAGTTGGAGTGATTTATGGTATGAAACCACTCCATCAGGGATACATTTGGAGAAATAAGAGTGTCATCTTGTTTACAATACACGAGCCAAAACCAGAAATCACAGTGTCCAAACTGTTTTTCACAAACCTGGCATGACATTCTCTTTTTTTGATGCTGTTTGGCAACTAGGCGCTTAATTGATTATATTAACGTATAGGAAGGCAGAAAATTTGTTGGCTTTTGCTTGGTAATTAATCCCAAACTGCTGAGGTCTGCAAAGCCTTTACAAGAGGTTATTTCAATATATATATTTGCAGCAGAACGTGAGAGGATATTTGCATAGCACCCTTGGATGCGCTCAAACGTTTCTGAAATACACATATAGATGTGACTACCACAGGCTTGGGAAAGTGAAGGAAAAGCACTAGACTTGGCAAAGCCCTCAACACAGGTTTGGCTTCCAATATCTGCAAAACAGCTTCAGACAGTGCCCAATTTTTCAAGCCAGGCTGAGTGCCTAGGCCCCAGTATTTTGTTCTGCCCTCATCCTGGGAACATGATGTGTCCCAGAAGCCAAGGCAAACATGGTGTTCACTTTTGCTGGGTTATGTTTGGCTGACATTTCCTGAAGGAAAGAGTTCAGGAAAATAAAAACTTAATTTTTATTGGGCATCATAATAAGCATAAGAATAAGAATTATAGCAGCTCATTAAACAGCAGTTGCATCTGCCCCCTTTACTTCTGAAATGCTAATGAATAAAACAGGCAATGCACATTGTAATGGAGAGTAGAGATTAATTTTCCATCTGTCTAGCAGAAAGTAACAGCATATTTACCTCTGTATCTAAAAACCTGACAAGATAGCCCAAATCTTGTATAGCTTCTGCAGAAAGAAACCCCTTCCCATTACTTAGTTCTGCTCTTTAAATATTTTAAATGACCACTTTATAACATTTGGCTTCAATAGGGAGCCAAATACAAGCAGAATTGTTTCCAGTACCCATGGAAGCCAAAGAATGATGCTATTTGCTTTTTTATTTGGACCTCAGAAAAAAAGCAGCTGAGGGGAGCACATTATTTTGCAGCATAGCATCCCCCATTCCATTTCATGGTGATTTGTTTATTGTAAGTATGAATGAATAGAATATAATTGCAGATGACTTCTATGACCTCTGTAAATTCACATCAGGACATGATTTAATGGCCATGGTGGTGGGAGGTCGATAGTTAGACTCGATGATCTTAGAGGTCTGTTCTACCTGAAACCATTCTATCATTCTGTCTTGGGCAACCTACTCTGGGTGACCCTTCTCTAGCAGAGGGGTTGGACTAGATGGTCTCCAGAGGTCTCTTCCAACTGCTAACATTTTGTGATTCTATGTCTTTCAGTAACACAGACGCAGTAGAACAACTGTAAAGTACCATAGGTTCCACAAGCAAGACCTGTCTACCTCAGACTGAGGTACAGCCTCTTGGTCAGTCTAGGTCTCATCAGTTGAATTTTCAATCAGTTTAACAGTTGGAATTATGTTCCTGTTCCCCCAGATGTGTTACTTGATTTTGCAGCATTGTCTTTGTCCTACAGATGCCATCAGTTCTTACACAAAAGACTCACCTCTTTGAGTTACTATGTGAGGAACTCTGGATGTAAAACCAAAAAAAAAAAAAAAAAAAAAAAAAAAAATTGAGTTCAGACAATTGATCACTATTTTGGTATCTTTCTTGCTATGCTGTCTCTAAAAGTGTCTGCACAGAAAAGGGATCAGCAGTCAAATGCAGCAAAAGGTGCAAACACCTTTGCATTCTGTAATTGCCCTTGTAGCTATTTAAATCCAGTATTAACACTTCCCTAAGGAATGAAAATTAAGTAGTGACTGTTTCCTATGAGCTCATGTAGGCAATTCTGCACTAAGCATGGTGGTGCTCATGAATCTCACCCTTATACAGGCACACATCTACCATCCACCCATCAGATCCCCAAAGGCAGGCACTATGGTGCTGGCTGTTGGGGTGGGGAAACGAGATGAAATCTTCATGTTTAACAAATGTAAAAACGGACAGGATAGTACAACTGCAGTCTGGTACTGTGTGTTCTGAAATGTGACACAGATTGATTAGGGAAGCTGAGCTTTTGTTCTGGGGACCTACCTTTAGCAGTATTATGCATTTATTCTTGGGATGAGCTCCCTGATACGATGCCTCTGGTTAGACACACCAAAACTGTCACACTTTCTTCACCCATATTTTCCGACTTTCAAATCATATCTTGATGTATTTATAGTTGGGACACCCCCCCCACACACACACACCCCTACATCCAGCAGCAACAAATTGTTCTCTTCATGATACAACAAAGGAAAGAAGGGCTAAACTTTTACTGATCTATGGATTTACTTCTCCCTTGACGCTTGGCAGCATCTCAAAGTCATGATCAGTACCTTTTAACACCAGAATGAAGCAGATTTGCTCCATATGTTTCATACTGTATATTGCTACACTATCTGCTCTAGCTGTGCCCATGGACTCCCATGTCAGTGCTGCAAGAACTACTAAATTGCAAGTCCTTGGCAATAGAGGCAACTATTCCCTCTGAAAATATTGCATTATATTCCCTGGCAAAAGAGAACATCTAATGGAGTACAGATGATGTGAATTCATCTTTGAATAAGCATTTAATTTGTTGGCCAAGATCTGATTGCCTTTTTTTTTTTTTTTTTTTTTTTTTTTTTTTTTTTTTTGGTATTCTCATAATGAACATAAAAAGATTACAAGATTTGTGAATGCAGTCAGTCTTCTGGAAGCTCTGGCAGCTGGCTCAGCTTTGACATCATTTTTTTTTTCCCCCTTAGTAATTAAAAGTACTTCTACAAATGCAGAACCCAACTGTCGTTAAGAGCACTTTCAGGGTGAGATGTACAATTCAAACTCCATCACCTCAGTTAGCCCCTTTTAGCCAGAGATGATGAAGAATTTGTTTTACCAAATGTTGAAGAGTTTTGTATCCTGCTGAGAATTTGTTTGAAAAATGGATTGGTCATTAGGATTGAAGGGGCTGGCTTGTTTACAAACATATGGATTAAAAGTATTGCTATAGCTGAGATATAAGATGTTTAAATTAATCCCTCCTCTTGGGTAAACTCTGCTTTCATTAAGCTCAGCAGAGAACACACTGCACTGGCCTATAATAAATCTTGCCCCCAAACCATTTCCTCAGCGATGTACAGGGTGGCAGAGAGTAGATGTGAGGAAATACACAAAGCACACAGAGATTAAAAACACACAGAATATATTTGAATGCTCACAAACTCATTAGAGGAAGATCAGAGCAAGACCCTGTGGCTTTCTGGACAATGGGAACGGCCTTGCACCAGCAGTGCATTTGCGTCATGGTGGAGACGAGCTGGGAATTGAGGGAGTTAGGAGAGGAAGGGGAGTAGAAAATCCAAAAAGATTAGTTTGAACTGGATCCCAGAAGCAATGGGGTGTTGATAAGATAGTGCTGGCAAGGCTTGTCTAAGTGACAAAGGTTCATTGGTGAAACCAGGGTGCTGTGGGTTCTGGACTGGACCCCGCTAGCTCTGCCTTATGTGTGTGATCTCGTGCTCCTGATGCAGCTGAATCTACAAAATTATGTGGTGGTTCTCATGTGGATGAGGCTAGCCCTCATCGTGCCCATCGGTGCAGGGTGAGGAAGTGGGAAATTATACACTGCAGCTAAGTGGTGTCAGTGTCATGGGCAACTGGGGAGGTCCATGAGAGAAGAGAAATTTGCTGTTCTGCATGGCCAGCAGTGATCATGGCCTGAAGGAATGGGGATGCAATCCAGGCCTTGGCACTTAAAAAAAGTAGGTGGTGACAGGAAGATTTGCAGGCAACAGATGTGGAAGGAGAAGGAGAGTTCAGGGACAAGAAGCATGGTGTGCTCAGTTCAGGTGCAAAAAAAAAAGGTGGCTGAAGAGAGGGTGGTGGGCGCTGGGACATATTTGAAAGTGTGCTTCTCAAATGGCTATGGATTTCTTCTTTTCCCCCTTTTTGTTTCATTGTTTGCACATGTGCAGGTTGGCACACTTCAAAGCACAGTTCCAGGTGATTACTCTTGGTTGCAGGAAAAGAATCTCTCCTTGAGCATGTTTCTGCAGGGCTTGTGTTAGAAGAAGGAAAAATATGGTCTTGATCTAAAGCCAAGGAGAGGAGCAAAGATAGACGGGTTACATTTCTGCTCCCAACACAGGTGTAAGATTTATGGGAGTCATTTAACCTTCCTTTTCCCTTCATGTAGAAGAGAATAAGAACCTCTTCTTGTCTGAAATGATATTCTAAAGCTTAATTCATTAGTCAAGCACTTCTGAGGCAAAAGCTGCTGCTGAGGGGTAGGAAATGTTGAAAGCAGTGTCCCTGTACCCAGGAGTTCTGACTTTGACTTTTAACTCTATCCAAAAGGGCTTCAGTGTTTTGGCATCTGTACTCCTGTTTTATAATATTTCATAGAATGGTAAGATTGGAAGTGACCTCAAAGATCATCCAGTTCCAACTCCCTGCCATAGACAGGGACACCTCCCATTAGCACAGGGCACTCAAGGCCTCGTCCAACCTGGCCTTCAACACCTCCAGGGAGGGAGAAGCTACAAACTGGGCAACCTGTGCTACTGTCTCACCACCCTCACTGGAAAGAACTTCCTTCTGACATCCAGTTTCAATCTCCCCTCTGCCAGTTTAAACCCATTGTCCCTTGTTCTGTCATTGCAAGACCTTGTCAATAGTCCCTTCCAAGCCTTCCTGCAGGCCCCCTTCGGATACTGGAAGACTGCTATAAGGTCTCCTGGAAGCCTTCTCTTCTCCAGGCTGCAGAGCCTTGTAGTCAACCTGTAGACAGACTCTTGTAGTCTGTCCTCATAGCAGAGCTGCTGCAGCCCTCTGATCATCTTTGTGGCCTTCTCTGGACTCACTCCAACAGTTCAGTGTCCTTGTGTTGGGGGCTCCAGAACTGCACACAGCACTGCAGATGGGGTCTGATGAGAGCAGAGCAAAGTGGGCAGAATGCCCTCCCCTGTTGGTCATGCTGCTCTTGCTGCAGCCCAGGGCTCGGTTGCTGTCTGGTCTGCACTCGCACTGCAGACTCATGTTGAGATTTTCATCACCCCAGATCCTCAGGTCCTTTTCCTTAGGTCTGGTTTCCAGCCATTCACCACCCAGTCTGTGTTTGTGCAAGTGTTGTGCTTGCTGCTTTCCTGCTTGAACTCACATGCAAAGGACAGATGGCTTCTTGTCTGATCCAGAAATGTCAGACTGCCTTTAACAGCAAACTGAAGCAAGGCCCAGCTAAGGTGCTTGGTTGCAGGTTTCCGTGCTTTGCAGCAGAGTGCTTGCATATGACACTGCTAGGTCTGGATTCTCAGCAGTTCAACTGACAGATAATTGAGGACCTTGAGGGAAAGGGCAACAGTGCAACTCCTTCCCAGCAGTTAGAGTAACAGTAGAACCATTTCCCCTGTGAACCTCTCTGGTCAGAACAACTTCCAAAGCATAGGCTGCTTCTTTTTCAAGGATGCTGAGCACTTAGGGTTCTGTTTGTTTGCAATGGGGAATCTCAAAACATTAATTCATTTACTGATAGAGTGACTTCTAGTGAGAAACTACAAGGAAGGGAAGTGCAATGGCCAGCAGATCAAGGGAGATTTTCCTCCTCTGCAACTCTGCCCTGGTGAGACCTTACCTGAAATACTGTGTTCAGTTTTGGGCTCCTCAGCTCAGGAGGGAAGAACCAAATGGAGGGTTACAAAGATGATGAAGGGGCTCAAGCACTGCCCTATGAGGAGAGACTGAGGGACCTGGGGCTCTTTGGTCTGGTGAAGAGAATACTGAGAGGCGATCTAATCAATGTTTATAAATATCTGAGGGTTGGGGTCAAGAGGAAGAGGACAAACTCCTCTCAGTTGTACCTTGTGATAAGACAAGGGGCAATGGGTATGAACTACAGGACAGGAGGTTCCACCTCAACATGAGGTAGAACTTCTTTACTGTGAGGATCACAGGGCACTGGAACAGGCTCCCCAGAGAGGCTGTAGATTTTCCTCTGGAGACTTTCAAGATCCATCTGGATGTGTTCCTGTGTGACCTGTGCTAGATGCTATGATCCTACTCTGGCAGGGGAGTTGGACTCGATGATGTCTGGAGGTCCCTTCCAACCCCTAACATTCTGTGATCCTGTGATCATAACTTTCCCAGATGCAAGAAAGCATCAAACCTTTCACAGACCTCTTTTTGTGTTAAAATCAGCATTTTTCATGTTTGTCAGGGCACTCTTTGTTCTACAGCTTGGGGAGTAGAGGTGGGAAGAAGGGGAGAAGCAAGATCAATCCGGTTTGTATTATGGACTTTGCTTTGTGCAGTTTGCAATATTGCTCACCAGGACTCTCAGAGATGGCTGTGCTCTTGCAAATGTGGTAACAAATAAGTACCAACCAGGCACTGTTGTGTGTTCAGGAGTGGTCACTGTCCTTCTGGGCTCATAACCTCAAGAGGTAAGTAAAGCAAACTGATCCCAAAGGAAGCGCTTTTGTTTATGTTATATAAGTGGGAGGGAGAGGCTCCAGGATGAAGGGATTGTGCTGGACGTGTGTGGCAGAGTTGCACTATAACCTAGGCCACTGGGAGCAAGCATTTTAACTCAAGCACTGAACTTGTCCTCCCCTGGGGCCTCAGCAGTAACTGATAGTTTTGAATCATCACTTAAACAGGTTGATTGAATTCCAGATATTGGAATCTATTTTGCTGCCAAGTTTTCCTCTGGGATTCCTCTCCTCTCTTCATCCCCCAGGGTTTGCTGTGTGCAGTTATGTATCCTTTAAGTTTTCCTTGAAAACTTGGGTTCATTCATTACTGTGAATGCACGATTCATAGTGGAGCTGACACATTTCATTAAGCTCAGCACATTGCATAGAGGCTTGGCAAAGGATCCCTGGGTTTTATTCAACCCAGACACACCGTGTGACCAGCTGTCACAGACTGTGTTGTAAAATTAGAATAAAATCATAAAACACAGTTGAGGGGAGAGGAAAAATAGTTCTCCCTCTCTAGGGGCAGCGCTTTGAGCTGTGACAAAAGACTCCTAAAGCACATCAGACACAAAACTTTGTGCAAAACTCAACCGGTTCCAGTTTTCGTGCCTGAATGTTACACCATGGGTAAGGTGCCACTGTATAAAGGATTGACCTTGTTCTAGCTTCAGCACAAAATTCTACTTCTTGCTTTGCTGCCAGGAGCACATCCAAGTTTTGGTGGAACAGTGTATCCTTTGAACCAGACTGCAGGATTAAACCCAACCTGTAAGAACATTGCAGTGTTGCTGTGCTACTTAGGAGAACAATGTAAGAATGAAGAGTGGTGCAGTCCCCTTCTGCAAAGGAACTAAAACCTGTTTGCATGTATTAGATCTCCCAAAGTCTATCTGAGACAGACATGCATATGGCTCGGCCCTGTTTTTCAGAGCTCTTTTTGCCCCCTCATTTGTGTGAGGCAGAGTGGAGTGTGATTCCTCACCATGCAGATGTCTCTGGAAATGTCTTTTTTTTGGGGTGCCTTTGAGCTGTTCAGCGGCCCAGCTCTGAGTCGTGTGAAACGATGACCTCTCCTCTTGGCTCCACATGACGGTGGCTCTCACAGCACATTTAGAATCATAGAATCAGTCAGGGTTGGAAGGGACTGCAAGGATCATCTAGTTCCAATCCCCCTTGTCATGGGCAGGGACACCTCACACTAGATTAGACTGTCTAGAGGCTCATCCAGCCTGACCTTAAACACCTCTAGGGATGGGACTTTGATCACCTCCCTGGGCAATCCGTTCCAGGGTCTTACTGCCCTCATGACGAAGAACCTCTTCTTAACACCCAGTCTGAATCTACCCATTTCTAGTTTTGCTCCATTCCCCTATCATTACCTGACAGGCTAAAAAGTCCCTCCCCAGCTTTCTCATAGGCTTCCTTAAGACACATTTAATGTGTGAGATGCAAGATCAGGAGAGAGGGATGTGCATTGGGAGTGTTTCAGGCATCCTTTTGGGGGAACATCAGGCAAGAATCAACTGATGCATGAAACTGGTGCTATCTGGCAGAACAGCTACAGGACTGTTACAAAGTTGAATCTCAGGTCTCTCTGCCACATTTGAGGGCTCACTTGGAGGCACTGAGGGATTGATTTGATGCCTGTGTGTAGTTTCTTGATGTCAAATGGACATCTTGATTGGCTTAAGTCAATCCAGGACAAACAGCAGGAAACTAACAGAGCTGGGACAAAACTATTCCCTGACTTTCACCATAGCAGTTTAACTACAAGGTGTCATTTTTATTGTCACTGTTAGATAATTGGAAGATACGTAAGTAGGTCAGGACTTCGGTAGAGAAATAATTGGAGACCTCAAGGCACAGATAGATGACTGCTGTAGATGCTAATAAAATTAGTCAATCAACAGTGATGAAATTAGATCATCAGCCAGTAAGAGAATCATGCAACACCATGACTAGAATCAAGGCCTGCTGTTTACCTTGGTTCATGCCAATTTATAAAATGGGTTAAGCTATTTCCATTCCAGCATCATGTTCTCCATGTGGGATAAAACCTGCCTAATGAAATGCTTCCAAGTGAAAAATTCTGTTCTGACACACTTTAATTTCTTTCTTCTGTAAAAAGGGAATATAGTTCTATGTCTATGATGAATCCTGACCCCTGCAGAGAAGAGATATAGAAATTAAATACATGTTAAGGTTCTGGTTGCTTATATTTAAGACCCATACTAATGTATGGATAGAATAGTTCCTTGAGGGTGTTAACAGGTATCTGCAATAACTTCCATTCAATGCTGTCAGCTGTATTAATCTCTTAAAATCAGGTCAGTGTGTTGTAAAGGCAGAAAGATGAAGCTGCTGAAATGCATCAGCACAGTAAATGAAAGTTTGGGTTCAGGCCTATTCTCTGCTGGACTCGAGATGTATCATATTGAGTCCCTGTCATGGACTCCAACCCAAACCTAGAACTGGAGAAGAAAGGACCCCACATTCTTCATGATAGCACTGGTTCAGCTCTGGGAGGGATGCAGATGAATGAATGGATTTGGGCCTGGAAAACGCCAGGCAGCTCAGTTTTTGTAGGAATCCTCAGTTTGCTCTTTGTAAGTATAGTGCAGATGCTTTGAGTCTGATTAATAGCAGAGTTTATTAATCTAATCCTGCACAATTTACTGTGTGGGGAGAGATGTGGCTTTTTGCAATATAAGAGAGTGATCTCACTTGCTGCATTTTTGTTGTTGATAAATACATAAAAACTCCCCAAACCAAGCCACCTCGGGTACTGGGAAGCAGTGTTTCGGTGCCTGCATCCAAAGGGATCATCTTGAGTGTGAGGCTGATAATATGAGCAAAACTAAACTGTGATCTTGGGCGTTTAAGTGCTGTATTCATGCGGAGATGGTAATGTACAGCTTCAACCCAGAAGGGATGTTTGGCAAATCCCCTGTTTTTGACTGGACTTTTATAAGTCCTCGGTATTATATTTTTTTCCCCCCATTATAAAGCCACTTTCATAGGAGTAAACATCAAGTTCAGCCTTTCTGCAGGTCATGAGGCACATTGACACACAGAGACAGTTTTTCCCTGAGGAACTACGGGATTTCACAGTCCTGTTTTTCAAAAACCTTTTCTCTTGCTTCCAGCCAGGGATCTGAGGAACAAGGCTGCTTGTCAGGCAGCAGTTTTTTCTAATGTGGAATGTGACCAGCCTTCCCAATGACAGGCTTTCAAACGGGCTGCCTGGGAGAGCTCACAGCAAACTCACCCTCACTGCAACACTGAAAGAGTGGCTCCAATATAGCTGGCCTGGCAAGGCAGATACACAGGAGTTAAGGCCTCTCAAGGGAGCAAAGCCAGCTGGAGTGTCCTCTTGACTGAGCAAATCGTAAAGGGAGTCCTGATTCTGCTGGGAAGTAGTTGTGGGATTGGCTTTTCTCCCAGACTTCTGGCAAGAGGGACGTGTCAGTGGCAGGGAGAGGGTTTTGTCCCTAAACACTGTGTGATATGGCTACACTGTCATCAGGATGTGGCTTTCTTGCCCTGTAAGGGGAGGAAGGGAGATAGACTTGAAGTGAACGCAGTCTTCAAGTTGCCTCTGTGGCAACACGAGATCGGCCGAACCCCAGAGCTGAGGAGGATGGGCATATCTTTGTGCTCCTTTTTCCTCTCTCCTTTGCTTGCTCTTTGCTTTCTCAGCACTTGGACTTTATGATTTTAGAAGTTTTTTCCAACTTTAATGATTCTGTGACTTGCAGAAAAGCCCCCAAGCTTAGTATCTTACTGTCCGTGTGCTGCTCTTTATTTTTCCAGGCGGGTGTTTGTATTGATTCTGATACAATTGAGTGGTTACTACCATCCTCAGACCTGCTATTAGGCATTTTTTAAGTGCATAAAACTGCCTGCCTCATGCATGCAGTACTGCATCAGATGTAGCCTCAGGCATTTCGTTTGCGGCTTCTGAAGTGTATTCCCCAAATAGGTAAGAGATGCTTTTCTCCATTTAAACAAATACTACTTAAAAAGGAAAACACTGCGTCTGCCCTTCCTTTTGGGGTTTTTTAATATACTGAAGGGCCCCTCACCAAGCTAGGCAGGAGGGTTAGATCTTCAAAAACGCTGTGGCTCAGGCCTTTTTAATGCAAATCCATGTTACTGGGAGCTCAGTTAACAGGAAGACATTGTAGGAAAGCAACATCTTTTAGAGCATAGAGTTTTAAAGATCTGTTAACTTGAAGGGTTGTTTAGCTTTCAATTTTGATGTGGCAATTATGACACTTTCCATGTTAATGCCCATTTTCTTCAGACTGGAAAAAAAAAATCATACTTCTGTTAGGCAGAGATACCACAGACTCAGGCTAGTAGATGTGAACTTGCTATTTTTTAAAATTTTTTTTTAAATGTATTTTGGAAATGGGATACTTTCTGGAGTGAGAAGTGTCACTAGTGTTAAAATGTATGTAAGTGGAAGCTCTGCTTTCAATAAGTTCAAGGTTTGAACACTGGGAATGAGAGATAGCATTTGACTTAATCGAGGTAATAACCCCACTGGGCAAGAATGAAGGGCACAAAAGCATTTGCATAGGCCTGCTGTGGAAGTGAAGTGTCCCTGGACCTGCAAATATCCCTGCAGGCCACCAAGGCAAGAACACAAATCAAGGTAGAGCAAATGTTTGGGAGACCATCAGGTGCATCCATCATTTAGCTTAATGTTTCTGTACCATCCCCATCCCACTTACAACCTAGGAATACCTAGTAGCTCTGTACTTCTCTAAACTGTTGTGAAACTTCATGGATGAGAATTCATAGAATGATCTGAGGTCCTCTGGCTGTGGGGCAACGTATTTTTAGCATCAAAACTGGGACAGATATTGAGTTCATGCATGGGCCCTTGGGACCATAGCTCCACTCAGATCCTGTAGGTAAATTTAAACCCACACCACAGTCACTATATCTGCAAGGAATGGTTGTTTTCCTTTTAATCTGCTGTTCTTCGGTGGTTTCCAGCCTTTGCTAGCCCGTCTTTGTGAAATGAATTTTCCCCATTCAAAAGCAGCAGTGTTTTATTTTTGTTTTAGCCGTGCTTGGGAATGCAGAGCAATTCAATCAAGAGGAAAATACACCATGAAAAGCTCTGAAAGCCCTGAGGTCAAGGATCTGAAGTTACCCACAATATTAATGACAAACCAGTGGCTGCACCATGGCAACGGACAGAAGAATATGTGGCGTGGAAACCATAAGTAGTGTGGGGCTTTGAAAGAGCACAACTGGGAGAAAAATGGAAATTACATGATGTTCTCTCTGTTCTGTGCTAGGACAGCCATGTACAGTCTAATCCCCAGTGCTGGTGAGTCCAAGACTTTCAAGAGGGCCCCATAGGAGACAGCAAAAGAAGTTGGAGTTGGAGCTGGAATTAAACTGATCAAAAGTTTTATTTAAAGGGGGAAAGGTTTGGGTGGGAGCAGGTTAAATGAAGTTCTCTTTTTAAAAAAAAAAAAAAAAACAAAAACGGTGGTAATGCTATGGGATCTCCATGCCTGGGTTCTCCTCTGGGAGTCCCTGCTGGGTCCAAGTGAGTTACTCAAAAAATAAAACGAAACCAAGCACTGATGATGGACTTGATTAGAAACATGAACCTCGGTTCCTTTGTAGAGCTGGGAATTAGTGGCCATAGGTTGTGCTGTTGACTTCAGAGGGTGTTGAGTTTCCTAATTAAGAAGTGATGGAACTGTTTTCAAAAACACCTCTAGATGGATTAGTTTGTTATTATTTGCCTTTACTAAAAGGTTACATTTCTGTGACAATCTCTGCTGGCTTGTGGTATGTGAATAGCTGAAGATAGAGAGAACTGAACTGTCCAGCTCTTGCATCACTGAAGTGCTGAGGAGCAGGGAACGAGGCAGAAAGGGATCCAGCTTTGCTCTCTGGTGGGGCTCGACGAAAACTGCAGTTCCTATCCTTGTAAGCATGAGAATTAGTATCACAGAATGGTTTAGGTTGGAAGTGACCTCAAAGATCACTCAGTTCCAACTTCCTGCCATAGGCAGGGACACCTCCCACTAGTACAGGGCACTCGAGGCCTCATCCAACCTGGCCTTGAACACTTCCAGGGAGGGAGCAGCCACAACCTTCCTAGGCAACCTGTTCCAGTGCCTCACCACCTTCATTGCAAAGAACTTCCTCCTAACATCCAGTCTAAATCTCCCCTCTGCCAGTTTCAACCCATTGTCCCTCATCCTGTCATTGCAAGACCTCGTAAATAGTCTCTCCCCAGCCTTCCTGTAGGCCCCCTTCAGATAGTGGAAGACTACTATAAGGTCTCCTGGAAGCCTTCTCTTCTCCAAGCTGCAGAGCCCCAACTCTCTCAGCCTGTCCTCAGAACAGAGCTGCTGCAGCCCTCTCAGCGTCTTCGTGACCTCCCTCTGGACCCGTTCCAACACTTCCATGTCCTTCCTGTGCTGGAGGTTCCAGAATTGCACACAGTACTCCAGGTGGGGTCTGACAAGAGCAGAGCAAAGGGGCAGGATCTCCTCCCTTGCCCTGCTGCCCGTACTGCTCTTGCTGCAGCCCAGCACTCGGTTGCTGTCTGGGCTGCACTCACACTGCTGACTCATGTTGAGCTTTTCATCACCCCAGATCCTCAGGTCCTTTTCCTCAGGGTTGCTCTCAGCCATTTGCTGGAACCATTATATGAGAAAAACAGCCAAATGACCACAGTGATCCTGCTGTAGTCCTGGTGCTGTTGCCACTTTCATTCTCACCAGCAGATGAGGCATTGATGGGACAACTCTCTCTAAACCATGGGATGCTTTTTAACCTTGCAGAAACCTGTTTCTGCTAACTGAGCAATGTGACGCTCACAGTCAGTTCACACAAATTTGTAATAATCTAGTTCAGGCTTCAACAAATGTTTTTCATTCAACAGCAATGACTGCAGCAAGCAGCTGGCAGTGGTGAAACCAAGCTCTATGAAGCAGTGTGGATCCACCTTATCACAGCTCACCTACCTCGGTGTGGAAAAATTGTGCGCGCTGAACCCTTCACTGAATCCTCAGGTGGCACAGGTGAGCATTATGGCTTGGAATTGATGCAGTTGCAGCTGTGTTATTCTGCACAAATGCCTTCTTTTGCTCTTTTCTTTGGCTGCATGAGCACTGCAGCCATATAGCTACACATAGAGCTTTGTATGCATGCAGTGTTTTTTGCACACCAAGACCCTACTTTTCAGAACATTGGCAATACAGACAGCGACTCAAAACCAGGTCATGGTAAACTGGATCACTTAACAGTCTGTATTTCTGTGTTGCTGTAACATCTGTTGCTGTAGCTTTTGTTGTGTACCCTTGCAATCAGATGACCTAATTCTTTTTGTGTGAGCAGGGAGTGCACTTGGGCTGGGAGAGGGCTGAGATTTGAAGAAAGCCCTGTGCAGAAATCTGTTGAATTTGGTTGGCTGGTGGAACTCAATTGCAACAACTGAATGAGGAGACGGAACAGAAGCATATAAGGCTTGGGGTGAGGGGGCAAAGGGAGGGTGACTTCACTTGCAAAAGGAAATGAGCAACAGAGGTAGGTGGCAAGACTTTGTGGGAGAGTGTTAAACGTCAGCAAAGGGAGAAAGGAAAGGAAGGAAACTCATCTGAAATCAGAAGATTCTTGAAATAAAAATCAAAGTTGTGTAGATAAAGGCAAGAACTGGAGACACAGTGAACTTGTTGCTGTGAATACTGAAAAGGATTTAAGCAATGAGTCTAAAATATGGCCATAAGACCCTTTTGATGGTATGAAAGGCAGGAGCTCAGGAGGTGTTGAATTTGGAAAAGGAGGGCTGTGCAGCTTCTGGGCACTCTGGTGAGCAGTCTCCTTTGAAGCACTCTTTGATCACTTGGGGAAAGCTGGGATTAAATGACAGAAGGGAACAGAAAGTTCAGCTGGCTCATATGGCCAAGAAATGTGACCGTGTTTTCTTCAGTTGGTTGGCATTTCTTGAGTACCTTTCAATTTTTTTTTTTTTTTTTTAGTGTATTTTCAGTGGCTACTCAGCTGACCTTTAGTATTTTACTTCTGAACATGTGAGAGAACTGCATCTTTCCACACCTTCTAATGTTTGTGGTGCTGTAGCTCCAACCACACAGGAAACAGAGATGAGATGAAACTAGCCAGCTGTTAATATTACTATTCCTGAGGGCATTCCACTTTCCAAAATAATCTTAGCTGTACCAATGTAGCTAATTTTTAACTTCCTCATTTGTGAGGATAGTTTTCTCCTCATAACTATTTTAACATGTTTTGAATAGATAGAAGCAGTGATGAAGAATGAGTGGGAAAGTGATGGTAAAATGCGTGCACCGAGGGTGATCCAGACGTTAATTTTTGTGCACTAGCATCTCCAGGGCAGTGCTGTGTTCTGTTCTCCCTTTCTGCATCTAGCCAGGGCTGATTTGGAGCAGAGTGTAGTGCAATGAAAGATCTGCATGAATTTGGCATCTGCCTTTAGAGGGAATGAGCAGGACAGGACTGACGGCCAGGTTCAGGGCAGAAAAAGAAGAGTTGTATTTACCATTCTCTGATGGAGGAACCTATATGAATTTAGGGTTTTTGTTGCTTAAAAAAGGGTTCTTCGAGGAGAACTTGCCCCCATGCTGAGGAGCTGATGGACAGGAGGAGCTGGATCTGTCCTTGTGAGATAGACTGCACCACTGAACATGGTTAGTGATGGATGTCCCTATCTTTTGGACACCTTTATGATAGTCTTGTTTGAGAGGTATTTGGACACTCTTGCAAAACTGAGAATGATACAAGTAGCTGGCTACACTGAGGGCCAAATGCAATGTTGATTTGATGGATGGAGGAAGGTAGCAACAGTGGGTGTCCTGTCTGGTGTGACTCTCTCCATAGTTGTAACAGACAAGGTAGGGAGGCTTGCTGTGGCATCCTTGGCCTCTTGTGACGGTGTTTTCTCTGAGCGCTCTTTTGCTGGACAAGCCAGATACTGAAAACTGAGACACTGCCCTCAGAAAAGGCCCAGATGTGCTTATACTAAGGAACTACAGATCTGCCTTTCTCTTGCTGCTTTCTTGACTCCCCTCATTAAGGTTTTAATATTTCTCAAGGTAGTTGTGTGGCTCTGAAGCCATAGTTGCCTCATAAGTACTGATGTACTGACTAGGTCATAAAACCAGCAGCAGGGAACCTATGGGGCTCTGGAGGCTTCTCTGTGACTTCAGATCTACCTGGAAATAAACCAGGAGGGGTCTAAGGTTGCTGTCACTGCATGGATAGCCTGTTGCCAGCACACACTTGAGCAGTAAGACCCCAGTGGAGCTGCTATCCTGGCCTGTGTGACGCATCTCCAGGCTTGCAGAGCAACATGGTGTGTCTCATGGTTATGTGAAAGAAAGGTTGGCCACCGCTCCTCCAGCTGTTCATGAAGTGCTACGTGTCAGTGGCAACCCTGTGTGTAATGTCAGAAACAGCAGCTACAGATGGAAAATCACCCAAGTGCAAGTCGTTCTGACATGCTCAATGCCTGACATCAGATGCCTCGGAAAAGATCCCGAGGAATCTGGGAACCATGGCACATGATGGATTATTTCTGGTTTGGCCTGTCTCCTCCATGCAGCTTATTTCTGCTTCTCTTGACAGCTGGAGGGCTGTGGAAATGCAGCTCATCTCTCGTTGCCTTTGCTATTTCTGTTCTGCTAAAAGGTTGGCGTAAGTCTGAGTGTGACACATGCGAATGTTGATCATATGTCCTAAGGTGACAAAATGCTGGAGTACAGTCTGCTCTGTTCTTTCCAGCAAGGGTGCAAAAAATAATCACACATGTTTGCTGGAAGAGAAAGGCATGCTAAACCTCCAGCCACTCTGTTCCTTCAGAGTTTGTAAGCAATTATGCACCAAGAAAAACAGCTTTCTACGGCTTATAGAGAAGAGACAGACTTAAATCTTATTGCCGTCTTCTGATCCCTGGCAATATAACCTGCAAAAGCTACTTCCAGCTGCTAGCTCACCGAGGGGCATATTCTGAGTTCTTCCACCACAGTTTTTACACTGACTCTGCTGTTGCAAAATCAGATGCTAACAGTCTGCCCAGGAAGTGTTGGGCAGCACTTTCAACTGGTGGAGCACAGTGTGCCCTGAATGCCAAGCCCTCTGCAAGGCTTTCAGCACCATGCGAGTGTGGAGTGAGGCCCAGGGAGAGATGTTGCTCTGCATAATCACGAGGTTAGGGCCCAGTTTGTCATATGCTAAATGTTTCTGGCTCCTCCATGCTGTCAGTGGAATTCAAGATATTCAGTACCTGGTGCACAGAGTGGCTTGCTCAGATCTGACAAGAGAAGTTTTTCACTCCAGTTTGAATGATTCTACTTCAGTGTGAGAGTAAGAGGGACGTCTTAAGCAGTCTTTTATTCTTCCAGTTTGTTTCCAAAAGTCCAAGGAACAGCTTTGTGAAGTTCTTGATATTTCAGCTTTCTCTCTTCTGTGTCTAACAGTGGGAAATAGGCTGTCCAAGCTTCAACCTGAAGCACAGCTAGGGAGACTCACGCAGGCTGTGCAGCAGTATGTTCCTGAGTAGTTATTTTGTATAGTTAATGTTGGTGTCAATATTAACTGGTCAGTCCTCTTAGTAACATTAAACTCTTGATTTACTTAATGCTATAAAATATTATTATAAATACAATATAAATAACATTAAACTCTCATTTTACTTAATGATATAAAATACTTGGTATTTTATCACAGTATTACACAGTATCACAGTATCACCAGGGTTAGAAGAGACCTCAAAGATCATCAAGTCCAACCTCTCACCACAGACCTCAAGACTAGATCATGGCACCAAGTGCCATGTCCAAAGTGCCTTGAACACCTTCAGGGACGGTGACTCCACCACCTCCCCGGGCAGCCCATTCCAGTAGCCAATGATATCAGGGTGTAGGGCTCAGTGAAGAAGTCAACCCATCTTTGGGCTCATTCTGTACAGGATGGTGCTCTTCTAGTAGAGATCCCAGGGAAATAATGGTGCTTGTGGGAAGGGAGATTTCATTCTCAGGATTGTTTGAATCACATTTACTCAGATAAAAGGAGCGGAGAAAAAGCTTCAGTGCCTCATTGCTTTGGAATAGGAGTGGAGCTCTCTGCCCTGACTGCTATTTTATGGGCAGCAGAGCCAAATCTATTTTGTTGGTGAATCCGCTCTCAAAACACTTGAGATCTCCTAGCCAGGCAAAGGGGGCAAGATGAGCCCATTAGCTCCAGCAGCAGTTCCAAAAAGAGAGCAAAAGCCCTGCACTGCTTGTTCACAGCCTCGCTGGTGTTTGCAGAGGAAGTCTAATGCTGTTCCCCTGCCATATTGTTTCCCATGAGTATCTGCCAAAGAACGCCTGGTGCAAAAAATAAACCGTGGCAAATGCTGTCTGTTTCCATTACTGTATGGGGACTGACAGGCTTATGTAATGCGCAGTGTGAAACCGCTGCAGAGATCAAAAATAAATATCGCTCTGTTGTGGAATGTGCTGGGAGCATAGTTGACATTTTTGTGGCTGATGAAAAAAAAAATCAGAGCTCGTTATCACTCCTGAGGTTTGCCCTCTCTGTGCATGTTTGTGTGTGGGTCTGTCTATTTCTGTATATTAAAGGCTCTGGGTTGAATCCCGATACTCGGCATCTATTTTTACTTGGTCGCTGCTCAGGCAAAACTTTTCATTGACACTAATTGGAGAGCTGCCTAAGTAAAGGGCGCTGAGGGAATTGAGGAGCTGGCTGCAACTCAGCTTGATTTTTTTTTATTTCTGAAATTCCCTTCCTGAGCTTTTCCTTTATGTTATGCACACTTGCTAAAGCGAGTTGAAAGCCGGTGCAGCTTTACATGGCACTGCTGCAGCTGGGAGTTGATTTAGCACAGCTGGGATCTTTTCTGCCCTGCATTTGGGATAGGTGTCCTGTGTGTCTGTACTTTATATGACTTTCCTCATGGAAGTGGTGGGGGTCTGTGGGTGAAGCCAACCAGATGGCAGCAGAGCTGTGCTGACTTGCACTGGCTGTAGAACTGGCATGCAGAATATTTTCCTTTTTCCCAGCCCCCACCCCTGTCACTGGAAGCGTTTGGAGTTTGATGGCAGGGATTCAATCCCCTCCAATGCTGACATTCTCTCTGTGTTCTCCCTTCTAACCTGCTGCTTCCAACCTTGTTGTCTCTGAACCATTGCCACTATCTTTCACAAAGGCAGCAGGTTGTCATTTGGCATGGAAGGCCTCACGTGAAAGTCACCTGGGGAAGAACCAGCTTGTGGAGTGAAACAGATATCCAGACGATGAAACAATCCCCTGGCAGTGCATTGCAAATGTCTGCCAGGTGGGAACTCTGAACTGGGGGCAGTCAGATATATTTCCTTTTATCATGAGCTGGGTTTTTTATTTTAGACTTGCTAAAATCATACACTTGTTTCTCAGAGAGAATTTGTTTTGAGGAAAAGCAGGTAAGTCCATCCTGCACAGGCAGCGGTGCAAAAAGAATGGCAGAGCCGTATTGTGAAAGGAAATGGAGAAGTAGATGTGAAACAAGGATGGAGTGAAGTGAGTGTGTACGATACAAACTCAATCAAGTCTGAAAATAATGATGTAAACCAGCCCCTAAAGTGAACAGGGGCACTTGTGATAGGTGAAAATCTTGTCAAGAAGAAGAAACTTGTGAGTGCACAGGGGCCTTCTGTTCCCTTCAGTGGCACTAATGAGAGTGTCATGTTGCAGCTGCTTACTGTACACACTCAAAGGTTTTGTTCTAGTCTTTCTTTCTACATCCTGAGTGCCATTTTCCTGGTGCTACCACTCATACAACTTTGGAGTTAGGCAACTTGGGAACAACCCACCAAATGTCTTTGTTACCACCCTATGATCCAGCTTGTGTTTTAACTAACGGTAATTTTCTAGCTCTTCCTGGACAGTGTGGGTAAGGCCATGCTTTGGGCCACAATGCTAGTCATGGGAAAAAGCTATCTTTTATTAGTGCTGTGTTTTGCTACTAGGAAAGCAGTGGTGGGAGAGTTGCCAAGATCTTATTGCTATCTCTGCAGAGAACAGACTGCCAAATGACACTGTGGCACTTAATGGAACCTACAGTCCTATTTGCTGGTGTTAGGCCTCTGAACGTCTCCAGAAAGGGGATATATCCAGGGGTTATGCTCCCACAGACATTAACCATGACTATGGAGAGATGACATCCTGCACAACCTTTGAGAATGTGGTGAACAGGTTAGGAATAGTCAGGTGGATTGTTTTCAGTAGTATATGAAGCTCTCTCAGGATAGCAGAAGGAGTGTTACACTGAGAGATGCTCCTGATGAGTATTAATCAGCACTAACTTCATGTTCTGCAAACTTGATACACTTTAAATGAGTTGTATGTGGTGTTTATTATCTGGCCAAACAGTATACCAAACACATTTGGTTGACTGCTGTTCATTTCAGTGTTAATCAAGTTTAATACAAGCTTAAAATGCACACCCTGTGTAAACTTCAGCTTACATTGATAATGTCAGTAGGGTAAGACATTTCCTTTTTGTTAGTCAGGTTTAAGATCAGACTTCAGTACTCTTACCTTCTAATAGGGCAGGTTATTCCAACTATTGGCCCAAACAGCTGATTAAAAAAAAAAAGTTGTCTTCAAATACACCCCTGAGCTTCTGGGGAAAGTATCCTGCCTTTGTTGGGATATCTGTAGAAGCAGCAAAACGCAGAAAGTCCTTCTATTATAAGCCTTTTTCATGAGATTGCTGACTGAATATTTAGAAAACCAAAAGGACTGAGTAATTTGAGTAATCTTGCATAAGAAACCTCTCATATTTCTCAGTTTCATTCATTACCATACTTAATATGTAATTATAGTTAGGTGAAATACCATTAGCCATTAATTCCCAGTTACTGATGAAGTTAGAATTGAGTTACCAATTGTGAGTGTCTCGTTTCATGCTTCCTAGTGCCTGAGTGCATCTGTGAAATGCCTCTCTAGAGCAGGCAGTTGTGATGCAAACCGAACAATCACTGTTTAGGATTTTGGTTCCATTTCTCATGTTTTGTGACACCTGAAAATGTTCAGCGAACTTCAGAAGGCTCCTAGGATTTAATGAACTCCCTAACCTTGTAATTTTCCTGGTGTGGGGATGCTCAGCATGACTATATATATAGCTGAAAAGCTCTAAGAGCTGTCACTGGTACGTGTTTCTGCTCCCCAGTTCAGGGAGGGAAAGACGGGCACTCCATAAAGCAGAGAGCTAAAGTATTTCACACAAGGTGATGTGCACATCACACTCTCTCTGTTGTAATGCTTCTCCCCCTCCTTTACCTTTGTAGGTTATATCTGAGCAGATATGAACAAACAGAGCTAAGGTTTGCTTCATGATCTCCAAGCTGGCCAGACACAAGCTGATCCTAGACAGGTGCTATAGGTGAATTAACAGAGTGCAGTGCCAGAACTAATACCCCCTACCCTGTGGCACAAGGATGAGCAAAGAGACAGTGCACTTTGTCCATAGATACTGGCACACCTAACTCCTTTGCAAAGCACAGATTCACTAGAGGAGAAGTGATGTCCAGGAGCATGGAAAGCCCAGGAACATGCCCAGATTTACCTCTGCTTTGCGTTTTTTACTGTGTGCAGTTCTGGAGACCCCAGCACAGGAAGGACATGGAACTGTTTGAGCGGGTCTAGAGGAGAGCCACGAGGATGATGAGAGGGCTGCAGCAGCTCTGTTCTGAGGACAGGCTGAGAGTTAGGGGTCTGCAGCCTGGAGAAGAGAAGGCTTCCAGGAGACCTTAGAGTAGCCTTCCAATATCTGAAGGGGGCCTACAAGAAGGCTGGGGAGGGATTATTGACAAGGTCTTGCAATGCCAGGACAAGGGGCAATGGGTTTAAAGTGGCAGAGGGGAGATTTAAACTGAATGTGGAGGAAGTTCTTTCCAGTGAGGGTGGTGAGACATTGGCACAGGTTGCCCAGGGAGGTTGAAGGGAACATTATGACCAAATTTTCTGATCTACATAACACGGGCCAGAGAATCACACTCAGAAATTTCTGGTGCAAGTCCTCAACTTGTATAGAATCTACGAGGATGTTTTTTAGAAGAAGGGTAATAATTTAAATTACCACAAGTGATGGGAAGTCTCTCAGATTATAGTGAAGCCATGAACTCTCTCTACCTCCAGCCATAACACTCAAGATTCAAGCACAGTGTGATCATTTTATGCTGCACGCTCTTTCAGGAGGTGTTCAAAGCAGAAAACAACAGTAAGGTTTCAGAGAGGAGATGGCTATGAAATCAATGCAAACTGTCTACTGAAGGGAAGGAGACTGAATTAAACAAGATATTACTAAGATTCAGGAGACTACTTCAAGTCAACTAAACCAAGTAAAAATAGAACATACTCCTTTTCTCTTGAGGTGCAGACAGTGCAAGGGGAACTTTGAGGGCGCATTAAAGAGTAAATGCAAAGCATAGCTCTCTGTATTGGGAAGTAAAAGGCCTGAGGTTGTTTTTCTCTGGACTGAGCTTGGTCCTTTTTCAGAGAGCAAAGGGAAGGTTAGACATCAAAGTCTTCACAACTTGACCCTGCTAGAGGATTTGTTCCTGCAAAATACTGAATGTCCTTGAGTCACTGATGAGTATGAATGCAGAAGTTTTCCAGCATATAGTAAGGTCAGCTCCTTAATAAGAGTTGTGTGTGCAAGGCCAGTTTCCCCTGCCTGAGCCAAGAAAGACGACAAGCATCTTCCCTAGGCATCTCATACTCAGAGACACTCATTCTGTCTTTCTCTATGCACCTACACTGATCGCCTAGACAAGAAGCTTCAGACTTAAAGGACCAGAGCATAAGCTGACACAGTGCCTCCGTTTACAGCCTGGTTGCTTTGCAAAACACTTATTCCTTTCACAGGCTGCTAAGAAGCATGGCTTTTCTGATAGCTCATTTACTGGGAGCATGCCTGTCTTTTAAAGGGTTCACCTTCAATTACCCCTCTGAGCTACTATCGGGTCACCAAGCAAATACCTCAAACAGCCAAGAAGGCTGTTGATGAGGATATTTCCATCTGGATCACTTAGTAGGAGAGGAAAAAGACATGGAAATTGTCCAGAAAGAAACACAGAATGTAAGAAATGATCTCTTTAGATCATTTCTTTAGTTTGCCTCTAGGTAAGAACAACATCTCTGTTAAAAAAGTGTTTATTGCCGTGACTGTTGTGGTTTGGGGAACTAGTAACAACAGAGTCTTCAGGGCAAAATGAATATAAATATATCTATCAACTCCACTGATCTTTTTCTGTCATTGAGCTGGCCACTGACTGAACCCTCCACTCAGATGAAGTGCTTGATTTTTTCTCTTGTCATCATTATTCTGGCTTTCAGTTCCACAGAGAACCACCAGCACTGAAACTCCAGTTTCAGCCACCCCAAACATGGGTGTTCTTTGGAAGTNTCCTGGTGTGGGGATGCTCAGCATGACTATATATATAGCTGAAAAGCTCTAAGAGCTGTCACTGGTACGTGTTTCTGCTCCCCAGTTCAGGGAGGGAAAGATGGGCACTCCATAAAGCAGAGAGCTAAAGTATTTCACACAAGGTGATGTGCACATCACACTCTCTCTGTTGTAATGCTTCTCCCCCTCCTTTACCTTTGTAGGTTATATCTGAGCAGATATGGACAAACAGAGCTAAGGTTTGCTTCATGATCTCCAAGCTGGCCAGACACAAGCTGATCCTAGACAGGTGCTATAGGTGAATTAACAGAGTGCAGTGCCAGAACTAATACCCCCTACCCTGTGGCACAAGGATGAGCAAAGAGACAGTGCACTTTGTCCATAGATACTGGCACACCTAACTCCTTTGCAAAGCACAGATTCACTAGAGGAGAAGTGATGTCCAGGAGCATGGAAAGCCCAGGAACATGCCCAGATTTACCTCTGCTTTGCGTTTTTTACTGTGTGCAGTTCTGGAGACCCCAGCACAGGAAGGACATGGAACTGTTTGAGCGGGTCTAGAGGAGAGCCACGAGGATGATGAGAGGGCTGCAGCAGCTCTGTTCTGAGGACAGGCTGAGAGTTAGGGGTCTGCAGCCTGGAGAAGAGAAGGCTTCCAGGAGACCTTAGAGTAGCCTTCCAATATCTGAAGGGGGCCTACAGGAAGGCTGGGGAGGGATTATTGACAAGGTCTTGCAATGCCAGGACAAGGGGCAATGGGTTTAAAGTGGCAGAGGGGAGATTTAAACTGAATGTGGAGGAAGTTCTTTCCAGTGAGGGTGGTGAGACATTGGCACAGGTTGCCCAGGGAGGTTGAAGGGAACATTATGACCAAATTTTCTGATCTACATAACACGGGCCAGAGAATCACACTCAGAAATTTCTGGTGCAAGTCCTCAACTTGTATAGAATCTACGAGGATGTTTTTTAGAAGAAGGGTAATAATTTAAATTACCACAAGTGATGGGAAGTCTCTCAGATTATAGTGAAGCCATGAACTCTCTCTACCTCCAGCCATAACACTCAAGATTCAAGCACAGTGTGATCATTTTATGCTGCACGCTCTTTCAGGAGGTGTTCAAAGCAGAAAACAACAGTAAGGTTTCAGAGAGGAGATGGCTATGAAATCAATGCAAACTGTCTACTGAAGGGAAGGAGACTGAATTAAACAAGATATTACTAAGATTCAGGAGACTACTTCAAGTCAACTAAACCAAGTAAAAATAGAACATACTCCTTTTCTCTTGAGGTGCAGACAGTGCAAGGGGAACTTTGAGGGCGCATTAAAGAGTAAATGCAAAGCATAGCTCTCTGTATTGGGAAGTAAAAGGCCTGAGGTTGTTTTTCTCTGGACTGAGCTTGGTCCTTTTTCAGAGAGCAAAGGGAAGGTTAGACATCAAAGTCTTCACAACTTGACCCTGCTAGAGGATTTGTTCCTGCAAAATACTGAATGTCCTTGAGTCACTGATAAGTATGAATGCAGAAGTTTTCCAGCATATAGTAATGTCAGCTCCTTAATAAGAGTTGTGTGTGCGAGGCCAGTTTCCCCTGCCTGAGCCAAGAAAGACAACAAGCATCTTCCCTAGGCATCTCATACTCAGAGACACTCATTCTGTCTTTCTCTATGCACCTACACTGATCGCCTAGACAAGAAGCTTCAGACTTAAAGGACCAGAGCATAAGCTGACACAGTGCCTCCGTTTACAGCCTGGTTGCTTTGCAAAACACTTATTCCTTTCACAGGCTGCTAAGAAGCATGGCTTTTCTGATAGCTCATTTACTGGGAGCATGCCTGTCTTTTAAAGGGTTCACCTTCAATTACCCCTCTGAAGTACTATCAGGTCACCAAGCAAATATCTCAAACAGCCAAGAAGGCTGTTGATGAGGATATTTCCATCTGGATCACTTAGTAGGAGAGGAAAAAGACTTGGAAATTGTCCAGAAAGAAACACAGAATGTAAGAAATGATCTCTTTAGATCATTTCTTTAGTTTGCCTCTAGGTAAGAACAACATCTCTGTTAAAAAAGTGTTTATTGCCGTGACTGTTGTGGTTTGGGGAACTAGTAACAACAGAGTCTTCAGGGCAAAATGAATATAAATATATCTATCAACTCCACTGATCTTTTTCTGTCATTGAGCTGGCCACTGACTGAACCCTCCACTCAGATGAAGTGCTTGATTTTTTCTCTTGTCATCATTATTCTGGCTTTCAGTTCCACAGAGAATCACCAGCACTGAAACTCCAGTTTCAGTCACCCCAAACATGGGTGTTCTTTGGAAGTTGATCCAATAAGGGATTCCATGTCTAACAAATCTTTATTGTGGAATGAATAAAACTCCAGGTGTGACCATGCTAGAATCAGTGCGAATTTTGACAGTGGCTAGAAGTGCAGACTTGTGAGGTTCAAGATTATGTTTACAACTTGATCTTACCTTCTTGCTTAAGCTGGTCAGGAGGAGAAAGTGTTCCACAGTGAACAGAAATCTTCATAAAATGTTTCCTTTTCTAAGGACCTAAGTAGAGGCAGCTAATCAAAAATGTTTTCAGGGTCTTGTTCTTGACAATGGCAAAATCCATGCGGTCTCCTGCCTCATCTTCTACCCCTGTGGCATACACATCTCCAGAGTGGGGTGGGAGTCCCTTATTAGGCTGTGTTGCTTTGAGAGCCTCAACTAGAACCAGACTCTTCTTTTTGCTGTAGTCAGCCTTATCCAGCAGTATTGTTCAGCCTTCAGACAAGTCAAGTTTCTCTCTCTGAAGGAGAGCCTTGTATTAAAGTGATGCTTTTCTTCTCCATGTCAAGAGGTTGGAGGTGGAAAGAAAAATGCTGTTCCTTGCAGTTGTCCCTGTTTCTTTTGCACCTGTACTGTGGCCAAACTGAGTGTGTCTGTCAGTCACATGCACTGCCAAAACACACTCTCCACAGCTGCATGCTTGAGAATGTAGGGAGTTGAGAGCCAGCCCTCACCAGCTGCAGAGCAGCTGCTGCCCAGAGGCACTTAGTGCGCAAGCTGCTGAGGACCACATCCCATTGCGGTGTGGCGATGCTCGCCGTGACCGCAGCTCTGGGTTCTGACATCCAGTTTGCTCTCTGCAGCACTGAACCACATTAATCTGCTCTTTTCCAACTTTCTACACCATTTGCAGTGGTTTTAACCTCTGATGAATTTTGAGTTTGAGAATTAGTTTCTTCTTGGCATAGGTTAAGGTGAAGTAATACGCTGAAAAATGAGTGTGTTGAGAAAATGTCTGCTACTTCTGAAAAGGATAGGCTGCCAGTAGTTACAGGTAGTCAGAGAACTTTCTCCTGCCTGGGGCAGGGCAGAATGTTGGGCAAGCAAAGCATCTGGGAAAAGGGGAAGAGTAAGTGATATTTAACTCTAGTTAAGTTCTGCCAAGCCATATGACTATATCTCATTATGTGCTCTACATTTTTGTTGTTATAAGAGTCTTTGGATTTAGCATTGTGAACAAAGGGAAATGAATGCTTAAGACTCAGATTTTGAGTGTCTCCTTGCCCAGAATCCATTGACACATCCAATAGACACAGCAAGCACTTAAGTGTGTGAACTTTCAGGATTAAGGTTTTAAAGTGAGCAAATGCTGAGCAGATTTCACTTAAGCAGCTCTCCCAGTGTTCCTGTGAAATACAAACCTCTCTGCACAGCTTCACTGCTGAGATAAGTAGGTATGGCAAAATAGTTGCACACCAGATGAGAAGCAGCACAACTCTGGGCTGCATCAAGAGCAGTGTGGCCAGCAGCGCAAGGGAGGGGATTCTGCCCCTTTACTCTGCTCTCCTCAGACCCCACCTGGAGTACTGTGTGCAGTTCTGGAGTCCCTAGCACAGGAAGGACATGGAAGTGTTGGAGAGGGTCTAGAGAAGGGCCACAAAGAAGCTCAGAGGGCTGCAGCAGCTCTGTTCTGAGGACAGGCTGAGAGAGTTGGTGCTCTGCAGCCTGGAGAAGAGAAGGCTTCCAGGAGACCTTAGAGTAGCCTTCCAGTATCTGAAGGGGACCTACAGGAAGGCTGGGGAGGGACTATTGACAAGGTCTTGTAATGACAGGACAAGGGGCAATGGGTTTAAACTGGCAAAGGGGAAATTTAAACTGGATGTTAGGAGGAAATTCTTTGCAGTGAGGGTGGTGAGGCACTGGCACAGGTTGCCCAGGGAGGTTGTGGCTGCTCCCTTCCTGGAGGTGTTCAAGGCCAGGTTGGACGAGGCCTTGAGTGCCCTGTACTAGTGGGAGGTGTCCCTGCCTATGAGAGAGGGTTGGAACTAGATGAGTTTTGAGGTCCCTTCCAACATTACTATTTTATGATTCTATGATTCAATTCACAAGCACGAGCTGTGCTGAACCCAATAGCCACTTGGCTGTTGTGATCACTGTAGACTGCGGTGAAGCCTTCCTCACATATGAGCAGAAGAGTAGGCAGTGATGATGGCTTTAGCTAGGGATGACTTTTTTTTTTCATGATTCATATTGTCTGCTTACTGCACTTTAAAAGTCAGTGTTTAAGGTTTGTAGTCCCTCTGTAGTCATCAGAGAAAGAGAATCACTTTAACTGGGTCCCATCTGAAGAGAAGTGTTCAAGATGCTTTGGGTGAGCTTCCCTCCAATCCTCTCACCTTCCTAACATGAAATGCATTTGACCCAGCCTCCTTTGATTCTGACATATGTGGTCAAAGGCTTAGGCATTAGTCAAGTTCCACTGGGCTAACAGAGCTCAGAGCTCACATTTTCCTTTTTAATCTGTGAAAGGCAAAGATTTATGCAGCTCAGCTGATGTGCTGTACATCAGTAAACCAGAGCAACACAGCTGAGTGTCTGAGAACGAGAAATGCAGTTAACTGCGATTTATAAAACAGTCAAAGATGTAACTCCAGGAGTTGATAGCTTGTTACTTTCAGAAAGTGTTTATCCTAGCTAGCTAGCAAATTGTGGTGTGGGAGGTGAACTCTGAGAGCCATCTCATCCATCCTTGCCTGTAGCTACCTGTCTGTAGATGTTTATGCCTTTAAAAAGCTCCATTATCGGAGGCGTGCTGCTTAATATTTCATTGTCTCTGCAGTTCAGAAGCACTTCCTAAGCAATCTAATTTCCATTGCCTTTCTGGATGTTTGTTAGCATTTCAGCAGATAAGCTACTATCTCAGTGAGCAACGAAACAGGACAAAAATTCCCAAAGGATATTTTAGTGGGTGAGAGTTGGGAAGGGAAGCTTGCAGTACATTTGCAGACACAGCCAGATTTTGGCAGTGACAGGACAGTGACTTTCTGCAGCATTAAAGAGGTTTGGGTTGTTTTGGGGTTTGTTGTTTTTTTTTGTGAGCAGGTGCACTGTTTTGGAAGATAAGGTTGAAGCATTTAACTTTTTTTCTTAAGCTAGCTTGCTTGAAAAAACTACAAAAGGGCTTTTGAAAGGCTCTGCTAGCTCGAGTTAATAAAATGCATTTAGTGATTTACAAGGTAAGGAGCATTTCAGCAAAATCTTTATTGCACCTCTACAAAACTCTGGTACTTTTTATAGCCTTGTGACCTGGTATTTGTTCAGCTAGAGTGATAGTCCCCTGGTGTTAGAGATGGGAAGGGAGTTGTTTTAATGCTTATTCACAGCCAGAGGTTTCTGGGAGGGTGCAAATTCTTCAAAAGCTCATTAAATTATTACCTTCATCCTGGACTGCACACTGCAAAACGTTTACCCTCTGGCCTTCATGTCACTGTCCATTCAGGCTTATTGCCACAGGGCAGATCACAAGAGGTAATGTGCTGCTAACGCTGCTGCCCCGGGGCTCGCAACCACCTCTCACAAATATGGAAAGCTCAGGGCCCACATACCTATTATGGTTCTCATTACTCTGAACCACTTTGCTGCCAGCTCAGACTTTCCAGGCAATGCAGGACAGGCTCCATTCACCAGTGTCTCTCTCTTGTGGCACAGGGAAGGATTAAATACACTGTGCTCAGCAGGTCACTTCATGTTAGTGAGAATCTCCAAACACAGAAACTTAGTCATCTGTCGTTTCAGGGCTCTGCTTTTTCTTAGCATGCAGATACATAAATAGATCTTGCCTTAAGATATCAAAGCTGGTTTGGGTCCCATTTGTGGCAAAAGCTGGCTACTAATGGAATAAAAATCCATAAATGCAGTCTCTCTGATGTCTGCAGCTTTTCACCCAAGTGTTTAATAAAGTTTCACCACAGACCATGCCCAGTTGTTAGCTGTAATTAACCTGGTAGCATAAATGAGGAGATTGAGACATAGGAGATGAAAATGCTGTTCAGACTCATAGTACACGTAAATGTAAGCTTTGCCTTGCCTCCTCTAAGACTTCTTTTTCAATAGCTGCACCATGCTGCCTCCAAAGTGCACAGCAGTGCCAGTATCCTTCAGGGTCCTATCAGTAAGCAGTTTAAATAGCTATTTATCGTATATCATGTGCTGTGACTTCTCTTTGTTTCTGAACCAGAAGGGCTTTGAATCTGATATAAACCACTCACTGCTCATAGAGGGCAGCAATGGTCCTGCATGTGGCCAGAGAGACAGAGAGGTTTGGATAATGAGGAAACAGATTCCTAAACCACCAAGGCATGTGCTGGCTACTCTAAGCATGTTGGTATGAGACTTAAAGGCAGCGTGTGGGCCGAGTACCCGTGGGCAAGATCTTGACCCACACTGGCAAAACTGGCACTTGCACTTCTTGTAGTCAGGAACCAAGTGTTTCCATGAACAAACTGAGTGGGGGCATGCAAGCAAGAACACGCTGTCTTTTTCCCATGTCCAGGCTGCAAATGAGCCCCCAGGATTTCCTAGTATGGTATTTGTCTCTGGTGTTGTAGTGTTACATGTGTATATTCTTGTGTGCAGTCAGATTTCTAAGCTATTTTTGATGGAGTATCTGAGTTTGCTGCATCAGGAAAGATCTCCTCACATAGTGGGAGATCTTACATGAACAGATCAAGTTAGAGTCTGAGCCTGGAAAAATTTGTTCCTCGTTATCAGGGAGAAGACAATAAGAGGTCAGGAAACAATGGGAGGTGCTACAATATAGTGGTTACGCAGTTTAAACAAGGAAAACTTTTTATCTGTTTGGAGCTGTCC
Organism: Eubucco bourcierii; assembly: GCA_013396675.1. Classification (NCBI taxonomy): domain Eukaryota; kingdom Metazoa; phylum Chordata; class Aves; order Piciformes; family Ramphastidae; genus Eubucco; species Eubucco bourcierii. The sequence continues at coordinate 168,618 of VWZE01018033.1, read as the reverse complement.
ACTGTAGTTTTGAGTAGGCCAGATAGAGTCCTTTGTGTCTCAGTTTCCTTAAATTTACCATGAGAGGAGTCTAATACAAGTCGTAAAAGGAGATCTGTATATTTTTTAGCCAACTACTCCCAAAGTCTTTCACAAATATAAAGGTCCAAAACAAACTCAGCTGGTGCCGGTAGAAAGGAATACATAGAAGTAGTGTCCCCTGCTCCTGGAATGTACCCGTGTCTGGGACTGAATGTTACAGCAGTGCTTTTTCACAGCCTGGCAAGTGGTTCACAATAGGGCAGAGAGAGATCAGGCACTGCATACCTTTGAAGAAGCAACGGAAATGCAAATTTGAGGACTGCAATTTACCCAGACTGGAGCTGGGACATCATCTGCATAACAAGCTTTATTCCTTCAATTTGTACTCATGTTTGGCAGCCATACCCTCACAGTGTCTTGCACCTTTGTGCTATGGTGGCAGAGGACCACCTGCATTGTATTGGTAGGGCAGCTCCAGAAGCAGCTGTGAGCAAAGCCTGTGCCTGCAGCCAGCTGGTGCCTGCACATGGGAATTGCAACTACTGCACTGCCTGGCCAGATGTATCTAGCAACTTCCCACCCATGGAAATAAACTTAAAAATATGCATCCCCCCAAAAGATCTGATGCAGTGTTGCTAACCTTGCTGTTTAGATGGAAACATACTCCTGAATTTATCCTCAAAAGGTAGAAGTGGTCTTGCTGTAATATTATAGGATTAGGGTTGATGTGGTGCCTGTTACTACAGCACCAAATTGCATTCAAACACTAACTTTTTTTTTCCAAATTTAGGTGAGTCTCAGCAAAACCTTGGAAGTTCCTGTCTGTCTTTTTCTAGACGGTACAGTTCAAAGTCTGAGTCTTCTAAAGGGCTGGGAATAAATCAGCCCTTCTCTAAACAGCAAATAATTGTGCTATTGGACCCCAGATCTGCTGAGGGTTAGACCTAGGAATACATTAAGTGTAGTAGCTTATACTCAGAAAAGAGCCAAACAGGTTCCCAAGCCCAATACTGCCATGATTAATCTGCTAGATGCACTTTCTACTAAATACAGAACCAGTTTTCCATCTCACAAACCAGTTATAAATAAATGCTTTTTTTTTTTTTTTTTTTTTTTTTTTTAAGAGCCTGGCGTGGCCCCAGATGAACCTGCTCTGTTGTAAAGCTTAACAGGCAGCTGCAAACCTACTTACCACGTGAAAAGGCTGACAAGCTGCAGCTGAGCTGCAGAACAAGGATATAAGTTTCCCCCTTCTTTCTCTCTTCCTGGTGCTTTGAGTAGGGCTGTAGAGGCTAAGGATGAGCTTGGCCCAGGACTTCAGTGTTTGCCTTCTTTTACTGCCTGTGAAGGAAAATACTGATAGGGAAAAGAAACTACAGGTAATTTGGTACTTTGCTTGGTGTGTGGAAGAAAAGAGAGAACAGTCATGACTGAACTAGAGCTCAACATCCTGCAAAAGTTATTGCTCTTCATTGAGGAGTTCATCAGATTTGGGCTTGCACAAATAAATGATACCGTGAGCAAGAGTTTGGAGGTGTGCAGACCTAAAGCCAGCTGCACAAGCCAGGGAAGAAGCATGTGAGTGCATGGTAATTGATGGGGAGAAAGAAAAAACTTTATTTCCACCCTCCTGTAGTTTGAAGGAGACTGAGTTTGGATCCACAATCTGCCTTTTTGGGCCTAATAACAGCAGAATCAGGACATTAATGTAGCATTTATCTTCTTGTCAGAATACTACTTAACAAATAATCTGCTTGAGGAAGCCTGTGAATTGCTCAAGGATCCTTGTATAGAAAGCATCACTGAGGGGGGAAATGTCTCTCTTATACTCATGTTACTAATGTCTTCCCTGCTATACAACCCACAGATTCTACTCTTAATAGGTGATATATAATAATTCCACCTATCTGTTCTGTAGCAATGGCAATGTGTTGCTTCCACAGGAGACCAAGGGTTGGCTGAGAAAAGATCACGATATTTGAGGACCTTGTCAGAGTTGTACTGGTGTGTGCCCCAACCTTGTTCAGACATAGAGAGGCAAGAGAAAGGCATAAGGGTAGAAACTGGGCAGTGGCTTGTGTCACCAATGATAGGTGCATAGGCAGATGGCAAAATGCTCCTCATCGCATTTCCCTTGTGGCAGCATTCTTGAAGTAGCAGGAAGAGCACTCTTCCCAGCACAGGGGTGTGCTGAAGACAAGTGACCCTCACACTAGCCATAGTGGAAGGTCTCTGGTTAGGAAGACTACAGCTATGTTCATGTCTAAGAAGGCTTCTGCCTGATTTTTTTTTTCTCTGATCAACTTTGTCTCAGAAGTATAAAACATACCATTAAGTCAATCTCAAAATCCATGGAGCTGGCTTAAGCTTGGTGCCTCTTATGCTTTCCAGAAGGTTTAAATGCTGCCTTGTGGAGTGTTGTGTTGGGGTGTTCTGCCTCTTATGCTTTCCAGAAGGTTTAAATGCTGTCTTATAGGAGTTTTGTGTTGGGGTGTTTGGGGACTTTGCCATAATAACTACATGCACTTTGTATATGCTTCCAGCAAGTCTTAAGACAGGGTACACAAACCACATCTGCTTTGTTACAACACCTTTCAATGACTCTGAAAAGATTCACCTGAAATTCTAGGGCTAGAAGCACCCTTTCTGAAAGCCTCTTTTTGGTAACAAATGCATCTGTCCTCAGTCTTTATAATCCTCTTTAAGCCCTGTGTTTTCTGCTAAGACCTGTAGCCCATTTCTCATTATGAGCTCTGGGACATCTGTCAAGCTGGAGCTGGACTGTGACCAGCAACTCATTCCAAATGACACCAAGCAATACTCAGCTTTCTTAACTTCTAATGACTTGTAGCTATTACTGCTCTGGGTACAACTATAATTGTTAACATGGGAGTGAAGCTGCTACTTCTTCCCTTGGTTAATTTTCTGTGGTATTTAGACCTACTCAAATTGCTTTGCACACCTTGTTTTGCTAAGCAATATCGCTTGGACATTGCAGTTCCTTTCTCCAGAAAGATTCAGCTTTTCTGGAAAGAGTTCAGAGAGGAATGTTTATTATTATTTGCAGCAGTTAGCAGCTAAGACATCAAATGCAAAGATTCCTAACACAGATTGGCAAAAGGCAAGAGTGAAACAGCTGCCTGAGGAGATATCCTAACAAACCTGAAAGAGGTTTACAAATCATCATTTGTGAGTCACTTAATAAAATCACTTCAGAACAGCTGTGCTTGAAGGAATAACTAGACTGAACTCCTCTTAACTAAGAGGTATTTATCTATGGAGAAAGGATGCTAGAGAGCTTTGTTCCTAGGGATCATTGATATGACTCTGAATATACTCAGTGGTGCCTAACATTCTGCAAAGCCACATGGTTTTGAAAGGTGGTTTATTTTAACAGTTATAAAACCCAAACAAACACCAAAACCAAATGAAAAACATCCAGTAAAAGGATCATTGCCTTGCTTTAAGATACTATTTCCAAGCAGAACTGAATGGCAGCTTTTGGAGCTGTCCATCCTAGCAGAAAGATTTTTCCTACTGCCACCTGCATACTTAAAGCAGCTTAAAAAACAAACAAAAAAAAACCCAACAAAACAAAAAAACAGGGATGAGTTACCAGCCATAAGACTGTGTGCTGTATCAAGACTCTGCTCTTGTCAGACCCCACCTGCAGTACTGTGTGCAGTTTTGGAGCCCTCAGCACAGGAAGGACATGGAAGTGATGGAATGGGTCCAGAGGAGGCCACGAAGAGGATCAGAGGGCTGGAGCAGCTCTGCTATGAGGACAGGCTGAGAGAGTTGGGGCTCTTCAGCATGGAGAAGAGAAGGTTTCAAGGGGACCTGATAGTAGCCTTCCAGTATCTGAAGGGGGCCTACAGGAAGGCTGGGGAGGGACTATTGACAAGGTCTTGCAATGACAGGACAAGGGGCAATGGGTTTAAACTGGCAGAGGGAAGATTTAGACTGGATATTAGGAGGAATTTCTTTCCAGTGAGGGTGGTGAGGCACTGGAACAGGTTGCCCAGGGAGGTTGTGGCTGCTCCCTCCCTGGAGGTGTTCAAGGCCAGGTTGGATGAGGCCTTGAGTGCCCTGTAGTAGTGGG
>VWZE01018033.1:146342-157289 GCA_013396675.1 Eubucco bourcierii | reverse complement strand
CCCCCGCCCCGAGCTGTCCCCGCTGGCAGCTGATGACGTACAGAAGCGCACAACCATCCCGCCGCCGGGGCCGGGCGAGCGGCAGCTGCCGCCCGGCGGGGAGAGGCCGGGCCCGCCGGCCTGCTGCACGCTCGGTGCCGGGGCAGGCCCCCCGACTGCCACTCACGGCGCAGCACCGCCTCCGCTGCCGGGGGCCGGGCTCGAACCCGCGGCCGCGCAGGGCGGGCTCCGAGCCGTGCCGCCGCACCCCAGATGTGGCTGGGAGCTGCCCACCTTCGCATCCTCCCGGCTGCGCCCGCGGCCCTGCGGGCACAGCCCCGCGCAGGGCACAACCCCGCGCAGGGCACGGAGCCGGTAAGCGCTGGGGCGGGGGGAAGCAGGGCCGGGGTTCCTCCTGCCGCAGAAAGGGATCTCTACGAGGACAGGCCGAGGGAGCTGGGGTTGTTCAGCCTGCAGAAGAGAGGGCTCTGGGGAGACCCGAACACCACCTTCCCCTACCCGAAGGGGGCCTGCAAGAAGGATGAAGTGAGACTGTTTTTAGGAAGGCCGGTAGCGACAGGGTGAAGGGCAATGGTTTTAAATTGGAGAACGGCAGATTTAGATTGGATGTTAGGAAAAAGTTCTTTGTGATAAGGGTGGTTGAGCACTGAGCAGATTGTCCAGGTGAGGCCCCATCCCTAGAGATATTCAAGGTGATGCTCAATGGGGGTCTGGACAACCTGATCTAATTGATGTCCCTGCTTACTCTTGGGGGGGGGGGGGGGGGGGGGGGGGGGTGGGGTGGGGTGTCTGGGCTATNGGGTTGGACTAGATGACCTGTGAAGGTCTCTTCCAACCTGGTTGATTCTGCGATTCTGTGACTTTTGTTTTGTCCATATCTCCTCCCTCTACTCCCCAGATGTTGGGCAAAAAGAGGATTGAGCCCACCAGGGGTGGTACAGGGGCTTAGGGCATAAAGGACCCATCCTGAAAGTGAGCATCAGAGAACATCTGCCAACAGTTAACCTGGGTGAGTACTGGGAGGAGGTGCTGAGGAAGGATTTGGGTCACTGCCTTGTCTAGCAGTGTGTCAGGCAGGATGAATGACAGCTGTATCAAGAAATGAGATGTTACGGCAGGAGAAGGGTGACTGGCAATAGTTTTTGTATTTATTTTTTCTTATGAGATGCTCGGGGGTCATTGCAGCTTCATATAGCCATATAGTGTATGTGTATCAACTGAGATGCAAAAGGAAGGGAAAGTATCCAGATTAGAAAGCTGATCAAAGAATTTTCTTGTTACTGGTGGTGTACTAGGTACTACATGTACCTGTACTGTGCTAGGTATGCTAGCCCTTTGCTGGCCTGCAGGATGCTAGCATGTGGACTGCTCCTATTTCATGGCAAGGGCTCAGATCCTGAAAGGAGTGATACTCTGCTGAACTTCTCATGACTCCCAGCATGAGAGCTAGTGGGTCCAGAATTTAGGTTGTATGCAGCACCTTCTGCATCCTTCTAGGCTTTCTCAGAGTGGGAGACATGATGCACAGCAAGCACTCTAGCATGAAAATGGGCCTAGGAAGAGATGCAGTTACAGAAAGGGCAAAGTTGACAATAATCTAAGCACTACCTTTTGGGTTAGCAGAGCATCTAGGGGTTTAGGTGCAGGTGGTAGTTTTCCTTCAGGTTAATGGAGTTGACAAAGGGTTTCCTGTCACTAACCCATCTGATGCCTCTGTTTTCTTGTTGTTTCTGACCTTGTATTTCAGAAAACCTCTGTGAATCCAGAAAGCCACCATGAAGGTTGAGGAAGTTCGGCAAAGAAGAAAAGAGGGCAGGTCTAGAAATGGAGAGCGATCCAGGCACAAAGGAAAGAGCAAGGGTAAACACAGAGAGAGTCGACTTGGCAATCAGGGGGCAGAGGATGTCTCTCTGCATGCACAACAGAAGCTTTTGGCTGAGGAGAAGGCAACCATGGCAAAGTCACAGGAAGAATCAGCCACCTCAATTTGCCTGCAAGTGCTCCTGCCATACCTCCTAGCTGGGCTTGGCATGGTCATGGCAGGCATGGTTATCAAGAATGTTCAGGTAAGGGGAAGAAACTGAAGAAACTGATCTGATGTACCTGGCATAAGGTACATGGGGAACATTTCTTCAGAGGCAGGGAATTTGCTCTTGGGATGGTCAAGTAAAGGAAGTTTTGCAGCATGTTCATATGCCAACGTGTCCTTCAAAGCCAGCTATTACGTACTTTTGTGTGGCTCTCAGGAGACAGCTTATGGTGGTGGCCTTTTTTCCCTTTTGAAGATAAAAGACAATATGGTACTAAAAAGCCTGCAAAAGATCTGAGGAATCTATGTAGGAAGGTGCAGATCTGTGCAAAAATCTCCCCTTGGTCCTGGGAAGAGGGTGGATGAGCTGCAGCTCCAAGGGCTGTGATGGCAGTAGTGCTTCCCTGCAGCAGATGTAGCTATATCACTTCTGACATAGCTCTGGGTGGTCCTGCATCCCTTGCTTCTCTACACAGGAAGTCAGACAGCTCAGCACTGTTAACACTTCGTATGACCAGACTAGCTCAACCTGCATGTCACATCATTTTCTAAAGTTTTGTATCAGTTGATTCAACTTCTTGAGTCTTCTTGTCCTATTTCTGATTCTGTGACAGTCTGGACCAGATCCTTCCTCCTATAGGGCAGCAATGCAGAGCTTTAAGGTAGTGATGACCACCTAATTTTAGGCAGTTTAAAGCTGCACTCAATTTCCAGATTACAAATTGTTATGTCTTTGCACTGTAGGTGACTCTGGCTGCTGTGTGCCTTTTTGTTAACCCTTGTTATTTGACTAACTAGCTGTTGGTCAGACTGCCCTGACCTGTCTGGTACAGTGACACCACCGCTACTGTGCTTACACTGACAGCTTCCACAAATCTGGAGCTGTGTTGTTTTGCTATTAACCCTGGGCAGATCTCCTTAAGCTGCAAGAGCTGTAAAGGCTTAAGAGTGGCTCAATATCCTTAACTGACCTTAGCATACACTCAATACCCAGTAGAATAGCTAGTCAAATCAGAAAACACCAAGTCAAATCCAGAACCCAGTGGCAAACAACTTCTTGTCTCCTTAAACATTATCCTGAGCTTAGAGCAACCACTTCCATTTTTATTTCATAAACTGGCCATTCCTGTGAATCTCTGACATTAAAAGTACGTTGCCTGTGTGTGAAATAGTTTGCAGATGGATTTATGATGTTGGGGTGGGCTTTTTTATCGATATTCTTCCCTTAGCATATTTTTTTTTTCCCTAGGAAGGATTGAGCCACTAATGTAAACAGGACGTGAAACAAACCTCATACTCTTCTGAAACTGCAAAAGTTTAGTTCCTGTGTTATGCAAATAAAGAGCTCACAAAGAGCTTTCATGTTAGTGCTCAGAGCCTGGGAAATTAGTCCATGCAGTATCTCATAGGAAAAGCAATTAGCAGAAGTGACTTTTCTGTGCATGATTACAGGCAACCTGGGCATGTCTTATTGTAGACTTGCTGCTGCTAGGAACTGCCTTTCCTTTCTAAGCCAGTCCTGACCTAAGTCCCTGATGCTACTGCTGTTTCTGTGGGGCAACAGGAAATGCTGTGAGGTGTTTGGCCCCAGGTGCTCTCAGTCTCTCCGCATAAGCTCTCTTCTCTGCTCTTTCCTAGACAGGGGAAGATAGGAACAAGGTAAGACACAAAAATACACTGTCTGATCTGACAGGAGCGATAGTACTCCAGTAACTAGGAAGTAGGATCCCTGAAAAGCATCATCTTCCTGTGAGTCTGAGGTGTCAGAATAGCACTGTCTGTTGCCAGCATTGCTGTGTTGTAAGAGCATCCACTGGTGTTCCTTCTTTGCAAAAGGATAAGGTATGTCTGCTCTTTGGCACCTGTCATCTTTCTGTTCTTTTATTTCTTTGTACTGTGGCAGTGGATGGAGGCCTTAGGTCAGAGTCAGGGCTCACCTAAGCAGCTTTTTCTGCTTTGACTCCTTCAGGAGCTGCCTGTTGGCAAGTTTGTAAGCATAGGGCTATGCTGTATTTCTCTGCAGAGCAGGGCAGCCCTGTAACTCCCCAGGTTTTGCCAGAACAAGTGGTCCGAGGCTGGGAAGGATTTTTTTCCCAAATATTTTTTTTTTCCCCCCTACTGTTCAGCAACACTCTTTCTCTTCTCACAACTGATGCATCTTTTTGTGGACAAATATGGTGTGTATCTCTTTACCAGGAAAATATGATGTGATGTATCTCTTTGCTGACAAATACGGTGTGGATCTTTATCAGAGGCTCCTCCATACTAAGATCACCCAGTGTACACACAGAGGTCACCTCAACCAGTTACCTTCTCTGCATACTGATTCATTGGTTGAAGGCTTTTTATAGTGCTTGCTTAGAAACAGGGAGAGACGAAGCATGATAAACTCATAAACCCTGCCAGGCTGGCACTTCAGTACAGGATGTGTTGCTGCTGAGTTTTTTTTAATGGCATTTGAGTCATTCAGGCTCATTAATATTTCTTTTACATTAATGTTTCTGCCTGTCAGCAATCCATTTGGCAGATAGGGTAGCATATAGGACTAGGAATGCACATTATTAAAGCTTTGAAAACTTGTGATAGTTGTCCAGAAATTGTACTGAATTTCTTTGAAGCCTCTGTGAGTTTCTAACCAGAACTAGGCCTTTATGTGGTCACTTCTCAGTTCCTGGCTGATATAAAGAGGTTAGGTCATGTGTGGTTATTACAGGGTTTTTATTAACCTTCCTTTTCCAGCTATTGTGGGCTTTTCTTTTTTTCCAGTTAGATTAACTGAAATGTAGTCTCTTGTTAGCTCTGAGCTAACTGGACCATTGTTACATGGAACACGTACACACCAAGCCAGCTGGGAGTGAAGAAGGCTTCAGGGGCTGTACCGAAATATCAGCCTTGAAAGCAGCAAAGGACAGAGCCTTCCATGAGCTTGTTTTCTACCCTGCCATGCTTGCAGAGAGATATGCTGTGCCATCTCAGCCTACTAGGCTTTGGTTTATGTGAATTCATACCAAAAGAAACATGCCATCCAAGTGGCTGAGAGCTTTGTCGGTTTCCTATTTATCTGCAAGGCAAACATTTGTTCTATCCAACCTGCCACTGCATTTAGCTCCAAGCTGAGGACCTGGTCATAAGGACAGTCTACAAGCCATCAGTCTTTATGTTTCCCTGCAGAACTTGTTGGTTAGTACAAAGAGATAAGTAAAGGATGCAATTTAGACATTGAATTCCATCTGGATTGAGGAAACCTCTATCTTTTGCACCTATCACTAAATACTTGCTTTCACTAGTTCACCTTCACTGGGGCATGGCTGGATTTGAACCTGTGGTTGAGTAGTGAAAAAGCTCAGTTGCTCAGCTTAGGACCTTCCACCTGAAACGGTGCTTTCAGAGCTTTTTGGCCGTCTGATCCAATAAGTTTGCCCAAATTAATTATTGTCAAGGAATCCCAACAGAATACTCTGACTCCCTTCCCCATATGTGTGACTTTGAACAGAATACAAATTCTTTGGCTGTAGGTGGCTGTGATGCAGCTCTGATTCTTGACCTTGTGTCAGCTGTTTGACCATGATGACCAGAGGGTGAGACCCCCCTGCTTCTCTCAAAGACAATATCTTCCTGGGAGCATGCAGATTCAGTGTTTCACTTCAGGACAGGAAGGAAGCCCAGCTCGCAGCATGCTGTGGAAGTGTTCACCCTTTCTCTCCCTTGCGTGCAGCGCAGTAGCAGGGAGCTACCTTAAATAAGCTCTGACTATGACTCTTATCTTGGCCTTTGCAAACTAGCAGAAAGTTGAAGTGATGACAGCAGATAAGGGTGTTAGCTTTTGAAGCTTATTGGCTGGTGCTTTGGTGTTGGTTTTTTTTTTTTTTCTTCCCTGAAAGCCAGTCATTCAGAGATATAGCTGGCACAGACTAGTTGTTCTGTCCTGCAGAGACCACGGAGGGGATAAGAGGGGCTGGGGTCTAGAGGAGCAGATCTTCTCTCACCAGCTGGCTTAGCTGTGTCACTCACCTGGGGATGAGACCTGCGTAACATTGTCAGCCGGGAGAAATGCGGACTCACGTTTTCCTTGACCTTTCGTCACCTTGAAGGAGAGCAAAATGGATCCTGGTCGTTAACTTCCCACCTCCCCAGCCTTGGGACAGTGAGAAAAGTTCAGCATTGCTTACGGTGAGAGTGAGGGACTGGAGCTGGTTCACAGCAGGCTTACATATTAAACCATCGTATCAAAGGCGAGCCGCAGTCTGAGCAGAAGTGTAACCTGAGGAGAAAGGACACTAGTACACTGGAACAGGCTGAGGGATTCTTGCACGACCTGTCACTCTTCCACTGCTGTAGCCTGAGCAGGTCTTACTGGTTTTTACCGAGGTGGTGGGAGCTGAATGGGGTGTGGGCTCACTTCTGTTTGTCCACAGACATCTCCACAATCTTCTTTTCTCCTTTTTAATTTCCCCCTGGATATAAATCGGAGAAACAGTATTCGTCGAGTTTGCTGCCACCTGGGCTCAACCCAGCTGAAGTAGTTTCAGAGGATATCCTTGCTGCAAGCCTCTGGACGTGCTCTTGGGAGAAGAACCTAAAAAAAGTTTGTCGTCATTGCTGTAGTCTGAGGGAAAATATCTCTTTTGACTTTGAAGAGAGCTACCAGGAGGATCTGTGTGATGTCCTGATCTCCTATTTGCCCTACTGAGCATGGGGTAACAGTGTTTGACCATGGTGGTCACCCAGTTACAACTGGAACTGTGTTTCCATGGCAGGAAGCTGAGAGGTTTCACCTGCAAGTTGACCAGGTCAGCCAGTGGATTTCTCCCCGAGACTTCACTCTCCATTGCCTCCCAGATTTTCGTGCCATTCCTTCTGGCTGGCTTGGGCATGGTAGCTGCTGGCCTCTTAATGGATGTTGTTCAAGTAGGTACCTGTGGTTAGGAAACTGTACGGAGAGGGTGGGCTGATTCACTGACCTTGAGTATCTGCGTGGGTTTGTTTGTAATGTGTGTGGTCCTAGCTGCCAGTCAGCAGGATGGCTGTAGGCTTTCCCTCTGCTAGAGTGACGCTATTCATCTTCTTTAGATCAGCACATGGGCTGTTTGTGGGGTATTGGCTTTCAGACAGGCTGCCTGACGCTGCCCTCCCTATGCTGGATTGGGCACTCCCTTTGCTGTATTGAGCTAAACACTTGGGTGATGCCTGCTGTGAAGCCGTGGTGGTCAGGCTGTGGCATATTCCCCTATTGCATGATAGCATTTCTCTCTTTCAAAAACTGGTGGTAAGGAGATCTAGGTCAGGGTTGTTACTAACTCCTTGTCTCACTTAGAGGCAAGTTTGTGCTTTCAGTTCTTTGCAAACAACCTAATGTAATCTCTGCTCTAGAAGGCATTTAGATACTGTGATGAGAGGCATGCTGGCACAGAAAGATTAGCATTGCCTATGACCAGAGTGCTTCTTGACCAGATTCTGAGGTGGGTGTAAATTTGGAGTGACTGCTGGATTTACACCGTTGTGCCCACCACGGGAATCTATCCCATCTGTCTTTCCTTGGTACCAGTGGCACAAATAGAAATGCTAAATTCGATTTAATTTGGGCATCTATTGCCAGTGGATTTATAAATCAAAAGGCTGGCAACATTTCCTGAGGATATATCCCTCACTCTGAACTCACTGGAGTACCTTGGATTCGCTGGCATTAGTACCACAGCAGGAGCTAAATATGGGTACTGAAGTGTTTGGAAAGACAATACCTTGCTGTTTTTTTTCTTGCATTGGAAGGAACAAGGAAGGCAGAGAAACTGAATTAAAGGGAACATGAGGGATATCAAAGAAGGGTTAACCAGAGTGGCACAGGCTGTTGCTATGCCGTGTTTGTCGTCTCCACCTTGTGCTGTGCTTAGGCACAGACCTGTCTTGCAGCATTACAGACGTTCTCCACAAGACGTTAGGTTAATCGTTAGCATTTCCCTCAGAGAAGGATAAAGACCTGCTGCCTACCCACTTCATACCCACGACAGGTGAATAGGTCTTTGTCTAAAAGAGATGGAATACTCTTGCTAAGAATTGGGCTCTGTTCAAAAATGTAACAGTATCCAAAGTGTCGGAAAACAGAAGCCAGTTCTGCCTGTGTTGCAGCTCTCCTTTAAATACCGGAGTGCAATATCTTCCTTGTGTGTTTTTTCACTGGACTGTTAGAACCGGGGTCATGCATGAAGCACGGTGATAGGAAGTGTAGTTTTTGGTGAAAGTGTTTCCAACTATGTTGAAATAGAAGCCGTGAGTTCAGCTCCCAGAGGAGGGAGCTAGTGCACAGAGAGTCACGACTGACATGGGGGAGATGTTAGTGAGGTAAGCTGACGTTTCGACACCCCCATAGTTAAAACCAAACTCAGCAGCTGGGAAAATCCAGACATCCAACTCTGGAGTATTTGCCAGTGCTTTTTTGTCTTTGAGCTGCTTATATTCAGCTTTTGGGCCTGCTAGAGCTAGAAACTCACTGTCTGTTCAGCTAAAACCTGAGACCATGTTTCTTTGCTTGAGGCAAGGTACCACAAGACTTAATATTGCTAATCATGGGGCCCATTGCTACTGAAACCACAGGTTTTCCTAGTCCAGGAGCCTCTGATATGCCCATTTTTCAGGGGATGGATTGGCTGAGGAATGCTCTGCCTTGTTTGCAGCCACTGCTGCAAACTTTAGTGTCTGCCTTCAACAGAGGAGTACATAGGCAAGCTCAAGGGTGGTATCTAGAGCACATGTGTGAGTTCATGGTGCTGCCCTTGTTTCATTACCTACAACATACCTTGAAATAATGTGGTTCTGTGCTTAGAGTCCAACTGATTCTCTTGTTTGCAGAGATGTAAAGACGAGAAAAAAAATGGAAGTTGGTGTTTGTGTCCTATCAGTTTTGAGGATTTCAGCAGTTTGTGATCTGTCCTGGGGTGAAAAAAAGAACTGTTCTCACTACTGTTAAGAAAAAAGAAACCCCAAAACAGCAAGAGAGATTTGTCTAGCCCAGCTGTGACTCTGAGGCTCAAACCTGGGTCTTACATACTGTAACAAAAGGGTGCCCAAAGGAACAGCCACTTGCCATTTCCTCTTCTCAGTTGTCTCTGTGTAGGTCTTTTCTTGCTGGACATTTCCACCTCTGCTCCAGTGATCCTAGTCCAGCTGGTTAATCTGGATTCCAGGCTGGCAGGCATTACTGGAGACCTTGCAAGGCCCTGGACAGTGTTTGGCCCACTCTTCTCCAGTAAAATGAATTGGATTGAAGCTGGACAGTCAGATTTCAAAGCAGACAACTCAGGAGAAAAGCTTCTCTTTCACACCACTGCAGTAGGACATAATCCAAATAAAAGTCACAGATAGAAGATATCCCTGTCCTTTGTTGGTGCTAATCATGAGATGATTAGCATTGAAAAGGATTTCCAGCTACCTTGCTTTTTATAGCTCAGGATCATTTGGTCTTTCTGCTAACTTGTTCAGGGCAATGGAAACCTTTGAGGTTTCTTAGCTGCTGCCATGAATGGATGCCCCGGAGAGGGGTGAAAGGACGTGGTTGTGACATTGACGACGGTGTAAGGAGGGACAGCAGGGCCAGACTGCATCTGGGGAGACTCAGTGCATCATAACCTCAGCTCCAGCTGGCATGGGGACCAGCTGCAGTGGGTCATGGGGTAACCAAGTTTCTTTGGAGCTGAGCTTCAGGGCTGTAACTGTTATTGGAACAAGAAGTGGGAAGGAGACTCCGGCTCACTGTCCCTCTGTGAGTTTGCAGTGCTGCAAGGAATGTTTCTATTCCTTCTGGTCCAATTTTCCTCTTGGAGGACAGAGACACTTCCTATACTTAATCCAGCTGTCTTCATTCAGGCAGCTCCATGCCTGCACAGTTCTGACCTGCCACATTCACTGTCTCATCCAGCTGACAGTCCTGCACAAGGCTGTGGCATGGGGATCATCTGTTCATTCTGTATTTCTGCAGTCTCTAACACGATGGAGTCCTGGCCACTGTGATATAAATCATTGTGGATGTGTCCTTAGGCTCTTGGTGAGTCACTAATGAGACTCAAATGAAGGCAATTAAGTCAACTTTTTTTATTAGTACACTTGTATGGTTCTGGATTAATTGTTCAAAGTCTCTCAGTGTAATTATATGCAAGGCAGAGTTTCAAAAAAAAACATACCCCATATGCTGAAACTTAGGTTATGGTGTCTTGAGACCTGTAAACTTCACCAAGACAGGAGAATTGCTATAACAAAGTCATGTTTCCCAAAGGTGACATGCACAGGAAGTGCATATAGTTGAGTTTTAATGTTGCTTTTTTATTTTATTTGCAAAGTATTCAAGCTCTTAAATATGAACTTCTGCACACCTGTGCACATTAAATTATTTGAGGTTTTTACATTGTGACTGTGAAGTTGGTTTTTTTTACCTCCTTTTTTTTTTGAAGATGTCAAAGATGTCTCAGATATTTAAATTCCATTTAACAAATCCAGAGGATTGCAGTGTGTCAGGTGAGGTGACTGTTCTCCTCTTGCCTCTTACTTACTCAACAGTAGCTTAGCTTTAATATTCTTCTTCACCCTGGAGAAGAGAAGGCTTCCAGGAGACCTGATAGTAGTCTTCCAGTATCTGAAGGGGGCCTCCAGGAAGGCTAGGGAGGGACTATTGACAAGGTCTTGCAATGACAGGACAAGGGGCAATGGGTTTAAACTGGCAGAGGGAAGATTTAAACTGGATGTTAGGAGGAAGTTCTTTGCATTGAGGGTGGTGAGGCACTGGCACAGGTTGCCCAGGGAGGTTGTGGCTGTTCCCTCCCTGGAGGTGTTCAAGACCAGGTTGGAGGAGGCCTTGAGTAACCTGTACTAGTGGGAGGTGTCCCTGCCTATGGCAGGGGGTTGGAACTGAATGATCTTTGAGGTCGCTTCCA